>OZ024740.1:386696794-386699294 GCA_964016885.1 Eledone cirrhosa | reverse complement strand
TATATAGTATATTATATTTTATATGTTTACTTCTACTCATTTCTTTATCATTTTATACTGTAAATAATATATGTATTATTTTTATTTTTATTTTTATTTTTATTTTTATTTATATTTAAACTCTTAATAGGTGTTAATTTGGGTTTGTATAGATGGATATGTGTATTGATATATATATATGTATATGTATATGTGTACATATGTATATGTATATGTATGTTTATTAGCCTTTTAATATTATTATTATTATCATTATCAATTATATTATATTATATTATATTATATTTAGCACCGTAATTCTCCCTTTATATCACCACTTGTGTTTAGCTTTACTTTTTGCATTGTACTATATTTGTAATATGGTTCAAAATGTTATTCACTTCCTTAGCAATTTTTACTTGATAATTTTTACTTGATAATTTTCCTATGCCTTAATGTATGTATACTCCATATTCTTCTGAGTTTTGGGCTTGTATTGGCTGATAGTGCTTCTTATAGCTTTACTTGCCCCGATGAGTCCTTAATAGGACGAAACATTGTTGGCTAATAAAGACTGTTGATGTATTGAAGGCTTCTTTGGTTTATTTCTTAATATATATATATATATCAGTTCCCGTCCCACCCTTGCAAGCAGGGAAAAGCGGACGTAAAATGATGATGATGATGATGATGATGATGATGATGATATATATATATATATATATATATATATATATATATATATATATATATATATATATATATATTTAAAAGAATAGACGTGTAACACACGAGTTGTGATATATTAGTAAAAGGAAAAGAAAATGGTGACAAATTTTTCCCAGTGTAAAATAGTTTAATTAGGAATAAGTAAAAATTAGTAATAAGTAAAAATTAGTATTAAGTAAAAATTAGGAATAAGTAAAAATTAGTAATAAGTATTGGTTAGTATTCAGTTTTAGTTTTAAGTTTTTACCGGTTGCGCATTTCTAATGCTTTTCAAAAATAATTTTGAGATAGAGCGCCCGTGATGTTTGCTCTAATCTGTATATATATATATATATATATATATATATATATATATATATATATATATATATATATATATATATATATATATATATATATATATATATATATATATATATATATATATATATATATATATATATATATATATATATATATATAAAAGAAATAACAGGAGGCTGGACTGGTGTAATCATACTATGATCATTTCAATGACCGGGTACCATATGAATCCGGTGATATCCTCAGGTATTGGAATATAACAAAGGAATATGTAAAAATATATCTTATCGAGTTAAATAAACAATTTTTTTCATATAAGACTCTCTCCGTAAGTTCGTTAAATTAATAAATCTCGCTACCTCTATTTTTCAATTTACCATTTTGCAATATAATATTTTTTATTTTATCTTATTTCATCCTGTAACTCGCAACATAAGTTTAGCGTTCCAACATTAGTTTAGCGTTCACACATTAGACCATACAGACACCCACTATAGATTCTTTGGGTAGCATTTTTTTCGCGGCATTTTCTAACATGAATGTAGTTTGACCCTTACACTACACTTCTTTCTGCCTTTCTTTCTTTCTTCCCCTTCTTCTTTGACGGAGTGGTGGTAGTACATAATAGGCTTGCGCCCCCTTACCAGATATTCACTGATAGTTTTCGGTTGCCAACACTTTGAGGGCGGCTGGCTGTGAAGCTAGTTGGTCGGCCGCCCTCTCATGGTTTTTCGGACCCATGGCTTTTTACATATTCCTTTGTTATATTCCAATACCTGATGATATCACCGGATTCATATGGAACCCGGTCATTGAAATGATCATAGTATAATAAACCTTTCAAGGATTTACACCAGTCCAGCCTCCTGTTATTTCTTTTATAATTAACTCCGTATTCGCACCACCAACTACACAAACGAAGATGGGTGAACTGCACTACGTTGAGTACTCTTCACAATATTACACCAGGATTGACCATACGGAATGACCAGTTCTATCCAGTGGTGAACCAACAAACCTTGAGATATATATATATATATATATATATATATATATATATATATATATATATATATATATATATATATATATATATATATACATATATATATTCTTTCAAACTCATTTTATCTCTGTTACGTACTTATTTGCAATGGCACTGAAATACTATGGGGATGGAACTAAGCGACGCGCCTTTGCATTTCCTTAATATGAGGCAAAATTCCCGCTCTTGAAATATATGGTGTTTGAATCCTCTAAGCTTCTTTCCAACTTATAGTAATGAATGTGTGTGCAAGGATATATATATATGTATATATATATATATATATATATATATATATATATATATATATATATATATATATATATATATATATATATATATATATATATATATATATATATATATACGATATTAACAAATGGAAACTATATTTATAAAACCATATTTATTTCATTATACATATTTCAAGGACACCAAGTTAAA
>OZ024740.1:386676794-386691794 GCA_964016885.1 Eledone cirrhosa | reverse complement strand
GTTTTGTTTTCACACTCTTGTTCGAAAATGACAAAAGATTGTCATTGTTGATAATTTCTCCCTATTGCTTTTCAACTGAATAAATTTATTAATTCAATCTAGTTTATGATTTGATTATATCATTGTAAAATTAGATCGTAATTAATTAAAAGTGCTTTATAATTTTATCCTAATTAGATAGAAATATGTGATATGATACTTCTGAGAAATTATCTAAAATTATGTGCTTGGAGAGTGCGAAAACAAGCTTCTGGACCTTCCAACAGTTTGGCAATGTCTATCATCTTCATTTGTCTCTGTATCACTGTTAACAATAGCCTTTCGTGCTGGTGTCTACATTTATGATATATTATATTGACCCCGTATATCACTGTTTAATACAACGCTGTAATTTAAGAACTTATCTAAAGCGCCAACCAAGGGGAAGACAAAGGCCGAAAGCAGGTTGACACCAGTGTCGCCGTAACCAATTGATGAATTTTAATCATGAGTACATGGGCCTATTGAAAAGCAATAGTGAGAAACAAGACAGAATGTGTTATATCTGAGAACATTAGTTGCTTTTCAAAGGATGTGTCAAACGCCTTGTGCATATTCTTGAATCTTTTCTTACGAAGGTATTATGTTTATTTAAAAAAGAAAAACTCTTTGCGTTGTCGCCTCTCTCAAAGTCAGGGTAATTCCAAGTAAACTGATGTAGTTATTTTTGTGATGAAGTTACTGAGGAATTCAGTTTTAAGAATTATATGTCGTTTCCGCGCAGATCACTCAGTTCATGTTGAGACAAGATATCGCCATGATTTTCGAGGTCAGGGCAGTTCATTCTAGTGAAGTTAACTGTTGTTTGAGAGGCACAGAAGAAGAAGAGAGCAAGGTATCAGTTTGTGAAGACCTGTTGCAGGAATAGGTAGAAAACCAGGTGCAGGCCAGGAAGGTTTGGCAACCGAGGATTTGCAGCTCGTTCACTTAGCAAAACCTATGTAGCTCTGAGTATTACGGTAGCAAGCTGGCGGAGAGCCATCAGGAACAACGTGGAAGCAGTAGAGAAGTCATCTAGATGTCTATGGCTAAAGAGAATTGACCGGTGGGGCCAATAGTATGTATGTCATTTGGACAGAGACTGGCGATTGGGTTGGGTCACCTGGATGAGAAGGTTTGTTGTAAGACCCAAATCACCCAGTGACTCCAACATACAATAGTGATGATGTGCCCAAGCTTTTGTATACGTGGATGTATGAAAATTAAGAGGCGTTGTTGATCTAACTTCAACAGATAAAAAGTTACTATGAGATTTTAACTTTTCCAAATCAAAGGCAGATGCTATATATTTCTCTCACTTGTAACGGAATACAAGTTGGTAGGGTGGGGCTTGTTGCCACGTCGCTGATATTCTTAAGAAACCGGGAAATTCCTTAGCTGCATAGGTATCAGCACCATACATATACATATATGTGTGTTTTTTTATGTATATATATATATGTATATATGGCTTGTCATATGCACACGCGCGCGCACGCACACACGCACACACACACACACACACACACACACACACATATATATATATATATATATAGAAGAAGAAGAAGAAGAAGAAGAAGAAGAAGAAGAAGAAGAAGAAGAAGAAGAAGAAGAAGAAGAAGAAGAAGAAGAAGAGTTCCATGTATTAGATACAGAGAGGGGGAGAGTTTGGTGTTACTTGATATAGAGAGGGGGATTGGAAGAGACTACCTTGTGATAGATATAGAGAGGGGGAGAATTTGGTGGTTGTAAATATACAGAGAGAGATAATGGGAGAGTGCCGTGTAGTAGATATAGAAAGGGTGAGAGTTTAGGGGTGATTGATAAACAGGGGGGGGGGGGGGGATCGAAAGAGATAGGTGTAGATATTTATAGAGAGTGGGAGAATGTATTAGTCTTAGATATAGAGAGTGGGATAAGAGAGGTGGTGTCGTGGTAGATATAGAGAGGCGTAGAGTTTGGTGTTAGCAGATAGAGAGAGAGGGATTAAAAGAGAGTTTTGTGTGATAGACATAGAGAGGAGGAGAGTTTTGTGGCACTCTCGGGTCCCAAATAACAGGAGGGGTGGCAATAATGGCGGTGGTGGAGAGGAGAGTTTTGGGGCTTGGGAAATCAATAATTGTATAGTGTACGTTCGTAAATATGGGATTTCTTGTAATGTTCTTCTTTTGTCATATAATGTTTTTTTTTATCTATAATATAAAGCTGACGGCCGTATGTCTGTATGTGTGTCTGTGAGTTTGAATCCCTAAAACTCGAGAAGTACCCACCGATTTTTTTCAAACTTTACATGTGTATTACTTATGTTTCAGGGAGTGTTATGCACATAAAAAATTTCAACTTTTTGATGCCCTAGGTGATGCATTAGGTGAAAAACTGCGTTTTTTTCAGCGTTTTAGGTCTTTTTTGAGGCGTTACATCAGACCGATTTCCTTGAAATTGTAACTATGTATTAGTCAGTCTCTTCTTCATACCGTGAGCCAAGAAAATCCAACTTTCTTATGGCCTAGGGCCCGCATTAGGTGAAAAACTTCATTTTTTCAGCTTTTTAGGGCTCTTTTCCCGAAATTTCAAGGCATGTTATGCACATAAAAAAATTCATTTTCTTGATCCTCTGGGGCCCTTAGGTGAAAACCTGCATTTTTCTTGCTTCATCGAGGAAAATCTTAAAGATTATCCAGCCATCAGAGTATTCGGTTTATTTTCTTTACATATTGTCCAGGTATGCAGTTTTTCCACGATTAGGTCTGTTGGCGGCCCGCGTTCCAAAATACCTTATCCCGTGCAACGCCGGGTACCATTGCTAGTGTAAAATAAAATAATTATTATATTGCCCAGCTGGAGGTAAGCTTTGTTGGAATTGAACGGGAGTATATCTGTCTCAGCTCACTGGACGAAAAGGCCGAAATGAGTATCTGTTGGCAAATATATCATTCTGGTTCTGTCGCAAACAGAACCGGACAGAGTCTTGGACAGCTGAGAGCGGACTATTTAGGAGAATACTGTTATCGTTGACAATAAGCAGAACCCCCACCACCCCCACCACCGCGAGAACTGTATTCTTCCAAAACAAAGGAAATAAAATATACCGGGTACAATACAAGGGAGATTGTTTATCTATGAGGCCAGAAGTCAGTGTATGCGGTTGTATGATTTATTTCGCCGACCGGGAGAACAATAGTTCAAATCTCTCTGCTTAGATTTCGCTACAGACAAACAGTCAAACAGACAGATATACAGATAAATAGATAGATTTTAGAACTACAGAAACTTTATTACAATGCTTTGATAATAATTGAAAATGAATAAGGGCAATATTAATCTTTGTATTTAAAGTGTCATTTTAAAAAAAATCTACATATGTAGTATGACACTTCAGACCTCTCGAATGGAACTATTGGCAGATTTATATCTAACGGAAAATTATATTTGTATCAATAAAGTTCAGATGAAAATAATGATTTTTTAGTTTTGGCACAAGGCTGGCAATTTATAGAAAAGGAAAATTCGGTCATATCGACTGCAATAATTGGTTTCGGAAGGATAAAAGATCAAGTTGACCTCAACAGGATTTTTACTCAGAACGTAAAGAGTTGGAACAAATGCTACTAAGCATTTGTCCGTCGCTCTAACAACCCTGCCAAATCACCCCCACCCCCACCTCCGCCTATGTTCAGTTGAAAATAATGTCATATATAAATTTGTTGACAACAATAAACTACTTCAAATACATTTCATAACTAGCCGGAGACCATGACATAATAAATTCTGAAATGCTATTGTTTCTATTACACACACACACACACACACACACACACACACACACACACACATATATATATATATATATATATATATATATATATATAAAGGCAACGATGTTGAATGTGGCTACTTCCGAGACATTTCACTGTTATCCATTGCTTGTAAGATACTGGATCACGTCATTCTCAACTGCTTGAGAATGAAATAGAACAATAAAATAAACTGCCAAATACATTGTGTTGTCATACATGCTTGCGATACGGCTGTTATGATGATATCCACAAGAGAAAGGTCTAGAAGAAATGTGCCGAACAGAAAAGAGATTTCTATTGTTTTCATCGATCAGACGTAGGTCTTCAACATAGGCGATCATGAATATGTGTTATTGTTGTCGCGTTAAATTGCTCCAAAGAAAAAAAATCCATCCAGATCATCTACCTCTGTCATGATGCATAGCTGAATCCGTGCAGGCTAACGTCAAACCGTCTCCATCTCTGATAAAAGGCTGAAGGAGTATGTGACAACGCCCCATGTAGTGGTTGAATAACTACAGGGTGGTCCGAAAGTCTTCTCACCCCTACCAAAAAGTAATGAGAAACAGTTTATGTTCCCATCGCAGTATCGTCCTCTTCGGAGGAGCTGGTTTGCCGAATCTTGCAGTGAAGTCAATTTGCACATCCTCCATGCTCTTGCCAGAATGCACACGATCATGTGTCCATACACTTGCAAGCAGCCTCTCGTCCAAACTGTAGGAGCTCTCAAATAGAAAATTATATGATTATTATTATATATTATGATTAATGATATTATATATTATATTATTAAAACAAAAAATAATGAAAGTTAAAACAATATGTGACAAGGGGTGACAAGACTTTCGGACCATTGTGTACAATAAGATTTTAAAATGACAACTAAAGAAAATGTTCTTTTGAATCCCGAACTAACTATTGAGCTAAGGGGCCTCTGGTCACAAATTCCATCTGAATTAAATAGTTATACTGAGCACTGTGGATGTAAACAACCTTCTATATGAACTATCGAAGTGTTGGATAATTTGGAATTTTTAGAAAATGTAGGGATCTAGAACCCATTATAGCTACCTAATTGAAATGGTTAGAGCACTCGGTCAGAATTCGAGAGATACGGAGTTCAATTTTCTGTAGCGGCGCCTGACTACATTTTTCCGTCTAAAGGTGTATTTCCTAAGCTATTATTTAAAGCAAACGGCGGTGGTTACAATCACAATCATTTTCTACGATCGGAAAACCAACATTTTCTAAAGTCTTTCAAATCATCCAGCGCATCGATAGTTCGTATAGAAGGTTATATATTTAGATATTCATCACCATCATCATCAAACATCTTTTTTTCCTGATATATATGTATATATATATATTTTTTTTTTAAATAGAGGTGTAACACACGAGTTGTGATATATTGGTAAAAGGAAAAGAAAATGCTGACAAATTTTTCCCAGTGAAAAATAGTTTAATTAGGAATAAGTATAAATTAGTAATAAGTATTAGTTAGTATTCAGTTTTAGTTTTAAGTTTTTACCGGTTGCGCATTTCTGATGCTTTTCAAAAATAATTTTCAGATAGAGTGCTCGTGATTTTTGCTCTAATCTGATCAGTTTTGGAAATTCTTCCTGTTCTGGAAATTCTTCGTGCTCGGAGAGACTCTAGGCGTCGAAGACGACGAACTCACTAGTCTGTTTGGTAGGACCCGGGACCCATGGACAACTTCCAGAGGTCCCTGGCCTGGCAGTGTTACCGAGGAGCTCTACCAGTTCGTGACAAGATCTACAGGCACGGCCGCCTCAGCAGGGATCCTTCCGAGAGGACATTGAAACCGTCCTGCACGCAATTGTACACTGCCCGAGCGTAACCGACCTGTGGAACTACACGGAACAACTACTGTCGCGTATGGGACAAATTCAGTTGACTGCCGAGTCCATAGTAAGGATCAAACCGCCAACTTATTTCAAAAACGAAAGAGAGGCGGTTTTCCTCTGTATAGTGGCTATGGTGAAAGAAGTTATATGGTGGACGTGATTGAGAGGACTGAGGACAGACGCCTTTCTCTCCGGATAACAACTCATTCCCTTCTTTAGATACCACTTTAGAAGGAGAATCAGAATGGAGAGAGAGGCACTGCACCCCAGTAAATTTACTGAAAGGTGAGTGAATGTGACAAAAATAGCCCGAGTGATTGGGCCTTCTCTGTATATAAACCTGTAGGTTGAAGAAGAGAGCAAAAGGAAGAAAGGAGCACTTGCACAACACGCTCCTGAAGTTGGGGGTTGTTCTATCGACGGGGTATTAAACAGATTGGCAATATCGGTTGAGCATCGGACACCCTGCTTCGCTGATTTCAAATCCTGCCGAGGTTAGCTTTGCATTTCATCCTTATTGGGTCGATAAAATAAAGTACCAGTAATGTAATGGAGTCGATTTCATCGACTTTTACCTCCCCTCATATATATATACTGTATATATATATATATATATATATATATATATATGATAACTGAATATAAAAGAAAAACGAACACAGACATATACATATATGTGTTAAAATTGTAAGGGCCCAGATTCGCTAAGGGGAAAAGAATACTAACTATAGACAATAGGGTTTGCCAGACTCAATTTAAGAATAAATCAAGAAAGTAAATACAAACCGGAATTGTGGTAACTACCAATCACCCGGGCAGCTTTGATAATGCTGTTTCGCAAAATTAATTGTGAAGAGGAATACCAATTCTTGCTCATCAGCGGGTGAAGAATTATTAGTATCCTGGTCACTTCTAACTATATTAAAAAACTGAATAGTGTGCGTATATATAATAACGCACATGATATCTGAACTTAGCGTGTCTCACAAACTCACACCACTAAAAATAGCAGCCAGGTTTACTTACTTTCTTGATTTATTCTTAGCAAACCCTATTGTCTATAGTTAGTATTCTTTTGACCTTAGCGAATCTGGTCCCTTATGATTTGAACACATTTATGTATATGTCTGTGTTTGTTTTTCTTTTATATTCAGTTATTATATATATATATATATATATATATATATATATATATATATATATATATATATATATATATATATATATATATATATATATATATATATATATGTGTGTATATATATATATATATATATATATATATAGCATATCGAAGGATCCTTTCTGTTGTTCCCAGTAGGCATGCCTTCTAGGGCGTTCCAAAAGATGGGACTGGGCTAATGTTCTTTAACCAGTTTTGGAAGCTCTTCGATATAGTACCAAGTGCTTGAATGACGACGAGGAAGACCGTGATCTCGTGACAGTTTCAAATCCTTTTCAGTTCCCACTTTAAATCCTGGTACCGGTTAATTTTCTCCTTCTCCTTTTCTTGCACTCTTGTGTCAAAGGGGCAGGCTGCATCTATAATCAAGCAAGATCTTTTTTCCTTGTCAAAAACTACCAGGTCAGGGCTATTGTGTTCTAATTCATTATATGTTTGTATCTTGAAATCCCACAGCACCTTCACCTGATCAAAATTGCTGACCTTGTGCCTATAAGAGGGTCGGACGCCATGCTTTCCAGCATAGTTACGTCCCTTTACGATCTGAGTTCAAATCCCGCCGAGGTTGACTTTGCCTTTCATCCTTACGGGGTCGATAAAATAAAGTACCAGTAATGCACTGGGTATTTGCTGGTCTTGTGCCTAAAGTAGAAACAATTATTATTATTGTTGTTGTTGGCAGAGATTAAAAGTTTAAGCAAACTGCTTTCACTATAATGTGGTTTCTTCTGAAACTGAGATACATCAATTCGTTGATTCAGATATATTTCATGAAGAGTAAATATTTCCTTTGAAAAATAGAAACACATTTCCCTATCTCTCTCTTTATCTTTTGGATACATCAGTTCAGCCTTCAATCCCACTTGTTCCCTAAACTCAGTCTCGGCTAGGTTTAGGGAACAAGTGGGATTGAAGGCTGTAGACATTTTCGAAGTTCCTCCAGATCCCCCAACCCTGCAGGAAGTCGAGCAGTGACACTTGTCTGTCATGCGCAACAGGTGAAAGAAAGGAAGGAAGTATTCCAACTGTAACAATTTCTTTCACCTTTCTTGCGTCAAACTTATTCGACGCGCGTCGGTGTCTCTGCACTCATGGCACTGCCCGCGCTGCGTAAACCCATCGACACGACTGGACACAGGGTCAGGAGACAGCAGCCCGCTTGAGGACGGAACCCCGTGAGGTGAAGTTGTTGTTGCAGCTGGTGCCTGTGGCCATTCTCCTTCGTAATGCCATTTTGTCTGCAGGGCACAGCTGAAACACCACCCAGACTGGGGTCCGTCTGTCCCCTCTCCCTATATTTCATTGCTAAATTCTTTTTTTCTTTCTTTTTCTCCTTTTCATTTCCTTTTCATTTGGTTTCTTTTGATAGTGTGTTTTGTGTTTGATAAACAGCTTTGTAAAATAATACTTCTTAATAGTAAACTTTTAATCTCTGCTAATAATAAATATTTGCTCTACACGGATTTATGCACACACACACATACGAACGCGCACACACACACACACACACACACACACACACACACACACACACACACACACACACACACACGCACACACACACAATTCTGTTTTTATTTATTTTTATTTTTATTTTTCCCCCTTCCTTTCGTGTTCTTCCTGTTAACTTCCCTCCTTATTACCCTCCTCACTCCCTCTCGGAGTTCTTCTCCACTTTGCTGATGAAGGACTTATGTCCAAAACGTCGAAATATCCCCCACTCTCACCAAGCGTGAAGCTAATAACACTATGTACTATTGACTCCTGAGTTTGTTTGTTTGTCCTTCTAAATAATATATATATATATATATATATAGATTCAGTAGGAAAAGTAAACGTGATAAAAATATTTATCTTCTCATAATAAAAATCCCGACCATAGTTTCCCCTATAAAATCAATTTAGGATAGGATATTGAAAATTGAGAGAACATCAGCTCATCAGAAGATCTCAGCACAAGAGATATCTTCAAGTGACCGTTATGTATGATTTTTTTCCGAAACAGTCGGCAGGTACAAAGGATTGATAGAAATAAGTCACCTTCAAGCCTTACAGGTGAAAACATTATCGGGATTTTTATGGTAAGACGGTAAATATTTCTATCTCGCTTACTTTTCACACTTTGAGCTTATAACGCTCTGATTATCTCAATGAGCTAAAATTGTAACTGGTGATTATCTTATCTCCTTATAATATATAACCAGCAATTTCTCTGTCTGTCTGTCCGACAGTGGAAACACATGCGCGCGTGGTTGCTATCCCTCTATCTCTCCAGCTATCCCTCTCTTTCAGTCTGTCTGTTTCTCTCACTCTCACTCTTTCTCTTTGTAACACACTAACATTCCTCCCCTCTATCGCTATGACGAATGGAGAGGAGGAGGAGGAGGAGGAGGAGGAGGAGGAGGAGGAGGAGGAGGAGGAGGAGGAGGAGGAGAGAGTCACTTCGTCACTTCACCTCTGCCTTTCTTTCTCTCCCCTCTCACTCCCTCATTACGTACAGACATTAGGGCGGTGGATTGGCAGAATCTGTAGAGAGTCGGACACCATGCTTCATAGCATGGAGTTACGTCCCTTTACGATCTGAGTTCAAATACCGCCGAGGTTAACTTTGCCTTTCATCCTCACGGGGTCGATAAAATAAAGTACCAGTAATGTACTGGTGAATTGCTGGCCTTGTGCCAAAAGTAGAAACAATTATTAGAAACATTGCTTCATTTTTACATATCTAAGCATTAGTATAATATATATATATATATACACACACAGAAATATATGGGCATTTCTCTGTTTGTCTGTCTGTCCTTCCCTAAAACTCAAATGTAGGTGCTACAGAAATATTACCTTCCCCTTCCTTTCTCCACTTTGGTACTACCAAGAGAAACACTGTCGCTATAGAAACATTACCTTCCCCTCTCCACTGACTTTGGTCACTGAGGCCGAGGGAATCGCTGGTTGCTATAGAGACACCTTGCACAAGCCAGAAGTAACCAGTTCGAGGCGGTTCTGACTTGACACCATGCGAAGAAGGTTGCCATTGAATTTGTGGTTGTTGCTGCTGATAATAAGGACTATTTGAAGAAGGTTGCTGCTGTTGAGGTAATTTATTAATCAGATTGCGCAGTTACATAACCTACGTTTGATTTGTTCAATTTTTTTCTTCAATTTTCTTGTTGTTTTTTTAAATTTCTTATTGAAAAAATATAAATAATAAAATAAGGTTAGAAATTTAAATACAATTAAATACGATTTAATTTCCATTTCCAGCAGCCAATGTCCAGTGTTCAATTTCATGAAAAAATTGGAAATAATTAAAAAAATTGAAGTTTAACTTTTGAACATTTGTTTTGACAATAAAAAAATATTTCCTTATTCACACCTAATGGTATGATTAAAATTTCATAGGAATATTTTTTTCTAACCGCCAGTTATTTATTTTCTCCTTTTTCGTTTTAACATATATTTATTTCAAAGATTTCACCGTATAGATAACATATATATTTATACATGCATAAAAGACACACCGAGAGACGGTGAACATGTGGTGCCGAAAACATTTCTCATCCAAATCTCAACAATATCAGTATATACACTAGATTTGCTAGCAGAAAACCGCCCACCGGGTGATTTTCTGCTAGTCTATATATCTAAAACAGAGAATGTCTGTATGTCTGTATCAAATTTTCAATGCCCAACGGACCGCATTAGGCGATTTAGCGATCTCTCTCTATAACTCTTACTCTTTCTCTTTCTAGATAGATACATAGATATAACGTTGCGCCCTTATAATATCTGTCTGTATGCCTGGCTGTCTACATTACGACATTAGACGTAGCTGTGTGTGTATATATATATATATATATATATATATATATATATATATATATATATATATATATATATATATATATATATATATATATGTATATATAGTGTGTGTGTGTATATATATAGTGTGTAACGTTTTTCGAAATATTTACTTCTGCGTTAACAGATCAATTTTTTTTAGTTTCAGAAGATCCCGTTAAGGGTGAAAGCAGCGATTCTTTGCTTAAACTTTAATCAGTTATTTATATATATATATATATATATATATATATATATATATATATATATATATATATATATATATATATATATATATATATATATATATTGTAGTACAATAAAACAATGCAGATATCGGATAAGAAGCACTCTACAGTTTGTAGGACTGGAGTATACATAATATATAAGATCAAAAGATGGTTAAAAGAGTTCCATGTATTTTATTATGCGCATTTCAAAAACAAATATCATCATGCAATAACATTTGTGTTTTCATCAGATAAAATAGGAAGACATGATATGAAGGTTAAAAATCACTTGTGGATAGTACAGTTTTAAATCAACATATGTTGATTTGTTGATTTAAAACTGCACTATCCACAAGTGTTTTTTAACCTTCATATCATGTCTTCCTATTTTATCTGATGAAAACACAAATGTTATTGCATGATGATATTTGTTTTTGAAATGCGCATAATAAAATACATGGAACTCTTTTAACCATCTTTTGATCTTATATTATATATATATATATATATATATATATATATATATATATATATATATATATATATATATATATATATATATAGTTATATAGTTATAGAGGTATGTATATACACTTTAATTTATATTTTTAATTATCGTGTGTCTACCCTGCCTTTCATAGGTTATAGATTCCATACACTGGTGGTTTTTCCCTGTTTTATTGATGGCGCACTATCTCTCTCTAGTGTGTTACCTTTTCAACATATTGTATTTTAAAGAGCTCAGGATTCCTTATCCTTTGAGCACATTATTGACAGGGAATAGCGAGAGTCTATGGCTCCGTTAATTTATCGTGATATATATATGAGTTATATATATATATATATATATATATATATATATATATATATATAGAGAGAGAGAGAGAGAGAGAGTGAGAGAGAGAGAGAGAGAAACAAGTATGACCCCGACAGCAGAGCTCAAGCCGTTTCGACGGCTATTTCTGGTGCGTTATGGTCCATCTGGTTCCTTATCACAATTCCTTCGTTATATATATATATATATATATATATATAGCGAAACAATTGTAAACGGACATTATTATTAGTAGCGAAACAATTGTAAACGGAGATTATTATTATTAATATTATTATTATTATTATTCTCTACATTCATTAGATTAAACTAAAACTATGTTGACAATCTTTTAATAATTTCTTCCTTGTGAAATTTGTGGTCTTGTTTTGATTAACTAATGAATATTTCCAGCTCTGTGCACAAACCTTTGCTTGAACCCAGCCACCTAACTGCCTTCCACTGCATATTGCACATTGAGCACATGCCTTTACGCTTTGGCTTCTAACTAATTCACCAATCTCTCTTCTCCTCTCCTATCTCCTCTCCTATCTCCATCTCTCTCTCTTTAAGATTGGTTACGCTTGAACTGTGTGTATATATATATATATAATGTAGGAGAACGCAAATATCATCCCATGATGATATTTGTTTTTGAAATGCGCATAATAAAATACATGGAGCTCTTTTAACCATCTTTTAATTTTATATATATATATATATATATATATATATATATATATATATATATATATATATATATATATATATATATATATATATATATATATATATATCAAGGTTTAGCAAATAAGAAAAAGTTTCAAAATAAATTTTAAAAAATTAACTTTACTCACTTTGGTTACCTTTACCGAATCGGTTTCGAGTCTCAAAAATAAACGGACAGTCCATACGGCATCCGTTGCAAAGATAAACTCTCGTCAGAAGGATCTTTTCACTCGGAGAATATAAAATTCCCGAGTTCAAATTACGAACTGGCGCTATTCAAAATTGTTCCCGAGATGAGAATAAATGATGTGGGAGCAATTCTTTCAAGTGCCGTGTGTAAAGATAGAAACAAAGGCAGGGAGGTCAATTTACTACCACTATAACTAGCAGCAGTCAGAACGATACATTTTTTTCTCGACCAAGAGGAGATTAATAATAAAGTATATATATCCCTACACGCACAAAGCGCTTAGGGAAACATGTAATATATATATATATATATATATATATATATATATATATATACGTTATTCCGGGTTGAATCGGAGGTAACCACAGTAAGTAAGGTACTCAATACATTGCAGAGTATAAAAGTTTTAATATAAATGAGATTCTACAGGACTAGAACTGTTTCATTCTTTAGATGATTTCTGATGATCTCTGATGATTTCTAAAGAATGAAACAGTTCTAGTCCTGTAGAATCTCATCTATATTAAAACTTTTATATATATATATATATATATATATATATATATATATATATATATATATATATATATATATATATATATATAAGTATGTATACGTACATACATATATGTATACAGACGTACAGTAGTGTGTATATATATACATATATGCACACATATATATATATGTACGTATGGATTTGCAGAGCATTTATTATAATGCTCGGTTTGTTGTTTGTTTGTAAACAAACATCCCGAATTAAGCCGTACAGTGTTTAGCAACCATCGATGGTTGCTCGGTAAACCCATACGTACATACCGAGCATTATAATAAATGTATGTATATATATATACATACTACTGTACGTCTGTATACATATATGTATGTACGTATACATACTTATATTTAAGTAACAGCCGTATTAAGAGTGAGTAATGAAATGAAATTTCGTTTCATTTTTTCCATTTATCGTTTTCGGTGCACCCCGCCGATTAACTCATTCAATATGCAAATTAGGCTACTCAACCGTTAATATGCACAAGGAAAGTATATACTTTCAGACGTTCAATCATCTGGCAGGAAGGTATACGGTGCTGACGATAACTAATAAGCTTGAAACTAGTACATCGTTCCTTTGTCAGTGTTGAAAAAAGAGGGCAACGATGGTTGCTAAACAACGGCTTAATTCGGGATGTTTATTTACAAACAATCCGAGCATTATAGTAAATGCTCGGTAAATCCATGCGTACATATATATATATATGTGTGCATGTATGTATATATATACATACTACTGTACGTCTGTATACATATATGTATGTACGTATACATACTTATATTTAAGTAACAGCCGTACTAAGAGTGAGAAATGAAATGAAATTTCGTTTCATTTTTTCCATTTATATATATATATATATATATATATATATATATATATATATATTTATATATTCGTGTACAGATATTTTTGCATACACAATAACAAAATATAAACAAACGTATTTATTTCACGAGGCTCGATAAAGATAAATATATATCGTTTTTGCATGCACAATAACAAAATATAAACAAAAGTATTTATTTCGCGACGAATTTTTTTTATGAGCACAAAATGTAGACACCATCCCGAGGCCGAGGTATTCCGTACTTCTCTGTACTGTTATGTATATATATATATATATATATATATATATATGGAGGAGGTTATAGTTCACTTGAAGCATTGTGTAATGAGGTATAAACGTTTGAATATGTATAATAAAGCCAAAACAATGCATGTATTTACATAGAAAAAAGAATGCAATTGCAAAAGATATTGTTGACAATTCGTCTTTTACCTTAGATTTATTTAAATGTCCTTAATTTTCGAGATAATATCTCTTCTTCGAGGCAGATAAAATATACACAACATTCTCCAGCATGGACGCCAGTATAAAGTTCAGCATGGAACACCCCGATGACCGCGGATCCCTATCCCTACTGGACTTCCAACTCAGGGTAACAGAGGAAGGCAACATCCACACCTGCTTCTATAAAAAAAGCCGCCAGCAGGGACCTGTTCGTACATTTCAGATCGGCCCTCCCACTCGGTGCCAAGTTCGGATACATAAGGAACGAACTGGCACGTATCCGGAACAAATGCACCGACGCTAGAGACCGAGACACACACACCACACATTTCCTGGAAGTACTCAAACTGAACGGATACACGACATCCACCACAAACCGTGCCAGAAAGAACAGAGGACACCACACCCGAGGCACTAAGACTTGCTTCCTGAAGCTCCCACACTTCAGTGAAGAAACAACAACAGCCATCCGCAGAGC
>OZ024740.1:386616794-386666794 GCA_964016885.1 Eledone cirrhosa | reverse complement strand
TTAGCTAAGATCTTTCTTTCCCTTATTACGAAGCATTTTCCCCCTACACATAAATATAGTAAAATTTTTAATAGAAATACTATTAAAATTTCTTACTCTACGACTCCTAACCTTGCACATAACATCACAGCTTCAAATTTAGCTAAACTACCTAGCCGTAGGAACACGTGCAACCCTGTAGGTAGTACTAACTGTAATTGTAGGAATCGGGCTGATTGCCCCCTATCCGGGAAATGCCTCTCTAGTAACATTGTCTACAAATGTAAGGTTGTAACACCCACGTCCCGTAGGGCCTACATAGGGTTAACCGCAAATAGTTTCAAGCAGCGTCTTTACATGCATACCCATTCTTTTCGTTACCCTCTAAGAAGGAATATGACGTCACTTTCAGTTATATCTGGAGTCTAAAAGACAACCACACCCAATATAAGTTACACTGGGAGATCCTAGCTAGGGCTAGATCGTATAACGGAAATAAAAGACCATGTGACCTCTGCGCCGCTGAGGCCCTGGAAATACTCTACGCTACAGACCACATCTTAAACAAAAAATCTGAGGCAATTTCGGCTTGTAAACATAAATTGCACAAAACTTTCCTGTATTACAGCCCCACGTTATACCCTAACGGATAGCACGATCTATACGTGGATATTTTACGTCTTGATGTGGGAGCTAAGTATATGTTTTGTTTATTCCTTTACGTATTTGCATAGGTAAGTATATATTACCCGTATGTTTTGTGAAGGTATGTATACCTTCTCGTACGTATATTTGACTGTTATAGCGTATAATTTTTACATATTCTGGTATTTAGGGTTTGGCTATGTGTATACGGGAGTTTTGCGTCCGCGTGAGTGTGCAGGTTCGTACGTATGGTGGGTGTGTGTATATGTGTACTTCTTGTTTTAGTTGACTTACGTCTCCGAACATTCGTGTATTTATATGTAGGTATGCGTGTGCGCTTGTTATATACGTATTTATTTACTTATATACGTTTATATAATTATTTATTTATTTGTACACAAGCATACACACACACACATATTTATATGTGCGTGGTTTTGTATACCCATGGTAAGGTTTTGCGTATGCTTGTGTATGTACGTATCTGTTTGCGTGTATGTATTTATTTGTTCCTATTACTTCTGTATTGTATTTATTTACTTTGTTCTTAACTCTGTAGCGGAGATTCATTTGGTCTCCTAGTTAGAATTTTAGTCTACGATTTCTGCTATACCATTTACGTGGTTTTGTCTTTGCGTGCTATTGTTCTCCACGCTCCACATATGACTTATTATCTTCGTTTTTTCGTTCATTGCCAGAGAACGTCTCTATGCACCACCTAAGAGAACATTAGTCTACGACCTCTTTTATACCATAAACGTGGTTTTGTCTTTGCGCGTAATTGTTTTTCACCGCTCCTATTAATGACGTATTATTCGTTTTTCCCCGTTCTTTGCCAGCGAACGTTACCACGAACCAAAGTATCGTCTTCCTGTCTTCCTCCGGTTGCAACGTTTTTTGAAATATCCAGTTCTGCGTTTACAGATTGACTTTGTTAGTTTCAGAAGATCCCGTTAAGGGTGAAAGCAGCGATTCTTTGCTTAAACTTTAATCTGTTATTTTAATAAATATTTGCTCTACGGTTCTTATATATTTGATATATATTTTCCTTATCGAGCCCTCTTTGGATTTTAGTCTTCAATTTTATTATTATTACTATATATATATATATATATATATATATATACACATACACACACATATACATATATATATATATATTCTTATTCGATATGTGTATTCCACATTCTCGATTATCTTTCGCGAATATAGAGGTTATCTCCCTTGCTAGACTCCATGTGCGTTTAGCTATAGTTAATTTCTTCATTCGTCGGACAATGGCCCGTTGATAAAGTTATTCCGGTCCCTCTTCTCCCTAGAAGTCTTATATATTTTTATGTGGGCTGATAGGGGGCGGATTAAGGAATTGCAGAAACCCAAGAAGCTAGATTTACCACCTTTCTAGTGGGTCCGAGTAAGCTTTTTACATTCATATGATTTATTGATTTATTGATATTTTATCTGAGTGTCCCGAATCTTCCTGGTCGTAATTTTTCGGCTGCACGGGTGATTTTAGGCATAATCTTTGTGTGTTGGTATCTTAACGATAGTTATAGCTCTGATTTATCTGAATTATTGAGCCCTCTGCCACTGATGTCGGATTTTGTTTATCGTAAATTCGTGAGCTGATTTTCCGATACTCGATTATTCTATATATTTAGCTCTAGACATAGCTATTGACCAGTTAATTTTATTGTTCATTTTTTGTCGATTCTATTGAATGATGAATAGCTCCTGTTTATTTTTACATGTCTATTGAGCACTCTTATTCGATATGTGTATTCCACATTCTCGATTATCTTTCGCGAATATAGAGGTTATCTCCCTTGCTAGACTCCATGTGCGTTTAGCTATAGTTAATTTCTTCATTCGTCGGACAATGGCCCGTTGATAAAGTTATTCCGGTCCCTCTTCTCCCTAGAAGTCTTATATATTTTTATGTGGGCTGATAGGGGGCGGATTAAGGAATAGCAGAAACCCAAGAAGCTAGATTTACCACCTTTCTAGTGGGTCCGGGTAAGCTTTTTACATTCATATGATTTATTGATTTATTGATATTTTATCTGAGTGTCCCGAATCTTCCTGGTCGTAATTTTTCGGCTGCACAGGTGATTTTAGGCATAATCTTTGTGTGTTGGTATCTTAACGATAGTTATAGCTCTGATTTATCTGAATTATTGAGCCCTCTGCCACGCATGTCGGATTTTGTTTATCGTAAATTCGTGAGCTGATTTTCCGATACTCGATTATTCTATTATATATACATATATATATATATATATATATATATATAAATAAGGAGTGGCACCCCAATCCGAACTTGTCTATAGAATTCTTTTAATGAATATAAATATAAGTATGTATACGTACATACATATATGTATACAGACGTACAGTAAGTAACAGCCGTACTAAGAGTGAGAAATGAAATTTCGTTTCATTTTTTTCCGTTTATCGTTTTCGGTACCCCGGCCGATTAACTCACTCGATATGCAAATTAGGCTGCTCAGCCGTTAATATGCATAAGGGAAGTATATACTTCCAGACGTTCAACCATCTGGCAGGAAGGTATACGTTGCTGACGATAGCTAATAAGCTTGAAACTACTACAGCGTTCCTTTGTCAGTGTTGAACAAATGAGCAACGATGGTTGCTAGACACTGTACGGCTTAATTCGGGATGTTTGTTTACAAACACACCGAGCATTATAATAAATGTGCGGTGAATCCATACGTACATATATATATGTGTGCATGTATGTATATATATATACATACTACTGTACGTCTGTATACATATATGTATGTACGTATACATACCTATATTTAAGTAACAGTCGTACTAAGAGTGAGAAATGAAATTTCGTTTCATTTTTTTCCGTTTATATATATATATTTATATATACACATATATATATATATATATACTAGCATTAAAGCCCGGCGTTTCTCGGGGTCAGTAAGTTACCAAAGTTAGGTTGCACCACCCATTTTATGGCAGGCACTGGGTGAATGAATTGCAGACCTGGACTGCCGAAGCAGGAGCTGCGCTAGCAGTGACAATTGTAGTTTCGCCTATGGATATTTTCTCTGTGCAAAGAAGTGTTGAAATTTATTGTTTCACAGTACTTTCGCAACACGCGCGTAGACGATGCCAGCCGAACAACAGAGCTGCGATGGAGTTGTTCTGCATAGTTGTCTAATGTGTGTTTTCTAAATTTAAGACAGTAGGGAGGGTGTGATATGGGGGAGAGTTAGCTGCTGTTTCTAGCAGGTTTAGTGACCTCATAGAGGATATGTGTTTTCTAAATTTAAGATAGTAGGGAGGGGTGTGATATGGGGGAGAGTTAGCTTCTGTTTCTAGCAGGTTTAGTGACCTCATAGAGGATATTATTGTGTATAGTAAATAAACTGATACTTCTTTCTTCCACGTTCGTTGAGAGATGTTTTAAAAAAGATTTATCGCTATTTTTTTTGTTGTTGAATAAATTTATCTGTTGCTTTTGAATAATTGTTGTTTGGTATGAAATGTAATAAGTTCTCTTCGTTGTCATTGAAGTAAATAAATGTTTGACCGTTCCACACTCAAAAACAAACGCTCTCTCTCTCTCCCTCTCTCTCTCTCTCTCTCTTCTCTCTCTCTCGCCTTCATTTCTCTCTCTCTTCTTTCTCTCTTCTTTCTTCCGAGTTCCTAAAAGAAGTTTGTAAGGTGGGGGTTTAAGCGTATATAAGAGAAAGTTGCAGCATGTATGTAGTTTTATCGAAATTTAAGGACAGTAGAGAGAGGAAATCAGATTGTATTAGAGGGGTAAAGCGTCATGTATTTAGTTTTATCGATCATTTCCCTAATTGTGGGTGAGTTGGAAAAAAATATATAGTCGTTGACCTAAGTTAAACCATTTACAACATTCATACAGACTTTGAGTCGAATCGGTTTGAAATTGTGCAAATGTATAAACAAGGAACATGCACACACACAACAACAACAATCTGCCTTTTATAGATAATGATATATCTATCTATCTATCTAGGGCGGGTAAAATTCCCGAGATCCATGGACGAGTTCTCTCCAGCGGTCTCTGTCCCTCATTATCGCTGCCATGTCCTGCGTCTCCAACAGACCAGTGTCTGTCCTTAGGGCATCAACATACGTTAACCTTGGTCTTCCACTTCCAGTGTGTCCATGTAGGGGCTCCCACAGGAGCACTGAGTGCAATGTCAACTCTGGATGTCGGTGAGCATGTCCAGCTAACCTCAGTCTCCTCTGTGTCACTTTTGAGCTGACTTTATATATATGTGTGTGTGTGTGTATATGTATATGTATATATATATATATATATGTATATATACATAAATATATATATATATATATATATATATATATATATATATATATATATATATATATATATATATATATATATATATATATATATATATATATATATATATATGTATATGTATATATATATATATATATGTATATATATATATATATATATATATATATATATATATATATATATATATATATATATATATATATATATATATATAAATAAGTGGTTACACAACAGTTAGTTCACCATACCGTAATCGATACGGTACATTATAACTGTTGAGCGTATAAGCCATATATTTTAAAAATATATATTGATCACTAATATCTGGAATAATCTATTTATATTTGAACAAATCTGTATATCTAGTATAATAACATGTTTCTCGTTACATTTATAAGTACTTTAAATACTTTAATAACTTTCTAGTGTTATAATTGTTAAATATTTTCTAAATATTTTCTAAATTTTCTAAGTTATATAACGATTATTATTTAATTTAATTTAATTAAATTTGGGTTACCTTCGGGTTAATGAAATCCTGAGGCTTTCTCTTTCTCATGTTTGCAGACACATTATATTACTATATAAA
This sequence comes from Eledone cirrhosa, assembly GCA_964016885.1. Taxonomy (NCBI): domain Eukaryota; kingdom Metazoa; phylum Mollusca; class Cephalopoda; order Octopoda; family Eledonidae; genus Eledone; species Eledone cirrhosa. The sequence goes on along the minus strand of OZ024740.1, from coordinate 386,661,239 downwards.
TTTATAAAAAAATTTAATATCGCAGACAATTCACTTTTTTACTTTGAATCAGATTCTTATCCGGATGATTCACGAAGTTTGACTTGTATATTTATAGTATATATGTGTTACATGACCTTATTATAATAATTGATCTAAAACCTTAATTTTTAAATATTATCAGTAACTTGTTTATTATATTATGTTATATATAACTGATAGGTATCATCTTAATCTTTAGACAATATAATCTTTGTTTATATTTAGACAAATGCATATATCTAATTTAATAATAAACTTTTTAAGTTTAATTATAAGCCCTTTTGATGCTTTAAGGCATTCTAATTGTTAATCTTAATTTTTTAAATTATAACTGTAATTATTTTATAAATTATATAATGCGAATTATCTTCAATATAATATAAATAATTAAATATATTATAATAAAATTAATAAGAATTACCTTCGTGAGGATGAAAATACCATGTCTTCTTTCTCATGTTTGCAAATAGTTTAAATATGAATTCATAAAATATGATTTTATAAATTAAATATGATAGTATACTTTAATATTAATACAGATATTTATAAACTTTTATAGCCTGAAATATTATACACTTTGATTAATTCATTACTCTGCACTAACTTAAATGATTTGAAAGTTAACGGTCAACCGGATACGTTTGGATAGTATATATAACTAATTAACTAAGGAAATTAACCTTTATTAATTACACCCAGTTATATTTAGGATTTATATTGATGAATGTTTCTAGATAATTCAATAATTCAAAGATTCGAGTTTACTCTATCGCATAGCTATGCCCAAATGTATAGTTATGTATAGATATATATATAATTCATCCCTCCCTATAATTATTCCTCCTTGTCTCTTTTTCCTTGATCAATTCTCTTTTGCTCTCTATACCTCTACTAGCTATATTTTCCCCTCATCTGTTTTCTCTCTGTCTTTCTTTTTTTCTTTCCTCTTTCTTCAATAGTTATTTGAATCTCTAACAGTTATGTAAATTACTGTTATGTATTTTTAAGCTTTCTTTAAGTTTTTTCACGTCTCAATCTTAAGGATTATAAATATTGAGTGTTGTCATACCTTACTCACTACCATGACTGGATCTTAACTATCTACTATGTCAGGGTATGTAATGCATCATCTTATTTTATCTGACGAGGACGTACTGTTGAAGTTAGCTCAGTACCTCTGAAATATGTATAATAAAATATACTTGATCACAAGAAGTTCTATTTTTGTTAATATTTTGAATTAATATATATGTGTATATATATATATGTATATGTATATATATATATATATATATATATGTATATATAAATATATATATATATATATATATAATATATATATATATTTATATATAATATATATATATATATATATATATATATATATATATATATATATATATATATATATATATATATATATATATATATATATATATATATGTATGCATATATATATATATACATATACATATATATATATATATATATATTAATTCAAAATATTAACAAAAATAGAACTTCTTGTGATCAAGTATATTTTATTATACATATTTCATATTTCAGGTCACCAGTTGGTGCTACTGGTAACATGTATCCCAGTACAACCTGTCTCATGGTCGGGTCGTTGGCGACTAAACTGGCAACCCCACCAAGGTTTCTTGGTGAGGAGGGTGACTGGACATCCTGCAGGACTAAAAACAAAACCTGTCAAAGGGCAAAGGAGCTCTAAAGAGTCATTGGCCATCCAAAATCACCGGGAGAGATGACTCCTTAGCCTTTGTCAAGGCAGAATTCTAGGAGAAGGAAAACTCGATATAACACCTGCAACCCTGATGATATCCAATGATGTTGACTTGTTCTTCTTTTTGGTAAATATCATCTTGGTTAAGAGAGTGGGACTGGCTTTGTGCAGTGCCTTTGCTCACTATAAAAGCTTCACGGCACAGGCATTACTTTATATCTGGAGATCTCTCTGCACTTGTCGTCACATGGTACCATGGGCCCAGCACTATGTGTCAATAATTGTCACAAGTGTAGTGTTTGTACCAGAGTTTTCAAGTCGCTGGCTGGACTAAAAAGTGACACTCGTTCAGCGTATCGGTAGGGGTTCTCCTACGTGGATATAAAGTAGTGGCCATACTCGAAAACGAGTTGGCAGCCACCATATATATATAGAGCCAACTCTTACACGGGAGGACGCCGTCCGTGCAATTTATGCTCGGAGGAAACTTTACAAATGCTGTTTTCGACGGACCAACTCCTAAACAAGAAAGACGAACTGGTAACTGCATGCAAACACAGATTGCGTAGGACTTACCTCGCCCTCAAACCCCATAATGACCCGGGGGGAGGGGTAGACAAGGGCTGTAACACCCCACTTGCCGACTTTGTAATGGGCAACCCCTGCTTGCAAAAGTAGACGTAAGATTTTCTTTTATATCTTTTTATCGTTTCCTCCATATTTCCTTCTTCCCCCCATCCCTTCCTAGTCCTTCCACCCCAGTCCTCCTTCTTTGTCGTGGTCCTTTTCACTTTCTCGCCCACCCCGAGGCAGCCCCTCGGTCCTTGGTAGCCTCAGTACCCCCACCCCATCCCCTATTCTATGATAGAATTGGCCGACTCCGCTTTTTATAGCAGATGTGATAGACCCCAGATACTTGCTTTCTTATCCGATGGCTGCCCCATTTCCGTGCTTTCTACATTTCTTAGTGGTATCTCTGCTTTAGTTTCTCGTATATCAGTATTTATATTTTTGGGGGGTGGATGGGGGGTGAGGGTGGGGGGATTCTGAATTAATTTTCCGTATCAAATTTTTCATATATATCGTACGAGCATTTATGTAGTTTGTACTAGAATTTTTGTATCGTAGCGGCACCCTTAGAGATAGTATTAGTATTCATTTTCGGGATTCTGAATTATTATTTCGTATTAGTTTATGAGTTGCACTGGGTAATTGCTGGCCTTCTGCCTAGGGTAGAAACAATTATTTCGTATTAGTTTCGGGACTCTGAATTATTATTTCGTAGTAGTTTCTTTAGTATTTTGGCCCCCCACTTGTTGACCTGTCACTGTAAGATATAATCGGTTGATTACTACTAACTCATAAAATTGTCCCACTACAATTCCGTCCCACCTAGTAAACGTTTCTATAGTTTAGCAGTACCAGTGAGAGACTTGATGATTGTGGTTAGGGAATAGTAACCAGAAATTGTTTTTTATATTTTTAACATTCTTGGTATTCTTCTACATATTTACTCCATATTGATTTACTTATTGTTTCGACTTCCTCCCCTTCCCCCTCCCTAGTATACTTGCTTGACCTCCTGCCTTTAGGATCCTGCTGTAGTTGGCACTATCAACGCACGACTGGTTTCCCCACTCCCTCTCCCTCTTTCTTCTACTGGCAGGTTCAGCTACCCCTTCCTTCCACAAATTGCCATGATAGAATTATGTGTCTCAACAACAAACTTTTGACCAATCCTTGTGACAATCACTTTTACCATATATGGAATTACCCCCTGAGAAACTCGGCTATTCATATACCAGGATAAAAATGTTCATTTAGTCCAGAATTAGCCGTCGAAACGGCTTGAGCTCAGCCGTCGGGGTCCTATTCGTTCCTATTACCCACTCTACTACCCTAAGTATTGAGTACTTTGGTGCGTTATGGTCCACCTGGTTCTTTACCACATTTCCTTCGTTATATATATATATATATATATATATATATATATATATATATGCATACATACATACATACATACATACATACATACATACATACATACATACATACATACATACATACATACATACATACATACATACATACATACATACATATAAATATATATATATTATATATATATATATATTATATATATATATATATATATATTTTAGTAAGTAAGTTAATTTTATAATTTTCTTATTTTACGTCTCTCATATTATTGTTCTGCAACCCCATGCATTGAACCACAAAGTTACTAACACAAAACCTATATATTTGCTAGCATTGATATGCATCTGTATGTATATATATGTTACTAGATATTAATTCTTTATAATTATCTCCAAATTATTTGTCAAGCAATATTGGCCAAAACTGCTGCTATGGTAGCAGGCAGACCGCTGTCTTATTAGCAAACCACTTTCCACTGATTGACCTCGATGTCACGTGATTGATTCTTTTTGAATTTGCCACCGATGCAGAGGCAGTGATTTTCTCAATGGCTAGGAATTCAGTCCACGCTTTGCCTGGATACTTAGCTGAGAATAGTCTTCCCTGAATACGAAATGATTCTCTATGCTTTCTTCGGAAAGTATATTTATTCCATTTCAGGAACTAATTAGTTGGAAGTGATATTTTAGTAAGTAAGTTAATTTTATAATTTTCTTATTTTACGTCTCTCATATATATATATATATATATATATATATATATATATATATATATATATATATATATATATATATATATATATATATGAGAGCAATTCCTAGATTACTACTACAAACCCAAAGTTCACTCACCACACATACTTTGTCTCTCCCCTCTCTACCTATCTCTCTCTACATCCATTACACTCTCTCTCTCTCACCTTTGACCTACCTCCCTCTCAACATCTATGAACCTGCCCTCTGGGGCAATAAATAATTCCGACCTTAACTATCAACGCATCTCTCCAAAAGTAACCAGTATAATAAAACCCCTACCATAACATTTTGATTAAGATATCTACAAGCCACTCTCTCCTACTTCTCCAACCTCTGCATATCTTTCTTTCTCTCTCTCTCTTCCCTACTTTTCTCTCTTCCTGTTCTACTCTATCTTCCCTAACAACCCCACTTAAGGGTATTTACATTGTACATTTACCATTCTGCTCTGAGGAAACAGTGGTCACAGATTGGCTATTCGAGTTCTGCAAGTACTTGTGAATTTGCACGTAGCGTAACTAGGCTGCAGTACCACCGTGGAAACACTTGTAAGCACACGGAATAAATTACCTTTTTATGATGTCTACCTGTTATTATTCATTCTTTATATATATATATATATATATATATATATATATATATATATATATATATATATATATATATATATATATATATATATATATATATATATATATATATATATATATATATAATGTATGTATCTATGTATGTATGTATTTGAAAGAATGTCCTGTGAGTGTAAGATCTTATAAAATTAATTTTAAAAAAGGTGGGCGAAGACAACAGATAAACGGAGGAAAAACAAAGCAGTCCCTTCTCATCAGTCGACCTCTGGAGGACTGTGGTTTCGGTGTATTAAGATTGATACCACAAGCTCCAGTGCACATTGGACAGTAACAAATGGACACAAGACAGGACAATTGGTCTTTCGACTATTTACAAATAAAATAAAATTTGCTACATACCAATGTGGTGCAACTCAAAAAAAGAGTTGGTTTCATTTTGTATTTTATTAAATATTTCAAACAAAAAAAATATATATATATCTTTACGCCTTTCTTTCTTTCATTTATTCTTTTTTTTTTTTTCGTTTTAAATCTGGAATAAAGGGTTGTATTTATAGCTCTAGTTTGTTGCGGTTATGGTTCCGATTAAACTGTCGTAAACCGACACCTGCAACAAAAACAAGCTTGGGGAAAGGAATTCCAGAGATCAGAATATCTGGGGGGAGTAAGAGAGTGAGAAATAGAGAGAGAGAGTGTGTGTGTGAGATTGAACAGCTTTTTTTAGTATAGCGGCTAGCGTCGGTGCGCATTGTTTGGGGTGATAGCAAGAATAATAGTGGCCTAGTTGATTTGCAGCGACTGCATGTGGTATTTTCGCAGTTGTTGTAGATGTAAGGGGGTGAGCACGATGGGGTAAAAGACGATAGATTTGGAGAAGATTTGCCAAATGTGAAACCTTTAGCAAAGATAGGCCGGAGTTTGAAAAGTGGGCGAGACCGAGGATTGTGTGATGCACATAGTGTGTTTCGAAGGTCGTCATGTGAGGGTTGTGGTGCTGTATAAACGGCTCCCAGGTCTGCGGGATATGAAGGGAGATAGAATTAACAGCTAAATCTTTCTCATATCACACCCTATCGTCTTTGAAATAGGAAAACATTGGATAATGTAGTCCTAGATACATTGTGTTCGGAAAAAAGATAAGACAGTCACTCTTTTGTTAAATCTATTTGACCATCGTTGATCAATGGCTCGACAAACCAACAACAACAATAACAACGCCAGCAACAGCCTCATTCCCCTTCTTTCTTCTTAGAATTTTACTGAATTGTATAGTTTTCTTCATCTAATTCTTTGGCGATTAAAACACATATAAACACCCAGTTAATCGACGTATAACATCAACGAATAAATTCGGGGCCTAAAATTTACCTGAGTGTTAATTGCGCATACTACATTTATTTTATGTATTTGCATATATATATATATATATATGAGGGACTCTGTGAGTGAACATCGTTAATTTTCTCCCTCATATCAAGGATTTGAAGACAATTCATTTTCATCTGACGAGATCAGTGATAATCGATCATGGCTACACAATCGATCTATTTCTTATTGAAACATGTATCGTGATTAAAATGATTGGACATTTATACCATGCCTTCGGATCTTTATTTTGATACAAATACTCCGTTTTACATCATCTAGCTGTTCCCATTAATGGAATTGGAGATATACAAAAGCGTGGAGAACTTAATATTGGTAACAAAAATTTATTGGACCGTTTGACACAACCAATAATACACTTTACTATATAACAACTATATATATATATATATATATATATATATATATATATATATATATATATATATATATATATATATATATATATATATATATATATATATATATATATATATATAAATATATATATATATATATAAATATATATATATATATATATAAATATATATATATATATATTTATATAACTACATAAACGGAGAAAGCTATTAGCGATACTCCGACCAATTTCCAACTCACTCAACAAACATTAGGAAATACCGGAGTATATTCCTAATTAAACGTTTGGAGTGCTAACTTTATTGTATTGTGTGGATAATTGGCTGTGTTATTTTATATGAGATATATTAAAGATCTCATTTCCCAAACGAATCGTTTCACACACACACACATATATATATAAATATATATATATATATATATAAATATATATATATATATATATATATACAATGATATTAAATAAATGGAAACTATATTTATAAAACCATATTTATTTTATTATATATATTTCAAGGGCAACCAAGACAACATTGGTACGCTTTCATCAGATAAAATACAAAGTTTGTTTTATAAATAGAGACATACACATGAAAATCATACCTTATGGGTTTGAAATTCACTGGATATATATATAAATACAAATAAATTACCGAGAATCGGAACTTCGCCTACGAAATAACGAAACGCAATCTTTGAAATGTGTGGCAAAGTGCTCAATAGTTTGGACAAACCAGAGCTATAACTAACGTTTAATACCAACACACTGAGACGATGCTTAAACAATCATTCGCACAGCCGAAAACACGACCAAGAAAATTCGGGTCAGTCAAATAAAAATATATATGAATGAAAAATGAAATATATATATATATATATATAGAAGTCGAAGTTGAAAGGTATGTCGAATCTATCTATTTATAAGACTGTTTATATTGTATTTTGTCTGAAGAAGGCATAACATATTTTTAATATGATATCCCTGAAATATATATAATGAAATAAATATGGTTTTATAAATATAGTTTCCATTTATTTAATATCGTATATATATATATATATATATATATATATATATATATATATATATATATATATATATATATATATATATATATATATATATATATATATATATATATATATGTAGCGGTTGTCTCCCTTGTTTTGATTGGGATCTAGACGGGAAGTAGAACCCTTTCTGCAACTTCCGGTCAGAGCCCTATAAAACTAACAACTTTAAGCTTTCTAACTCTCATTGCCTTTTCGGCACCAGGTCAAGAGCCTCTCATTGGGCTCCGCCATTAATTTGGCCAATAGGCGCCTGGCCTTAGCCAGGCGTCCTCTGCCAGCCACCATTGCCTGGCAATCAAAACGGTAACTACTAACTTTGTTTCATTCTAACATCTATCTTTGACATGTCAAGTATACTATCTACCATTGTTAATTAAATATTATACACACAAACCATGTCTCGTTTTGTTACATTCATACAACCCAGTAATCTCGCTATATTGGTAACCCTGACGTGATACGAACACGCAGCCGTTCATCGCTATAAGTGGTCACCCCCCAAAAAAAGAAAAAAATAGCACATCTGGTTTTGTGAGTAACATTACGAATACACAGCAAATTTAGCGACAAACTATGAAAATACTCAAGGACACGCACACACGCACATGTGGAATTCGCACAGACATACTTTTTCTCTCACGCATCAATTAACTGTCGCATTTCACCAATATATATATATGTTTCTCGTTTCTTACAACGAACACTTTCAAAACAAAAAAAAACAAAAAAAACATTTCACGATATATATATATGTTTCTCGTTTCTCACAACGAACTCTTTCAAAACACAAAAAAAAAAAAAAGAAATTTGATATTCTTTAAAAAACATTTCAACAGGAACATTTATTTTCGATGAACCATTGCCTTTTTGTTCATCGTTTTCTTCATCGTTCAAGTTTTTTGTTTTTTTCCAAAGTTCACACCAATAATTATGCTAAGTGAAGCCTTTCTTTTTCATCATTGTCACTTTCAAAATTGCACTATCATTTTCTCGCGCGTTAGAAATATTATTTTTTTCAACCTTGTATTGGCACGTGTAGGCAGCACAAATTCTCGATTCACAGAGATGTCTCTACACACAGACATAGCCGCACGCCAGAGATAACATTTCTCGCCAAGGATTCTTCAGCCTTAAGCTATATTCTTCTATTTGCCGGTTTATAAATTTACAATGTAAATTTACCGTTGATAACCGCGCATTTATTAAGAATGCTTATTTCTCTGGTCGCTGGCCTCTTGACCCTTCCAGGTCAACGCATTCTCAACATCGACCATCAACTTCGGCTGCTATTTCTAGCACTTTGCGCAACTCATTTTTTCTAAAAAAAAAAAAAAAAAAAAAAAAATTTTTTTTTTTTTACTGTGAATTTAAACACCGAATACGCTCACTCAGCGAGACAACAGCAGCAATACATCAACACAGCTTCACCAACAACCAGCAGAACGCCAGAGAATTTATTTTTGCAGCACTCTCCCTGTGAGAAAATCCATTCGGAGGTTGGAAATTTCACGATATACCACAGAACAGAGACCACCTGCATTCATTCTCTGGAACACACTTTCTTTCCTGCTGTCATGTGATTGCACACCTGTGAACTATATTTTGTACATTTGAACTTTGAGCTCTTCTATTACTTTTACTTTATTACATTGTATCTTTGGGTGATGGATAGATGGATGTCCAGTCGTTCTCTGGCCAAGAGCGGTTGACTACCTTGATATCTATCATTGATTTTTCCAAACATTCTTTTGTCGTAATTTTCATGCCTGTTACAACATTCTCGCCAACTTGCTACATATTTTCATTTCGATTTTTATACACTAAAATTCTGGCGGGAGGTTATGTAGCGGTTGTCTCCCTTGTTTTGATTGGGATCTAGACGGGAAGTAGAACCCTTTCTGCAACTTCCGGTCAGAGCCCTATAAAACTAACAACTTTAAGCTTTCTAACTCTCATTGCCTTTTCGGCACCAGGTCAAGAGCCTCTCATTGGGCTCTGCCATTCATTTGGCCAATAGGCGCCTGGCCTTAGCCAGGCGTCCTCTGCCAGCCACCATTGCCTGGCAATCAAAACGGTAACTACTAACTTTGCTTCATTCTAACATCATCCTCATCTTTGACATGTCAACTATACTATCTACCATTGTTAATTAAATATTATACACACAAACAATGTATTCCTTGTTACATTCATACAATCCCAGTATCCTCGCTATATATATATATATATAATTACAACAGTGACATAAACAGGTACTGAAGTCATTCAGCCTGTCATGACAAGCTGAATGATTTGAGTACCTGTTTATGTCACTGTTGTAATTATTTATACTAAATCGTCCTATGGACTGAGTGCTCTTACTGTTGGATATTTCCACTTAACTTTTACTTCCGCGTATATATATATATATATATACATATATATTCACTTAACATTCTTTCTCAGATTTTAGGTACGTGTTATACGCAAATAGCCGATATACACGGTAAATGAATAAATAAAGTTCATACAATTTTTAGTTTAAGTTCTTTAACGTTCCCAATTCAAATCCTGCCAGAATCGACTTTACGTTTTTTTACTTCTGGTATTCTTGGAAGAGCTCTGTGAACCTTTTTATAGTATTTAACTTTTTTAAATCTTTATATCCTTATGCATCACACTCTAGCAATTACATATATTTTACTCTTAAAAGCCCATATCCGGCTTATTTCTATTTCGAGATACTTGTACTTTTCAATTTCCTTCCTGGCGATGATCGAGATGTCTGTCAAAGCGAGCAGGTTCCTCTTTGTTTTTATTTATTATTACGGTTTAATTAGATATAAATTCCAATTATTAAAGATCGATATGACATTTTAAATATTGTATTTATAAGTTTCATATTACACACATTAGGCACAAGGCCAGCAATTTGAAGGGAAGGGAAAATCGACTAAATCGACCCCAGTGCGTTACTGGTACTTTATTTTATCGACCCCGTAAGGATGAAAGGCAAAGTTAGTCTCAGCGGGATTTGAACTCAGAACGTAAAGGGTCGTAACTCTATGACACGAAGCCTGTTTCCCGACGCTCTACCGATACTGCCAATCCACCTTTAATATATACAGTACTTACTTACATATATTGTTCGACCTACATCGGTCTCGACGACAGAAAGATGAAAAGCAAAATTGATCTGGGCGGGATTTGAACTCAGAATATAAAGAGTAGAAACAAATGACACAGCGTATTTTGCCCAACGCTCTAACGATTCTGCCGGTTCACCACCTTAAGTTGCTAATAATTGTTTCTACTTTTGGCACAAGGCCAACAAATATTTAATAATATACTGTATGTTTATTTAAAACATTTTGAAGGCTATTCGCTATGAATTTAAGGTAATGACTAACATCACATACTTAGTCTCGTCAAAAGCAAAGCGGAGTAATCGGCAGTACCGTTTCTCACTTGTAAGTGGTTATCAAGACTACATACCTCTTCGCTTCTGCCGAGCGTTATAGAAGCTGGATTCTTATATAATTCCAGTTATGTTTATGAGCTGTTTAAACTCATTAACATACAGAGCGGTTGCCGGCCCAGCAAAAATTAGAAATTAGTATTGGTGCCCTAAAATAGCGATGTATATATGAATGAACGTATAGTTTATTTAATAATATACTCATATACATCGTTATTTCAGAGCACCACGGAGTGCATTCTTTGCTAGCTTATTTGTGTGCCTTCATGAAGTTGTACATGTCATTTATGCTGGAAGGAATCTCATGATTTTGAAGCTGTTCGAAGCAGTTGCGAAGAGTGATGTTGAAGTGATTTTCTATGTCTACATTGAACCTGCTTCCAAACATATACTTGTTTATTCGGTTTCCTTTTGTTTGCCTGGAAACTCAGTTGGAACTTGCCGGATAAAATACGTTGGTCTGGGATACACTCCAAAGGTATTGTGCTTCGCAGTTTTGTTCACTGTTGATCCATTTAATGATGGGAAAGTTAAGTTGGGTCCTCACTCCATTAGGGTGGATATGAGTCCAGAGCTTCGCTACATATTTATTCATAATCATGCTCTATCGGCACTTTGTTATTAGAGATTATGATTATCCAAAGTAATACAGTACAACTAGGATCAGCGTAAGCATTAAGACCAACTAGGCAGTCACCTAAGACAGACATCTGTGAGGAACATTATTGAACTTTAAAAGATCACGGTTGAATACATTTGTATAATTGTATTGTACATATGCGATCAATAAATAAATGGTTAAACAACTTTTCCGCATAGCACGGTTGTGGAAATGCCCAAAATGGTGGAGAGGGACGTAAGGTATTGTGATCTGTTATATGATTTGACGTGGGTGAGTGCGGACTGAATAGTAGACAATTCTGGCTTAGTAATTTTCTTAGAGTGGTCAGAACAAGCAGTATCAAAACTAGGTTTATCAGCATGCCAAGCTGTAATTTTGAAGTTATTGCATTTGGGAGAATGGGGTACTCACTGTAGGGTCTGTTTGGGGGTCCGCAAAGCTGATACGTGTCGGGGACGTCTGTTTGATTGCCGAGTAGCCAGAGAGATGGGCATGATTGACGCCCACCCAGCCCTCTTCCTGTTGAGGAACTGCTTCGCCATGCCGAAGCTCCTCTATACGCTTCGTAGCGCTCCGTGCTGCAGTCACGCATCTCTCCTTGCTGACCTCGACACTTGTATCCGAGCGTCTGCTGAGGAGATATGCAAAGTCAGGTTTGACGACATTGGGTGGCAACAGGCCACCTTATCTGTTAGATATGGTGGCCTTGGCCTCCGATCCCTGATCTCACTGGCTTTGCCGGTGTAGTGACCTACATTCCGCGGGCTCACATACATTCTCTGTGCGTGATTTGGCTCAGTTCAGCCAATCAGCACCAGTAGAAGAGGATGTATCCCTACGCGCCCTGAGGAAGAAATGTTCCCGCGTAGATTTGAAGAATCTTTCTCTTGTACCAGGAACTTCGAACCAGCAACACGCACAATGTAACGGTGAGATTTTGCACCCCTAGCCTCGCCGGCTTTCCGGCGCAATGGCACATTCCCTTTTGTAACCTCTTTTTATGTGTAACTTCAACCATATAAGTTAACAAACATTGTTTGTGCTACATCAAAAATAAACATACATTTCATCTCTAATTTCTGCTGTTGAAATCATTATTATGTTACTCGTGTCTCAATAACATCTATAATCCATGCTGCTGGAATTGGCGACCTGACGAAAGGAATATTGTAAATACAAAGATGGTAAATAGACGAGGGACCTTCCCTCACGTCTATGTCGACAAGACAATCCAACGAGGATACCATCATTTTACCACACTGGCGGCCACGACTTGCATTGTGCTACACTGGTGACCGACGTAAGAATTTAACGCAGCCTTTTTTATACAGTTGAACTTTTATTGCCGCGTTGCCGGCCTTTTCGCAACTTGCGAAAATACAATATATTCCTTTCAAAATTTTTTTTTTGAAAAATTAGCAGTATTTCAAAAACTTTTCGCCACGAGGAAATTTCAAAATTGGCTACCGACAGGTCCTGTCTACAATCAACAACGACAACAGCAGCAGCAGCGACAACATTGTTTGACCACTGGCCAACGACAGGCAATAGTGAGATGGCAGCTTCATAGCCTTACCGACGCAAACCACCACACATCGGAAATTTCAAAACGGCTTGTAACTTTACCGACGCAACCACCATACCTTCTGTTTCGTTACCACAGGGACTCGAGAAATTGAGACAGTAGTTTTCTCACCATTATGGCGTCAGACGTGGCTGCCATGTTGGTGACTGCTACTCTACAGAAGATTCATTGACTTTGCTTTAACAACAAGCAACACAACCTTATGTCACACAAGGTGGCAGGACGGTAAAATGGCCACGAAAACTCTCAAAAACAATATACATCTAACCCCTAACGGCATTAACAAACTTCTTTTTCAGTTTTCAGATAGAACTAGTGTCAAAAAGTCTGTACACTGGTGATGTGTGAACTATTTGACTTTGAAAAACTTTGAACTTATCATTGATCATTGATTTCTCTGCTCCCTTATATTCACTTTGAATTATCAGTTTGTTACATTCACATATTTCTTTGTAGAATGCATTTACTTGTTTTGTGCTCTTTTGCTATTTGCTTGCTCATGGTTTTTGTTCATTCACATTCTTTACTGTTTTACATGCCTGGATATGCACACATTTCTTTGTCACACACCAACATGTTGTTCTTGGTATATGTTCTTCAAACGTAATATTCTGCGAGATCCCTTTTCACCTGGTGGAGATGCCGTCACATGCTAGCAGCTCATAGAGCTTAATTCACCTGGATTCAAACAGGCTCTGCAACACGAGAATGCTAATTGCAGCTGAACTCAAACAGTTTCGCATCTCGTTGCACATTCATCGTCCATGACGGCCTCCGTCTTGTTGTTTTTGCCCGACTCGCTGGGAAAGCAACAAATAGAACTGGACTTGTCAGCATTTCCACCACTTCTGTGGATTCGCTCGAATTATGGAATTTGCACGGCAACCCACCTACAGATTAAACTTGCTTTTTTTCTTTTCAAAGCAACCAGCCATTTTTTCCTGGCTCCCTAGCACATTCGGCAATACATCTGGGAGGCCAACATTTTCTCGCCTACCCATCATCTTCTTGCCAGCACTGGTAAACTACCATAATAGCTTCGTCCACAGCTACTGGTGCAACACTTTCCATTAACATTTAATGCAAGAACAGCAACGTCGCCCATGTCAGACTTTATCCGTTTTTGTTAGACCTTTGGTGGTCACGTATAAACAACAAAACAGCTGGTCATTTGACACAGCGGCTCAACACGGCCCATATCGCCTCATTTTTTTTCTTGCATGCAGCCTTCTGCTCAATTATTTTTTCACTGATGTGCTCTTTCAGCATTTGTTCTTGCTGATTCAATAATCTGTATCGACTTCCTTGTGGGTCCTTAGCTTCTTCGTTTACGATTTTCGGCTAAAAGTCTGGTCGGGGATATTGTAGTGACCTACATTCCGCGGGCTCACATACATTCTCTGTGCGTGATTTGGCTCAGTTCAGCCAATCAGCGCCAGTAGAAGAGAATGTATCCCTACGCGCCCTGAGGAAGAAATGTTCCCGCGTAGATTTGAAGAATCTTTCTCTTGTACCAGGAACTTCGAACCAGCAACACGCATAATGTAACGGTGAGATGTTGCACCCCTAGCCTCGCCGGCTTTCCGGCGCAATGGCACATTCCCTTTTGTAACCTCTTTTTATGTGTAACTTCAACCATATAAGTTAACAAACATTGTTTGTGCTACATCAAAAATAAACATAAATTTCATCTCTAATTACTGCTGTTGAAATCATTATTATGTTACTCGTGTCTCAATAACATCTATAATCCATGCTACTGGAATTGGCGACCTGACGAAAGGAATATTGTAAATACAAAGATGGTAAATAGACGAGGGACCTTCCCTCACGTCTATGTCGACAAGACAATCCAACGAGGATACCATCATTTTACCACACTGGCGGCCACGACTAATCATACTGCTACACTGCTAAACCGGTGTTTCTTTCGTCGGTAACCTCATGCCGCGTCCTCATCAACAAGGTTCCTAAACACAATGGAACACACTGTGATCGAGGAACATGAGGCTGCCTGTAAGATGTGGCACCGGCTTGGAGTTAGCCCAGTATACACCACCCCCTTCTCCCCTGCTGACGTCAAGTCCCTCGAGAGTATTTGGGATGCCATCCAATGTAACCCGGCCTCAGACAGGCTAGCACGCAAGCTCGACCAGCACCGCCTTGCATGTTTTCACGCGGCCTCACAACTCCACAGCGTTGCCTAGCTCCATGCCTTACCCTCCTTCTCCACTGGCATGCAGCTGGACAATGATAGCCTGCGCATCGTAGTTTCCCTGGGGCTTGGCCTCCGGATCTGCGAGCCACACAAATGTCGTTTCAGATCCACCGTGGACTCTTTCGACCTTCACCTGCTTTCCTGCCATTGCAGTGTCGGCGACCTTCCACGCCATGCTGCCCTTAACGATGTCATAAAGCATGGTTTTGATGCTGCTGGCTTTCCCTCCCAGCTCGAGCCGGTGGGACTGAACCGAGGAGACGGCAAAAGGCCAGACGGTATGGCCATCTTCTCGTTCCGCGGTGGTAAACCTCTTGTCTGGGATGCCACTTGCAACAACACATTCTCCAGCCGCAATCTGGTGTAGTCTGTGACTAACCCAGGTTCTGCTGCACTTCGGGCTGAGGAGGGTAAACTCTCCAAGTATCGGTCGCTCTCCGACAAGTTTGCAGTCGAGCCCCTAGCAGTGGAAACTTCTGGTGTCCTTGGCCCCAGCGCTACCTCCCTACTTACCACCATAGGCGCTGGGCTGGCTAGCCGCAGGTGTGAGCCTCGCGAGTTGGAATGGCTCTTCCAGCGCATGTCTATCTGTATGTATATGTATACGTGATGCGTATCTACCTATCTATTGAGGGTACATATATGTATGTATATGTGGGAATTGTGTATGTACATGTGCATGTATATCCATACAATTTGATTGCACTTATGTATAGTGATTATCCCAAGATTCGTGACAGATAGACATATAATAACAGCCATAAATACATAACAGGTAATCTTATAAAACTTATATAAAAAAAATTTTGTTTAATAACATAAAGTGTGTATAACATAAAATTTCCTTTAATATCTTAACAATTATAACATTTTATAAGATTCCTATATCTTAAATTAAATTAAAGAATCCTTTATGTTTTGTGTGTATATATTATATACGTAGGTAGATATGTATATGTATTTTATAAGTGTGTATGTATATTTAGATGTATGTATTTTTGCGTGTGTATACGTGTTATATGATATGTAGATCTTTAATAATATATGGATTTCTTAATATATAGATCCCAATTTTTAATATATTGATCTCAATATTTAAATGATTAACTAAACATCTAATCATATTTAAACAATGGTTAAATTTCTCATATTATATATGTATATTCCATTCATGATTATTAACATTTCTAATTTTATTTATTCAATTCAACTCAATTGTTAAGTTAACTCAACAAGTTATGACTTAGAGTTTTTCGTTCTCTCCCCTTTTCTCTGTCTCCTCTCTCTCTGATGTTCTGGTCTTTCTCTCTCTCTCTCCGTCTCTATCTTACTCTTTCTCCGTAACCTAACGACTTATTTTTAAAATAAAAATATCCAATACTAATAATATAATTAAAGCTACAACTCCATTATCCGGGAGCTTCCAACAACAATGGTTGCATTCTTTAAGGGTATGTCAATATTTATTTATAAAACTGATCTATATTATATTTTATCTGATGAAAGCACACCATAATTTAACTTGGTGTCCTTGAAATATGTATAATGAAATAAATATGGTTTTATAAATATAGTTTCCATTTGTTAATATCGTATATATATATATATATATATATATATATATATATATATATATATATATATATATATATATATATATAAGCAAATGTAACCGGATGCGTCTTAAAAACGGTATCTGCAATATATATATATATTGCAGATAGCGATTTTATATATACTACTGACAAAAATCATGACAAGCTTAACGAAAGTTATTAAACACAAGGATCTTGCCTCCCACAATTTCCTCCTCTGGCTCCCTTCTTCACCTTTGCCCACTTATTCCCGTTGCTGGGGTAATTTGAAATAAGCTTTAATTTAGCCCCTAGCATGGGTGATACGATATCGATTTCAGATTACTGAAAGTTAACTTACAATCTAGATTAGCCTACTACTTTGACTCTAAACTCCGCCAGTTGCAGACAGCACATCAACATGAGATATTTTTCTCCATAAAGTTCGATCACCAACAGCAGAATTCAAAGAGCAAAGATCAAGTCCAGTCCATAGGTTGACATTATCAAGCCGTCGTTTTGACTGCCGGTCTCTGCTTCTCTTACCAGCCAACCTTCCATCCAAGCATAACCTACCCACACTACGTGTTGATCCTTTTATATGACCGTATAGTTTGAGTACTCTTGACTTGACAATTCATGTAATTGGTCTAAGTTTGGTAATGTTGAGCAGCTCACTGGAATGTAGAGAGCTTCCGAAGTGACTTTGTCGTCTAATTAACATATTCAAGACCATATGACACAATTGGTAGGATGTAAGTATCGAAGATTTTAGCCTTCAAATGATAGGAAACTCCTTCATCTTGTTGAAAGCTGTCCAACCTCGAGCGATGCGATACTGCGCAGCAACCATTCCGTTGTTGTTTGATGATAGTTTGTGACTGAAATATACAAACTCCGTAACTTCAACAATTTACTGATTGTAGATTGTGAGTTGGAGATTGGCATTACAATTACCGCGAAGCATCTAGTCCAACAATCTAACAGTTTT
This sequence comes from Eledone cirrhosa, assembly GCA_964016885.1. Taxonomy (NCBI): domain Eukaryota; kingdom Metazoa; phylum Mollusca; class Cephalopoda; order Octopoda; family Eledonidae; genus Eledone; species Eledone cirrhosa. Next base: position 386,642,921 of record OZ024740.1, on the reverse strand, counting down.
GTTACCCACCACAGTGAATTAGTACTTTATTTTATTGAGGGATGAAAAGCAAAGTTGACCCTATCGGAATTTGAAATGAAAGCGGAGAACTGGAATTAATATCGCAAATCATTTTGTCCACCGATTTAACTGTTCAGTCGTCTCGTAGTTTTGTTTACATTTCTATATTCCTAGTGTCGGATTAGGTAACATATCTATTGTTAGAATAAGATTAAATATAATTATATGATAGTGTATGGATATGTTGCTTTATTGTTATCCGTGTACGATATGTCACAGCCGGTTTGTTCACAGCATAATGAGGACAGTTGGAGAGAGAGAAAAAGAAGGAGAGAGGGAGACAGACAGAAAACGAGATAGGAGAAAGTGAGGAGGGGTGGAGAGCAGGATTTGACAATCACTGACTGCGAAAATGATATTAAATCTATAAATAGATTCAATAGAGAGAATGTTTACTACAGCTATGAGTAAAATTGCGTTATATACGAGGAAAAAATAAGACTAGTTTATAAGTAATTATGAATCTACCTCCCTACGGACAACTGACGCTGCACACTAGGTCCGAACACAGAAGAGCCAGACTCCCATTGGCATCGCCTCCATCTCTCTCTCTATTATGAGTAAATGGGGTCCCACGTGCTGGCCCTCCCACAGCCCCAGCGGACAGAATGGAGAAGGCGTTTCCCCGGAGGATGGTATATATATATATATATCATAAAACATGTCTATAGAATCACAAGATAAAATATATACCATTTCCTCTCCCAATTAGCATAATTAACTATATAAAAAATCGAATAGACCAGGCTATAAGAATGAGGCTTCTATGAAAAAATCTCCAACAAATAACCGAAATTAGCCCTTCGCGTCGGCCACAACGGAATATTTATCGAATATTTCGACAGCGTAATCGCCCAGATACAGTCAACTAAACAGAATTAGGTGTAAAATAAACTAGGAGAAAATAGAATACATTTAAATACCTCTACCATGGTTTCATCCGCATTTTGAGCTTTCCAATAATTATGTAATAATTATATAAACTCGAGCACCGGATTCATCAGGAGATTTGCTCTTATCTAGACACTAAATTTTCCAATATATATATATATATATATATATATATATATATATATATATATATATATATATATATATATATATATATATATATATATATATATATATATATATATGTGTGTGTGTGTGTTAAATATATATATATATATATATATATATATATATATATATATAATTATATTTTCCAATTTTTCATGCGTTACATTTTACATTGAGCAATATTGAAATGCAGAATTTTTCTCCATGAATTATATCACTGATTTAAAATCAATCATCATTTTCTTACAAAAAAGAAATGTGTGAAACGCAGCAAGGCGCGGGTAATTCAGCTAGTATATATATATATATATATATAACAAAGGAAGTGTGGTAAGGAACCAGGTGGACCATAACGCACCAAAGTACTCCATACTGGGTAGTAGAGTGGTAATAGGAAAAGAATCAGGACCCCGACGGTTGAGCTCCGGCCGTTTCGACAGCTAGCTCGTTTCGGAGCTCAGCCGTCTGGGTCCTTACTCTTTTCCTATATATATATATATATATATATATATATATATATATATATATATATATATATATATATATATATATATATATATATATATATATATATATATACTATAAAGTATGTCCATAGAATCATTTGATAATATATATACACCATTTCCTCTCCCAATTAGCATAATTAACCACACAAAAAAAATCAATTAGACCAGGCTATAAGATTAAAAGGCACCTATGAGGAAATAGTAGATAAATAAACGACAGCAATCTCTTCGCGGCCAACCGCCATAGAATATTTACCCAACATTTCAACAGCACGTGGAAATCGATTAAATATACAATCAACCATACAGAATTAGGTATAAAATTAAAGTTAGAAGAAATGCATATACACATACCAGGATTGTGTTTCTACCCTCGGGTTTCGTTCGCATTTGGAAATATCCTATTAAGGATAAAATATCGAGCTTCGAACTCATCAGGAAACAAACTCGTTAGGACAGATTATTTTCTTAAGTGATCCCCGTCAGAAACGAATTCAAAATGGCTAAGAATTGTGACGTGGCAGTGGTCAAGTCAGAAAGAATGTGATTGGTTGTTTACGGCGAGTGGGCTGGTTGCTAGAAAGCGCAGCCCAATATTGCCCAAATTGCATCTCAACCTTATGGGAGATTATTAAATATAAAGATTTACATATACACAAACTAGACAAAGTCACAGATAAATATGTGTTTTGGCAACCATTCACGATGTGGCTCAATGATGAATTAATAAATTAAATAATCAGAGCAATATACTATAAAGTATGTCCATAGAATCATATATATATATATATATATACAAGATGTGTAAGTCAGCAGATTAAAATTAACTTCGTTTATTCATATTCGCTGCTATATACATTTCGGTGATAACCATTATTCAACAGCTATGATCTCATCAGGCAGTTAGAACTTGAACAGAAAAAACAGGAAAACATAATGTTGGAATAGATTTTACCTTGTTAATTCGTTGATATGTTCATGTCCAGAGGACATAACTTCACCTAATTGGTCAGATACCATATCAATACCACAGGCGTAAGTCTAATGAAATTCTTCGGTCAGTTTTCCTAGAAACAGGTCAGCCTGTTATAGTTGCCTTTAACTGCATATATATTATGGTCCAGTTAACCTACTTGCTTGTAGTGGCAGTGGTATGAGCAGGTCAGTTAGCAGGTTTATCACTATCACGCTGTTGTGGTACTATTCAGGCTGTTAGAGAAGAATTCATGTATGTAAACTGATATGGGTTCCTCTGGTAACGTTAGTGCTTCTCCATATCACTAGGTCTTATAATGGGAGATGCTATAAATGTGTGTTAAAACCAAAACATGTTAAAATCTAAAGGTGTTAAAAATTATAATCTATATTTTAAACATTTAGTACACACCCGCAAACATCCATCGGCGTACACACATATAAACATAGGTGCACACACATACCTACATCTATACATGCACATACATCCGTAGCTAAACGTAACTGCGTACACATATATACACGCACACACACACAAGTACATACACACACATACGTGCATACGTACACACAGACGCATATCGGAGAGAAATAATAGGTGTCTTATTTACTTGTAATAGTCAGTACTGATTTATTTGTGATAGTTAGTTTTGCGTGCGAAACGGTTAAGGTTCGAGGTAGCATATCCCTCGGAGAACCGGGTCACAGACCGGGGTGGGTGGTGAGACCCGGTGGCCGGAAATGTAGGGTCCCTGGCTTCACATAGGGTAGGACTCTGCCGACGTATATCATCTCGCTAATTAGATAGTGTCAGTTAACTTGGGTTCGAGCTGTGGAAGTGAGAGAGAAGGGTGGACCACAGCGATGTGATGTATGGGTCTAGCTGCTAAGTGTGGCTCTGTGGTGTCTTAAATGCTAGTTGAGACGAGAAGAGAGGGGGAGAGCGGTAGGTATAGGGGGCGGGGCTGGTGTCTCGGGGACTAAGTGCGATGGGGTTGCTATCCATATAGCTTGAGGAAAGTTCCCGTCCTAAGGTGTCTACATGAACCAAAGAAATCGGTCCTACGATTGATTAGATTAATCCCACCACTGAGTATCTCCAGAGTCTCACTTAGAGGTTGGAGATGTCAGATCCACTCCCCTCTGGTGGGACCTCCCTAACATTGGACAACACCAAAGAGTACGGGGTCCTGTCCAGCTTGAGCTTCCAGATCAGTTCGGAAAGGGTCGTACTTTTCCTTTTGTCGATCCCATTAAAGGAATGACGGTGGTTATCCATCTGTCCTTGAAGCTCGTTGATGTGGCTCTTATGTAAAGGTGTTCCGAGTTGGAGTTCTATCTTTATACTATTGAGTTTCCTTCATATAGCAGTAATTTAAAATCGGCTAAGGATATTCCCAGCTGTTGTAGATTCTGTTGTAGACTGTTAGGCTACGGGCTGCTGAGCTCAAAATTTATAAATGGAGAGAGTATAACCAAGTTATACTTAAAACATAATTTTAATTCTACCCATGTTTAAATGTATAGTGGCGGGCAATACCATGATATATACGAGGTATCTGCCCGTTGCTCTCCATATCTTCAGGAATTTATATATTGTTAATAGTTTCAAGAGTAATATATACAAGAGATAACTTCATACTATAGATGAGATTCATACCATATCAATTACTATATTGCAAATTACAAGTACATTCAACAGCAAAGCAGAAACCGTACTAAAGACAGTATATCAAAATTGAGTACTTCTGTACATCCGTACATTAACAGACACATACATGCACACGCATGCACATGCACACGCATGCACATGCACACGCATGCACATGCACACACACACACACGCGCTCGCGCGCGCGCGTGTGCATAAATATCATTCGTAAGGAACACAGGGAAACCTACAAGAAAATTAATGCACTTTAAGAATTTAATAATGGTTTCTGATTTAGGCATAAGGCCAACAATTTTGGGGGAGAAGAAAGTCGATTAAATCGAAACCAAGTGCGTTACTGGTACTTTATTTTATCGACCTCTTAAGGCTGAAAGGCAAAGCTAACATCGGTGGAATTTGAACTCAGAACGTAAAAAATTACACTATAGTGAATAGACTAAATCTTGAAGATCGTACGTAACCATGCCAACACAAATGCTCCGAGTTCATTATCTTATCAAAATCTGACATTAATAGGATTAGCAAAAAAAAAAAAAAAATAATAATAATAATGATTTCTTTATTGGCCACAAGGGCTGACATCAAGAAAAACATTACAGACGGTACAGGACGGTACAGGACAGTACGATGTGGGTTTTGTGCGTGTAAAGATTTTTATTATTTATCTTTGCCTTTCATCCTTACGGGGTCAGTAATGCACTGGGTAATTGCTGGCGTTGTGCCAAAAGTAGAAACAATTATTTATATAAGAAAAGAAAAAGAGAAAAGACATAGAAACATATATATATATATATATAAACAATAAAAATGATATTAAAACAATGAAAAATTTCCCAATAGGAGGGAAACCTCCGAGGGTTACTCGTGGCGAAAACCACACAAAAGACCACGGCCAGACTGACCACCAGGGCAAGCGCCCTCTCTCAATTTTTCCATTTCTCAAACTACAGACGTATATTCAGAGCGGTCCCGTTCACTCGGACCATTCTCGCTACATTCACCCACCTTTCAACAAACTTGCTAGAAGGCAGCACTTGCCTCTCCACCCTGATTTTCCTCTTCAAGTGAAACTTGAAAAAGTTAATTAGGGATTCGCCGAAGAGGAAAGTGTCTGTCTTTAACCCTTTCAACCTTGTCCATCACACAATCTCTTTCGCCATGGCCACCAGGCAGATGAAAACCGCCTGCCCTTCCTCCTCGAATGAAGACGGCGAGACCATCTGCACAATGGACTCAGTCGATAACCGAATCAGTCCTACACGCGACAGCAACTGTTCGACATAGCTCCACAAGTCAGCAATGCTCGGGCACTGAACGCGTGCGTGCACGACGGTTTCGTCGCTCTGCGCGCATCTCGGACAGGCTCGGCTGACGGCACTTCCGTGCCTGTAGAGCTTATCTCGAACCGGCAACGCTCCCCGGTAGCACTGCCAGGCCAGGGATTTTTGGAAGTTATCCATAGGCCCTGGGCTGAAAGTTCTCCGGAAGAGAGCAAACAGCTGATCTTCTTCGACGCCCAGGATCTCTCCGAGAACGTCGTCGCTCTTCCCCTCCACTAGTCCTCTATAGAACGCCGAGATGGATGTTCCATCGATACTGGTGCCCAGCTGGCAGAGGGCGGTGAGCGCCTGGAGACTTTCCAGTTTCCAAGCGCTATCCCTCGGTCTTTTCCTGACCCAGGACTGCAGCTCCGTCAAGGAGACGAGCTGTGGGAAAACGTGCCTGGCGAACGGCGACCACACCTGTTCACCGTCAAAGAAGCACCAGAGATGTCGCAGCCTCAGTGCATGTTTGCGCATGGCATGCCCAATCCTCCACGCAACGGGTGTTGACAGCAGATGGATCGTCTGACCATAGGAGCGCGTCTCTTCCACAAAAAGCAGAAGAGGAGGCGTTCTATTTTGGTGAGAGTTGGGCCGGGGCAAGAGACGACGGTGAGGCGGTAGCAGATGACGGATGCAATGTACGCATTCGCCACCTCCGCCCGGCCTTTCAGGGACAGCTTCCTCTCGGCCCATTTCTGGGTGAGAGAGGCCACCCTGCTCGTCACCTCGCTCCAGATTTTCTCCATCTGGAGGTCCGGTCCGAACCAGACTCCGAGCAATTTAACCGGTCCGTCCGTCCAAAGCCCCACGACGCTGTCGGACGGCATGGACTTGCCTCTCCAGGTGCCGAGCTGCAAGCCCACCGACTTTTCCTGGTATATCTTTGCTCCTGTCACCGCTTTGTATTCCTTGAGAGCGGTGCCGAGCATCTAGACATCTAGTTCGCGTGGGACGCGTGGGACAGTTGGTGTAGTAACGGCTCGAGAGCCAATACGTACAAGAGGGACGAGAGGGGACAACCCTTGCGGACCGAGCGCATGATGCTGAACGGCTGCGACAGGTGACCGTTCACCCTCACAACTGAGCAGATGTCGCTGTACATCGCAGCGATCCAACCCCTGAAAACGGGCCCGAAACCGGCTGCTTCGAGGACCGCCGCCAGGTACCGATGGTCGACTCTATTGAATGCTTTGGATTGATCCAAGTTGATCAGGGCCTCACCCGTGCCAGGTTCCTTAACCACCCTCTCTACGATGTATCGCATGAGGTGAAGGTTATCGTGTATGGATCTGTCCGGAATGGTGCATGTCTGCGCCTCTCCCACCAGACCCTCGACGACAAGCGCCAACCTCGTTGCTAACACCTTGGCCAAAATCTTGAACTCTGCGTTTAGCAGGGTTATGGCCCTGAAGTTATCGATAACATCCCCCTTGTTCGGGTCTTTTCTCAGCAGCGCTACCGCTCCCCGGCTCACAAAACTGGGAATGCTCCCGTTCTGCTGCCACTTGCAGTAGACGTCTGCCAAGAGGTCACCGAACAAGTCTGGCATAAATCCATAAAGCCCATAGGGCAGACCATCCAAACCTGCCGATTTACCCCTCATGCAGTTAGCCATCGCTTCCCGTATTTCACCGGCTGTTATTGGCTTTTCGCAACACTGTGCTGCGGTCGTCGAGAACCGAGGCAGTCCGTCGAGGTATGCACTGAAGTCCATACCCCAATCCGGCCCGCCGCTGTTCCCGAACAGTTCAGCAAAGTGCTGCTGAAAAGCCTCACACATCTGCTCGGGTTTGAGCAACACGCGCCCGTTTTGGGCAGACAAAGACCGAATTTTGGCTTTGTTGCTACGTCGCGCCTCCGCTACCCGGGCCCATTGGACGGCTTTCGTCCCCTCGCGTTTCAGAGCACGCGCTCTAACTCTGACAACGCAGCCTTCGTGTTTTGCGTTGAAGAATTGGTCGAGTGCCAATCTCGCCGCAAGCACGTCGGTTGCGATGCCTGTCCTAAACGCCTCTTCTAGCTTTCTGACTAGCTCTCCCTCTACTCTATTTTCCTCTATCACTAGTCCTTTGCTAAACCTAATCGACTCTACTTTAACGCCCACTTAACTAATACGCTAATCCGGTCTCTGTAGGCTTTGCGCACCGGGAAAGACGCGTTCAGCTTCCAGTAACCGGGTCCTTGTCTATGAAGTCTGTCTATGTCGATCTCACAGATCACAAATTTGTGGTCTGTGTAGTCGACTATTTTAAATTGTGGACAACTTATACTAGCCTTATTTAGTTCTCTGCAGAATACACTATCGAGATAAGATCTGGATGACCCGATGCGGTTTGTCCATGTCCACATTGGCACATTCGGGTGATCCAGTCGATACCTGTCAGACAGTTCAAAACGTCTGAGCAGGTTGGTGAGGCTCTTGCACCCTCCTCCCTATCCACTGGCCCCACACAATGCCAGTGTGCATCTAAGATACCGTTCCAGTCGCCCACTAACACTAAAGAGCGGGACGTTCCCAAAAAAGTCTCTAGATGTCTGAAGAAATATGGCCGTCTTCCCCAGTTGGGGCGTAAACGGCTACTAACCTGAAAGCATTGCCTTCGCTGCCGGTCACGTCCAGCACCACCGACTTACCTTCTGGGTCCAGGAATATGGCCCGTATGGCGAGATCCAAGCCTCACCGAAAAAAGACGGCAACCCTCCCCCCGATCCTGGACGGCTGGGAGATGCGTATACATCGTAGCCGCCGAAGATCGGTGCGAAGGCTCGTGCTTCGGAGATTCTGGTCTCGCTGATGGCCACCACATCTATGTTTAGTGACCTGAGGTCGTTGAGCAGGCGACCCTGCTTCCAAGATGACCCCGGGCCACGTGCATTTATACTGCCTATTCTAAGTACGGCCATGTTGGATGAGAAATGGGGCAAGTGAGAAAGGGTCATTTACCTTGATCGTATGGTGAAGGGACAGTAGAACCGTCCCTTTGGCTGGTCATGGGTGTTTCCAAGAGGATGTCAGTGTATATCCTCTTGGATTATACCTTGTCATGCCACGAGGTCATTTGTTTGCCACATTTGTAACATATGGACTACAATAAATGCAAGTTATTTTGATACTCGTCTTGAGAAACTTATTATGCTTCAGTTATTACTTCAAATGTAGTGAGAGATAATTCTCACACGAAATGAAATTGTATGAAAATTCTCCTATCTCTATTTTCTATTAAATTTAGTAGTTGGCATCCGGTGGTACTTACTGGAGTAAGTAACCCTGGGACCAACTCACCAAAAGTGGTGACCCCGAATACGCAGCAAAACCAATTCATTTATTCAACAGCGTATAAAAGTTGTGACAAATATTTTCATACACTATTACAATTTATTGCTACACAATATATTGCTAAACAACTCCACTAAAATGGTAAACCCAACAACTACACATAAAAAAAAAATTATTCATGACTCCAGGAAATTCGTTTTATTTCAGTCAGTTCGTGTGGGGCGAACAAAATAGAAAACAAAATTATTGTCCCTCGTGTCGTCGATTCAACCAAGCTTTCGTTTTGAAGTCACCATCTTACTTGCTCGGTGCTACATTTTACTTCAGCTATTCATGGTACTACCACGTGTGCCTATAATTTTGAAAATACAGCTAATTTTTTCCTTTCAAATATGTTGTCGTTAGCGGGTTCATGAAAGTTAAACCACGTGTGCGGCAGTTGAAAAAAATTTCGCTCAGCGGCTACTGTGTTCATCATGAGCAATTCTTCGTTACCGACATATTCTGGTGATGCAATGTTGTGGTTTGCACAACAGGACTCGTATTTTGCCGCCCACGGCGTTTAAGCGGCACAACAAAGATTACACGTGCTAAGTGGAATTCCTGCGTTGCCCGCAACCTCAGTGAAAGACATAATCACAGATCCTCCACAAGGCATATCTTACGAAACCATAAAGGCAGAAGTGCTCAGACGGAACAGCCGTTCGTCTGAGAGCAGATTTCGTTCCTTGTTGGAGGAGGGAAACCTGGGAGACAGAACCCCGTCTCAGTTTTTACGGCGCATCCGGGAACTGAGCGACTCAACAGCAGAGGACAACTCTTTCGTGAAACAATTATTCTTCTCCCGTTTGCCAACAAATGTGCAAACCATACTGGCAAATATGGTCGACACCAGTTCTCTGGCAGATTCACTCGTCGTTTCTTCTGCTTTTAAAACACAGCCTGCTTCACTTCGTGAGGACTCAATGTTGAGAGCCATTGACGCGTTAACTCATCAAGTGGTTAAACTGTGTCGGGAGCGAGCGCCATCCAGGTGGCGTTCACCGAATCGGTCTCCTTCTCTTCATCGTCGCGCCAACCTCCCCGCCAGCAATTCGTCTTTGTGTTGGTATCACGTGCGTTTTCGTGAAAAGGCGAAACATTGTATTCAGCCCTGCTCTTTCGAGACCTCGGAAAACTAAAATTGGAGAGTCTGGGCACGGCAGACCTCTCCCTCATTAATTCTCCTTATCGTGCTTTCTTTATCAAAGACCGAGTTTCAAACAAATCATTTATGGTCGACACAGGATCTAGTTGCAGTATTTGGCCCCTTCGTTTCAGCTGTACCAAGCCAAATTTTTCCGGAATTTCCTTGTATGCAGTAAACCAGTCTCCTATAAAAACGTATGGACAAATATCTTTATCATTCGACCTAGTTTTGCGTCGAGATTTCAAATGAATTTTCGTCGTTGCGGACCTACCTCATCCTATTCTCGGTGCTGATTTTTTATACCTCTATTCATTGTTGGTAGATGTCAGGAGACAGAAACTTGTGGATGGTACCACATCCTTATCTACGCCTGCTCGTAGGTCTACTGCTACTGTCATAAGTCCCGCGTGTTTTATAGCTGCCTCTGGAAACCAGTTTCATTCACTTCTTGCCTCGTTTCCCGAGTTAACTGACATTTCATTTAAACCGAATCAAGTAGTCCACTCGTCTCGACATTTTATTACAACTGCTCCGCCTGTTTTTTCTCGGCCACATAGGTTGGCTCCGGACAGGCTAAAGAAAGCCAAGGATGAGTTCGAACACATGCTTCAGCTTGATCTTATACGACCGTCAACCAGCCCATAGGCATCTCCGCTTCATTTGGCTCGTAAGGGTGAAGCGGATTTTCGACCTGTGGGAGATTATAGACGACTTAATGCCATCACTACACCTGATCGTTATCCTTTACCAAATTTACAGCATGTTTCATCAGTTCTGCATGGACGCAAGATATTTTCTAAAATAGATCTGGAACGGGCTTACCATCAAATACCCATGCATCCAGAAGACATAACAAAAACAGCTGTGACCACCCCTTTTGGTTCGTTTGAATTTCTGTCCATGCCTTTTGGTTTGCGGAATGCCTCTAGCACGTTCCAACGTTTTATCGATGAAGTCACGCGTGGATTGGATTTCGTGTTTGTTATGTGGATGATCTGATATCCAGTGACTCAGCTGAGCACCATCATCAACATCTATCCCAGTTATTTCAACGTCTTCGATCGTACCAAGTCAGAATCAACCCAGCTAAATGTGTGTTTGGTACAGCTTCACTGGAATTCCTTTGATATCTTATAGATTCAGAAGGCATTCGACCTTTGCCATCTAAGGTAGAAGCGATTCAGCATATCGCACCACCCACATCCTTGAAACAATTACGTCATTTCTTGGGATTAATTAACTTTTATCGTCGTTTCATTCCTAACTGTGCGGACAAGTTGTTCCCCTTGACATAGTTTTTAAAGGCTGCAAAAAAGAAAGATGCTCCTATTTCACTTTCTGCCGATGCTTTGCAATCTTTTGAATCCGTCAAGTCTGAGCTAGCTGAAGTTTCCTTCTTCCCCCATCCTGTTGCAAATGCGAGACTTTCTTTATCTGTTGATTCATCCGATCATGCTGTTGGAACAGTTTTGAAACATGCGATCGATCACCAGGTTCAACCACTAGCGTTCTTCTCACGCCAACTAAAACCAGCAGAGCAACGTTACAGTACTTTTGACAGAGAGCTTTTAGCGATTTATCTTACTGTGAGACACTTCCACCATCTTCTTGAAGGTCGGAAGTTCACGGTATTCACAGACCATAAACCACTCACATTCGCTCTTCAAACCAAGTCCGACAGGTACTCTCCGAGAGCGTATAGGCATCTGGATCTCATCTCCCAGTATACCAGTGACATTCGCCATATAGCTGGAACTGCCAACATATCCGCGGACGCACTATCTCGACTTTCTGTGTGTTCTCTTGCGTCTCCTGCACACATCGATTTGGTTGCCATAGCAACTGACCAACCTACTTTGGATTTGTTGGACATTTCTTCTACCCAGCTTTCCTGCTGCAAATTAGAATATTTACCTCTTCCATCTGCTGAAGGAAAAATTCTTTGCGATATTTCTACTGGCTCACCCAGACCACTTGTTCCAGATTGTCATCAGCGTACCGTTTTTGATGCACTTCATTCCTTGTCGCATCCCGGCATAGCTGCCACGGTGAAGCTTATTACGGCTCGATTTTTTTGGCCTAATATGCGTCGTTTAATCACCGGTTGGGCACGTTCTTGTTTGAAGTATCAGCGCTCTAAGATTTATCGGCATGTCCGCGCTCCCTTGGGAAATTCAGCCCGCCAGACGCACGTTTCCGTCATATTCATATGGATATTGTTGGTCCGCGGCCCGTTAGTCGTGGGTTCACATATATATTGACTTGTATCGATCGTTTCTCTCGGTGGCCTGAAGCCATACCCCTAGTGGACATAACAGCAGAATCCGTTGCCCAAGCTTCATTTCCAATTGGATTGCTCGCTTTGGTGTTCCTACTAAAATAACTACGGATCGTGGACGCCAATTTGAAGCTTCCTTATTTCGTGAAATATCACGACTCCTGGGTGCTCATCACATCCATACGACCAGCTATCACCCAGCCTCAAATGGAATGATGGAGAGGTTTCATAGACAGTTGAAAGCTGCACTTCGCGCTACTCTTGATCCGCAACGTTGGACCGAATTTTTGCCAATCGTGCTTCTTGGTTGTCGTTCGGCCATTAAGACAGATTTAGGTTTTTCTTCTGCTGAACTTCTTTATGGTACCACATTGACTCTTCCTGGACAAATGTTAGCACCGGTGGATTCATCGCATCTTGACCCAGCATCATATGTCACCAGGATTCGTTCGTATTTCTCGGATCTTCCACCAATGAACCCTCGTGACCAGTCTATTTCTTCTGCTGTCCCATCGGACATCTCTACGTGGACACATATTTTTATATGGAATGATTCCGTCCAGGGACCGCATACGTCACCCTACAATGGACCTTTTCGTGTGCTTTCGCACACACCCAAACATTTCACAGTGGCTGTCAATGGTCGAAAAGAGACAATATCCATTGACAGAGGCAAAGAAGGCTTTCTCTGAAAGTCTCATTACACTGCCTGACATACCTCGTACATACACTCCCACACCAAGACCTTCACCTCCACCGCAAACACTACATACCACACAACCTTATGTCACACGAGGTGGCAGCACGGTAAAATGTCCACGAAAACTCTCAAAAACAATATACATCTAACCCCTAGTGGTATTAACAAACTTCTTTTTCAGTTTTCAGATAGAACTAGTGTCAGAAAGTCTGTACACTGGTGATGTATGAACTATTTGACTTTGAAAAACTTTGAACTTACCATTGAGCATTAATTTTCTCTGCTCCCTTATATTGACTTTGAATTATCAGTTTGTTACATTCACATTTTTCTTTGTAAAATGCATTTACTTGTTTTGTGCTCCTTTGCTATTTGCTTGCTCATGTTTTTATTCATTCATTTTCTTGTACCTTTTGTTTTGCTCCTCATTTCTTACGGGCTCTCGCTACAATGACCTTCGATTGGTTATTCGACTTCTCGTCTCAGAGGGGAGTCTTGTAGCACTCTCTAGACAAGGTAAGTAGCTAGAGTTACTTCCCGTTGAAATTCTAGAACCTTCCTTTTAACTTCCGTTCAAGGGATTATAAAAGATGGAACTGAAATTCATCTCTCTCTCTTTGGCCGATCAACCCTTGAAGTGATCACATCGAGTGCAAACAGCTAACCTTTTTCCAACCACATCTTATGGTTCAGGATTATACCTTGTCATGCCACGAGGTCATTTGTTTACCACATTTGTAACATATGGACTACAATAAATGCAAGTTATTTTGATACTCGTCTTGAGAAACTTATTATGCTTCAGTTATTATTTCAAATGTAGTGAGAGATAATTCTCACGCGAAATGAAATTGTATGAAAATTCTCCTATTTCTATTTTCTATTAAATTTAGTAGTTGGGATCCAGTGGTACTTACTGGAGTAAGTAACCCTGGGACCAACTCACTAAACCGCTGTTATTTTTGTTGTTGCTGTTGTTATTGATGGTGTTGTTGTTGGTGTTTTTGTTGGTGTTGTTTGTGTTAGAAATGTTTGGTAATTTTAAATCTGTAACAATATCATTAAAAATGATATTGTTCCTCTTTTCCTTCGTAATATTTTCTTTGCTAGAACGCTGTCTTGTTGATATGTTGACAAAGTCTCCCTCTCTCTGTGTTGTCTGACAGCGCTCTCTCTCTTTCTTGTGTTATCCATGTTGAAAGAAATAAGAAGCGTGGCTTCACCTTCGATAATATAATAATAATAATAATTGTTTCTACTTTTGGCACAAGGCCAGCAATTACCCAGTGCATTACTGGTACTTTAATGCACTGGGTAATTCTAATCCATCGATGGATATTACTCTCCTGTCTCACCTATACTCCTTAACCTCACTCTCATTTTCTCTATTAAAAATCTGACATCCCCAGAAAGGAAACTGACATATTTATGCATGCCAGTAAAACTATAATTGGATTAAATGAAGGAACACTGGACGCGAAAATCTTTTGGAAACTATTTTGACATTACCATGAGACAATGAATTCAGCTCAAATTACAGACTTCGTACGTATATTGCTTTTATATACGAGGTTAGGCTGAACAGTTCATAGGCTGAATATGAAGAAGTAATGCTAGAGTTGTGCAATCTTGCATGCATTAATTTCAACTCTTCTCAATAATAACTGCATTGTTTCTTTCAATGGACTATGTTGAAAAATAAATCTCATTTGATCATTCCATGAGAGTATTTTGGTTTGCCTATGAACTTTTCAGCCAACTTCGTAACTTAAAAAATAACTCTCTCGGTGTAAGCGGTAAGGTATTTTTTTGTATTTTTATTATATACAAAAAATACCTTACCACTACAACCTCCATAATACTCTTACTTACCCACGTAAAGTGCTTGTATTACATGTAACACCCTGCCACACAATAATCATATATAAATGAGACACACGTAACTAACGCATACAATAACTACTACATCTGACTAACAAACTATATTCTTGCATTATCTATGTTAACTGCCGAATGTATTTTAATTTTGTTTTAATTTTGTTTTAATTTTGATATTGATTTTGACTTTGAATTTGAATTGCTATACTATAATAATAATATAATATATGTCACTCCACTGTACATCAATATATACATATGTATCTGTATGTCTCTTGCGTTGGAAAGGAGGTCAATCATGTGTACAAACATTGAAAAATGGTCCGAAGACCCCAAGCCTAGGTTTGGATGAAACAATTGTAAGTGAATAAATGCTTTGAACATAGGTTTGATTCTTGTGAATTCTATATATATATATATATACACATATATATATACACATATATATATAAATATATATATATATATATATATATATATATATATATATATATATATATATATATATATATATATATATATATATATATATACATATATGCATGTATATATATATATATATATATATATATATATATATATATATATATGTGTGTGTGTGCACATATATGTGTGTGTATATATATATATATATATATATACACACACACACATATATGTGCACATATATATATATACTTATATATACATATATATGTATATATGTAGTGAAATCTGTCCGCGCCTTGAACTTTGGGTGATACCTAGAGATCAAATTTTAGGTCACCACATTTATTGTGTTAACAAGTTCATGCGTGGGCTGTCCCCTCAGGTTGGGGGACAGGAAGTGACAGCTATATATAGACCCTGTATCAAGCTATCAGACACAGAGATATCGAAGCGCTAGGATACACAACTAATATGTAAGGATTTACTGCTATCAATAGACCCCCAGTGGTCTACAGACAGAGACATCGGAGCACCTCACCAACAACAAGCTATGCAAAGATTCACCACTATTCAACAGACCCCATGAGGTCTACAGATACACCCAGAGCGATTGGAACCCTGCTATACAGAACACAAATGTGAAAGATTCACCGCTGTATGCAGTTCACGGTATTCCTCTATTACTACCGACCATCTACAAGCCACGGTAGTTCACAGTTACTACAGACCATTCAGAGATATACGAACCATATCTCATCTCTTTTACTACCACGGTCAACAACTACTACCACGGTCTCCAAATTCCAACAACAACAACAACAATTATCTATCGCTCGCTGTTTTCACGCCAACAACAGACTACAACAGCCTCACATCAACAATAAAATAATATTGTCAATCTATGCAACTTATGGTAACTTGTTTATTGTACCTTTTAATTGATTCACGTGAAATAAACTATATATAACCAAATCATTTATTCTTTATATTCTTTATATTCTCGTTATTACACTTATTCATTATTATACTTTGTTATTATCACATATCTAAATAACCACATCTAACTTTTCATTTATACCTTTCGTTAAATATATGTGCATATATATATGTGTGTATATATATGTGTGTGTGTGTGTGTATATATATATATATGTGTGTCTGTGTGTGTGTGTATATATATATATATACATATATATATATATATATATATATATATATATATATATATATATATATATATATATATATATATATATATATATATATATATATATATTAGAGAAGAAATTCCAAACATGGAAGCACGGCCTAGAATCAAAAGGCCTTAAAATTAACCTGGCTAAGACTAAAGTTCTAGTTTGTAGGAAAGAAAATAAGGCGGCAGTCCCATCTGGGAAATGGCCATGCTCAGTGTGTAGGAAAGGCGTAGGTAGAAACTCCATTTTATGTCCCAAATGCAAAGTATGGGTGCATAAAAGATGTAGTGGGATCACAGGTAAGCTAACTAAGAACATAGATTTTACATGTGGCCGGTGCTCTGGTGCAATAAGTAGCAGCAAGTGCCCACAAAATACTAGCTCCTTCAACTGCGCAGAGGGTTCTATAGAAATAGTGGACAGCTTCCGTTACCTGGGTGACAAAATCAGCAGTGGGGGAGGGTGCTCTGAAAGTACAGTAGCTAGAGTCAGAACTGGATGGAAAAAGTTCAGAGAGCTTATACCACTATTAGCCGCTAGAGGGTTCTCCCTAAAAATGAAAGGCAGGTTATACGATGCCTGCATACGAACAGCAATGCTGCATGGCAGTGAGACCTGGGCATTGTGTGCAGAGGATATACGCAGACTAGAGAGGAACGAAGCTTGCATGCTCCGCTGGATTTGCAATAGTAATATACGTGAACGGCAAAGCATAAACGAACTAAGGAAAAAATTAGAAATAAGAGGGATCAGATGTTGTTTGCTCGAGAGAAGGCTACGTTGGTACGGTCACGTGATGCGCATGAAAGACGACAGCTGTATAACAAAGTGCAGGGCAATAAAGATAGACGGTAGCCACGGAGTAGGCAGACCCAGAAAAACATGGGACGAGCTGATAAATTCCGACCTCACACGCTTACACCTCTCCAAGACAATGTCACTGGACCGAGACCTTTGGCGGTACTCAGTAATAGAGAAGACCCGCCTTACCTAAATACAAAGTAAAAACCTACTACAGTCAGTAGGCATCTCTATCAACCCCCCCCCCCCCGTCCCACCACCTCCACCCCATCCACACCGCCCCTTTCAATGTACAGTTATGTTGGTCCCACAACATCCAGGCCGAAACAAATGAGATCGTGTAGGTGTCACGACAAAAAACACACAGTCCACGCTGTAAATGTGGCCGTGTAGGCAACACGGTAAAAACCTCCCAGCCCCACACTGTAAATGTGGTTGGTGTTAGGAAGGTCATCCAGCTGTAGAAAACCCGCCAGACAGTCCACGCTGTAATGTGGCCGTGTAGGCAACACGGTAAAAACCTCCCAGCCCCACACTGTAAATGTGGTTGGTGTTAGGAAGGGCATCCAACTGTAGAAAACCCGCCAGACAGTCCTATGCGAGCAAGACAACCACTCTTGCCTCAAGTGGGAAAACCCCCGTCCAAACCCATGCAAGCGTGGAACACGGACGCTAAACCTGATGATGATGATGATGATGATGATATATATATAATAAGCGAGCGACGTATTTCGGCTTAGGAATTAACGAAAACCAACTTCCTAGATGTGTGGCAAGCGCTCGATGATTCAGATGAATCAGAGCTACAACATTCGTTAAAGGCCAAACACACTGAGACGATGGTTAAACAAACATCCGCACAGCCAAAGAAACGACCAAGTAATTCGGGTCAAACAAATAAAAATATATGATTGAAAATTTACCCGGGCCCCTGGATGGTTGGTAAAATCCAGCATTTGGGTTTCTGCGACTCTTAAATCAAGTACTGTCCGCTTACATAAATAATGTTAGACTTCTGGTAAGATGATTGAACAAGGAAGCCACTTTATCAACAGGTTTTAGTTCAATTGCTAATTCAAGGAATGACTGTTACTGACCCCACGTGGAGTTCGGCAAGGGAGGCAACCCTTATTTTAGGCGAATGAATTCAGTTGTATATATTATTGCAAGAATGCAAAACATCACAAATCGAATAAAGCTCTCAACAGAATGGTTAAAGTTAACATAAGCTATTCATCAGTCAATAGAATCAACTAAAAAAATCAAGAAAATTAACTGGTCAATAGCTAGACTCTGGAGATTAATACAAATATAAATTAGCGAGAATCGTATTTCGGCTTAGGAATTAACGAAAAACAACTTCCGAGATGTGTGGCAAGCGCTCGATGATTCAGATGAATCAGAGCTACAACATACGTTAAAGGCCAAACACACTGAGACGATGGTTAAACAAACATCCGTACAGCCAAAGAAACGACCAAGTAATTCGGGTCAAACAAATAAATATATATGTGATTGAAAATTTATGTGATTGAAAATTTATATATATATATATATATATATATATATATATATATATATATATATATATATATATAGGGAGTGTAATGTGCTGTTACTGTACGTTCACTCGAGTGAGCACTCGATGAATAGTTTTCCGTCTGTAACGAGGTGTAGAACTAAGCAGAGTGAATATAATGATGAGGTGCTAGTGAGCTATGGTTGGTGTGAGTTGAGGGTGGTGTAGTGTTTTGGTTTATCATAGACATTTTGGCGTGTATGTGTGAGACGATGGTGGTCGGTGTGGTTGTGGGTGTGGTAGGGATATGCGTGTTTGGAGCTGAAAGGGTACTGTGCTGTGCATTTTGGAGGGGTGTGCGCATATATACACACACCCATATTTTTGTATAAGTTCCCTGTGTCCGCGCATCGCCTGGTAACTTAGCTGAGAACAGACTTCTTGATGACGAAACGGCTTCTCCATGCTTTCCATTTTGAAACCATGTTTATTCCCTTTCAGAAACTAATTAGTTGGAGTGAAATTTTAGTAAGTAAGTTAATTTTTATAATTTTCTTATTTTACGTCTTTCATATAATTGTTCTGCACCCCCTTGCATTGAACCACAAAGTTAATAAGACAAAACCTATATATTTGCTAGCATAGGTATGCATCTGTATATATATGTTGGTAGATATACTAATTCTTTATAATTATCTCCAAATTATTTTGTTGAGCAAAAATTTGCCAAAACTGCTACTATAGTTCATAGTAATGGCTCGGCTACTGTCTTTTTAACGCCCCACTCCTCACTGATTAACCTCGATGTCACGTGATTGATTCTTTTGAATTTGTCACCGACCAAGTAGGCAGTGATTTTTTCAATGTCTTGGAATTTAGTCCACGCTTGCTTTTTTCCATCCACTGAATTATTTTTGTATAAGTTCCCTGTGTCCACGCATCGCCTGGTAACTTAGCTGAGAACAGACTTCCTGATGACGAAACGGCTTCTCCATGCTTTCCATTTGGAAACTATGTTTATTCCCTTTCAGAAACTAATTAGTTGGAGTGAAATTTTAGTAAGTTAATTTTTATAATTTTCTTATTTTACGTCTTTCATATATATATATATATATATATATATATATATATATATATATATATATATATATATATATATATATATATATATATATATGGGTGTGTGTGTATATATGCGCACACCCCTCCTATATATATATATATATATATATATATATATATATATATAGTTTTAAACTTTTATACTCTGCTTTGTATTGAGTACCTTACTTACTGTGGTTACCTCCGATTCAACCCGGAATAACTTACCTATATATATATATACACACACACAAACATGTGTGGGTGTGTAAGCGCTAACTGTGCCTAGACAGCTATCATATGGGAATATATGGTGGTAAAAGAATTTTCTCTAGGATATAAGGTTAAAAGTGTGCTGTAAAAACCATGCAATGTTAAATAACGGTGGTGAGATTGGTGATGGAAATGGAAGCGATGAAGACAATTGTGGTAATGTGTGGGGTGCTAGTAGTTTGTGTGTGCCCCACGAGTGGGCGGTACGTGTTGCTGTGGGTGGGAGTGGTGAAGACATGGTGATATGTTTAGGGGTGGCACTGAAAATAACAATGGTAATGGGGACGATGCTAAGATTGATGGGATATGAATAATATTGGTAGTTATTATGGTGCTGTGTCATTGTTGAGGTGGTTACGTTTTGGTCTGCCTGTGGCACCTGCCCGAATTCTAAGGCGTAGAACGTATGTTTTCTGGTGTGTCTACAGTTTATGAGGATTTCCGATCTCAAATTAATGTCAGATTTTAACTTAATGATCTCGGCCGATTCCGCCAGACACAACCTGCAGTGGCTTCTTCCTGTGGAAAGTTGGGCCACACGTCTCCTTATGGACCATTTGATCTGGTATTTCAGGTTCCTATCCTTAAGGTCCCAGATCAAATCTGCCAGTCTGGTTTGGGAAAGCTTATGTCTGTGGTTGAAGGAGCTTCTGTGGTTGTACAGTAGCTCTTTAAATGTTGTTGAGGCTGCATATATGTGTATTCGTTGCGTCCAGCTGTGACATGTGGTATACAATGTTCCTGATGAGACACTCCCCGCTCAGTGGACATTCCTCCGGCTTTTTGCAGTTGTACCTAGGGGCTATTGCATTATTGTTATGTTGCTGGTTGGTCCCGTTTTGGTTGGAGATAGCATGTTGTCGGGCGTTGTTGTGTATTATCTTTGTGGTATTATTTTGGGCTGTGCTAATGGTTGCTTGGGGTGCTTGCTTGTGTTTGCGTATTTTGGCCCTATTATTGTATGCTATGGTGTCGGCTAGATTGGGTGTTGTGGAGAATGAAAATGTTACTGTGTGTCTGTTAAAGAGCTTGTGGTATTTGTGTGTGAGTGGAAAGTATTGATAAAGGGTCATGAAGAATGTTCCTTGCACATTGGCAGCAACGTGTATCGAGTACGGGACGTTGTACCACGTCACTGTTCTGCTCCGGGCCCTACGACGTTCAGTGCGGTTGTTGTGGGTTGGTGTGTTTGTGGGCGTGTTTGTTGTGGGTGCTCTGGTTTTGTTTGTACCATTTAATCCATGGTCTCTATTAAAACGTATTTGTGTGCTCGGCACGCCGAGTCGTTAGAAGGTTGGGAGGGTATGGCTTTACCTCCTTGGTAGTGGTATGTGTCATTGCCTGGCCTGTCGGCTAGTGGTCGTCCAGTTACTCTAGGGGAAGGGGGGCGTTATTGTCAATAGGTATTGCTAAAGGCCTGTGTTGATTGTGTAACATCGTGCTGCTAGTCTAGTTGTTGTATGTGGTCTTATGTTTGTATTCGGCCTTCTCCAGTGCAATATCTGCTCCTTATTCTAGATGTGAAAGACCACGCAGTGACGCCCTGTTCAACGGGTTGGTCCAGCTCTCAATGCCAAATTTTGGTGCTAGTCCCTCCATGATTTCCCATAGGTATATCACTGCGGTATATGGGCGGCGTGCCACAGCTTGAGATCGGTGAGGAAGTAGGACCTTCGTAAAGACCTGAAAATCTGCCTCTTCATTGCTGTAGTGGAGTCTGTGCTGCCGTACGGGTCTGAGACTTGGACACTGACCAAGAAACTCCCTCAGATGGTGGATGGGTGTTATACGAGAATGCTGAGGATGGCTCTGAACATTAATCAGTATACACTGAGGATGAAAAACTCAGAGCTGTATGGGAGCCTCCCAAAAGTCCGCTGAAAAGTGACACAGAGGAGACTGAGGTTAGCTGGACATGCTCACCGACATCCAGAGTTGACATTGCACTCAGTGCTCCTGTGGGAGCCCCTACATGGACACACTGGAAGAGGAAGACCAAGGTTAACGTATGTTGATGCCCTAAGGACAGACACTGGTCTGTTGGAGACGCAGGACATGGCAGCGATGATGAGGGAAGAGACCGCTGGAGAGAACTCGTCCATGGATCTCGGGAATTTTACCCGCCCTAGATAGATAGATATCACTACGTATCTCTCCCGTCTTCGTTCCAAGGAGTAGTTTCAGTCCTTTTAGCCTCTCCCAGTAGCTCACGTCCTTCATCGTGGCAATTCTCTTGGTGTAGCTTCGTTGGATTGCCTCAAGCTCCGTGGTTAGTTTGATACTATGGAGTGACCACAGTTGGGAGCAGTAGTCCAGGAGGTTTAGGGCAAATGTCCTCCATAGTATCAACATGGTCTCTCGGTCTCTTGTACGGAAAATCCTCAAGATCCAGCCAGCGAGTCTTCTGCACATTGTCGCCACTCTCATGATGTGTGAAGAAAAAAATGCATCGTCGCTCATGTCTATCTCCAGGTCTCGCATCGATTTAGACACGGGGATTTCGATATGCATATATATATATGTGTGTGTGTGTGTATATATATATATATATATATATATATATATATATATATATATATATATATATATATATATATATATATATAAATGTGTGTGTGTGTGTGTGTGTGTACATAAATGTGTGTGTGTGTGTGTGTGTGTGTGTGTGTGTGTGTGTGTGTGTGTGTGTGTGTGTGTGATATGTAAATTCTCGGGTTGTGTCGGGTGTCGGGTGTGGAGGTTACTTTGGTTTCGTTTTAGATTTTTCGAGCCGCTTAAGTGACATCTTGAAGACTCCGGTCCATCTTTGTTGGTCGCAACCTCTCTCAATCGGAATCAAAGTTCGTTTACTATAGACGCTGGTCACCGCTTCTGCATGGCTGAAAATCGTGGACTTTCACGAATCAGACTCGGAGATACCTCAAGTCTACCGAGATGTATTTCTATCGCAGAATAGTCAGGATCTCGTACGTCGACCGAATAAATAATGAAGAGGTTTTGAAGAGAGTGTGGATGGAAGGTGAGATACTGCTCACTATTAAAAAGAGACAAATAATGTTCCTAGGACATGCCATTAGGAAAGGCATGCTGGAAGACCTTTCCAATCGCGGAAATAATATTCCTGGGAAGCGTGCCAGAGGTTGTCAAGGGAGGTCGTTTTTTGACAATATCAACATCAAAGCCGTATGGGATCTCGCCCGAGATCGAACAGTGTGGAACGTCATGCTTCGTCAAACACTGATACAGTGATGGCACAGGAAGAAGAAGTCCTGCAGAAGTCTCTCTTTCACATTTGCCCCTCTTTATCTTTATCTTTCCTTCACTCACTCTCCCATTCTGTCACTTCCTCTACCCAGTTGTAACCAAACCCTTTGTTCGATATTAAATATAGTTTGGAGACTGCACATAACCTAAATGTTTATCGAGGAGAATGAATCATAGCGGATATAGAGTGACTGTTTCATTCCAATCAACTCTCTTTCTTCCTTACTCAACACCTCCCCCTCTCTGTCTCACCCGCTTTCTTTCTATCTGTCTTTTTCTCTTTTGTTATCGATTCCTCCCGTTTTCTTCTTTATATATACATAAATAACTTAAGATGAATTCCTTTTAGGTTAGTCAATGCAGTGTCCATAACCTAACTCTTGAGATGCACTTGATGTTTAGTTTCGACATCTATACATACGAGGGGTGCTGAAAAGTTCCTGGCTTTGTGTAAAAAAAAAATACAGGAGAATCAGTTAATTATGATTGTATTCAACATATTCCCCTCTCTGATTCAGACACTTATTGTAGCGATCCTTCGGTTTTTCTAAGCCCTGTAAAATGAACTCGGAATGTTGGGCCTCCAGCCAGGCCTCTGTAGCAGTGATCAAGCCAGAAACGTTTCATCACCACCTCGTAGATGTAAGCTGGAAGGGAATTCCTAAGTTTAAGAATTATTAGGAAGAAGGTCTGGAAAAGTGTTTCCTGAGGGATCGGAGTGGTGGGGTGATGAAGCTCAGTAGGATCACGAAAGGAAAAGAAAGAAGTCTGTTGCATGAGAATGTAAAAAAAAAATCGATCCAAGATATGAGAGAAGTGTAGAGATTCTCATCCTTTGCTGATATCAAATGCAAACAACATTGTTTTGGGCTAAATTCTGAAGACCGAGATGCAAGTCTCATGTAGATATAAGTGTACAAAAACTGTACTGATGAGGGGTTGACACAGGGATGGGGGTGACACTCCCTAGCATGTATAATAATAATTATTATTATTGATATAAATCTCTATAGTTAAAGAGTAAAAATATTGACAAGGATATGAGGTATTTCTTTGTTTTAAATGGAGAGAAAATTAAAAGTTAAGATCGCCTTGCATTTTTCGGATGCTTTCACAGACAATTTTATTAAAGAGAAATATTTTGAGACGATAATAGAAACTGTACTACAGATCACACTCTGCAAGATTGTACCTCTTGTACTTTCACAATTCTATCTTAAAAAACATTCTTCCTTTAGTACAATGAATGAACTCTACAGACAAGATTTTTTCATAGCTAGATTGCCCTCTTATGGACTACACCTGCTTTTCCTTTCATGGACAGACAGTTCCCTGTTAGAAACATCTGTGTAAAAACATGTTGCAAACAAAATCGTAAAAGCATACTTAAAAATCTAAAAGTGCGGCATAAAGAATATCACTCAGAAGGATGTGTGATAAATATGCTAATCTCTCTCTGTATAAAGTTCTTTGTCTCTTTGTCTGTATGTCTTTTCCTTATGCATTCTGAAATGGCTCGATTAAATCAAATCAAATTTTACAAGGTATTAGGCCCCGGGATTAACAACATGTAATTTTTATTTTCATTTGGATTAAAACAATATAACATTTTATCTAAAATATTCTACTATAGTCAACTATATGTAAACGGACATTTTATAACATGACGACGAAGACAACGACAACGTCACATTTTGTATATGAGTATGTGTTTACGTGTTCGTTACATACCTTAGGCCTTAGTAAGTTATAACATATACATCAGATACACCGAGAATTAAACACATACACACTACACATGTGATGACTGACAAGTATATGTGTATGAGTGTATGTGAGAGTGTATGTGTGTGTGCATATACATACATTTCTGTGACGACTGACATAACGAAACGCTGGGAGTGAAACTGTGTGTGTTTGTATGAATGTATGTCTGTGTGTTTTTTTTATAAGTGTATGTTTGTGTGAGTGTATGTGCGTCTGTTCTTTTCTATTTATATTCTCATACTGTGAAATTAGCAGTTAATACATTTGCTTATATTTGGTTAATTTACACTGCATACAAAAATAATAATTAATATTTCTTTCTTTTGGATGTTGATACTTATTTGTTTACAATGTTAAAAACAAAATGTCTTTATTCTAAAAATTCCTCTCATACCTACAGCTGTTCCATTTGAATTTAAGAGGCTTCAGTTTCCAGTCAAACTAAGTTTTGTTATTCCAATTAACAAATCTCAGGCTCGATCCCCCAAGGTAGTTGGACTTGATCTCTCTACTACATGTTTCTCGCACAGTCAACTCTATGTTGGTTGCTCATGAGTTGGAAGCAACAACAATTTATTCATTTGGACACCAACAAAAAATTACAGAATGAATATTGTTTACCCTGAGAGGCTTCAAGATTTACAGATTTTCATTTCTAAATTCTATTATCATTACAATTTTGATATTTCTTTTAATAAGATATAGATATTTTGAAATAATTATGAGAGAAAAATACATTTTCACATTTATTGTTTATTAATCTGTAACAGCAGTAACCCGGACAACACCGGGTCATTCAGCTAGTTAACTATAATACAGACAGCAAATAACAAATGAATACATGAAACAGTTTAT
>OZ024740.1:386581794-386611794 GCA_964016885.1 Eledone cirrhosa | reverse complement strand
CCTTTCTTTTATATTTTCAGTTACTCTTCGTATTATTCTACATTGCCGTTTCTGTGGAAGCGAATTGTTTTCGCAGAATGCTTTCAATGACGAATGGCGCTCCCATTAGTTCGTGCCACGACCATAGGAATACGATGCTATGCCCATCATACACAAAACTTAATAGTAACGTTGAGAATCGCTTTCCAAAGGTATTACTCGAAAGGCGCTGCTGTCGGAAAACCTGTGCCTCTGGAATAAACCACGTTTGTGAGGAACAGTATCTGGAGATCCTTGTCCAAGAGCGAGCTAGTGCAAACGATCCTTTCGTCAATAAAAATATGAATATATCAATTGGATGTGTGTGCATGCATAAGCCTGCCTCGTCAACTATCTCTTTGCCCATGCCATTGCCGTAGGAAAAGTGATGTAACGTCTATGACAACAAGAACAATGGCAACAATAACAAAGGAGCCAATAATAACGATCTGACTATACGAACAAGACAAACAATTTGTTATAGGGCAATAACGAATGTTAAAAGCATAAATATACATCTACATAATACTAGACCTAATGAAGCCGTGAACCAATAATACTCTACACTGTACTTCACTACACTTCTTCACTACACTATACTACACCAAAAAGAATGAAGTATCTACGTGGTCGCTTGTCATGGTAGAAATGGCAGTCAAATGCAAGCAAATGAAACTGAAAGGACATTCAAATGAAAGATGCTTATTTTTTCATTTTAAATCATTGCTTAATTGTTTTTTGTTTTTTTAATCGATGAACTGAAAGATTTATTTGTGAAGTGTTTTTCTGAGTGATTTATTTGTCACTTGCCACTCAACAATAAATTCGCTCAACATGATAAGGCAGTCAAGTATGAGTCAAAGAAAACAAAATCTTGCCTAAGACTGCAAAACAATTCAGCTTCATTTTATTGTGGGATTTTTTCCTTTCACTTTAATTCACTTTCATTTTAATGTATGCCATTTTGTATACTTAAAACGGAACATCTCTAAAACGATTATAATAGGTTGATTTAACTGTTTACATTTAACCCCAAGTTAGTGTCTATAGAATAAAAACGACAGAAGAAAAATGTGTAAACACACACACACAAACACTCTCACACACACACACACACGCACACACACACACAATGCACACGCACACATACACACACGCACACATACACACATACATGCACACACGCACACGTACAAACACACATACACACACACATACATATGCACACACACACAAACAAACAAACAAATAAACACATACGCACGCACACACACTTATACGCACACACATGCTTGCACTCGTACACAAAACATATATCTAGTCACTCCCCCACGGCCTTCGTTTACATATTTATAATCATGTATCTATAATTATTTTTATTACCAGAGCATTCATTTCATAGGATTTCGAAGTCATTCCAGAAAGAGTATATTTTTGAATTATAAAAAAAAAAGAATTATATATTTTTTAACCCTTTTACATTGTAAAACGTGTGTTATATTTTATATATGACAACATATATTTGTATATGTATATTTCATATAAGAGTATATTTATATATGCATATGTATTTTTTATATATATCTTCTTCTTCTTCTTCTTCTTCTTCTTCTTCTTCTTCTTCTTCTTCTTCTTCTTCTTCTTCTTCTTCGATTCCCGAGAGGATCGTGCGAGTCCGAGTCCTCAAACATTCCCTTCAGCGAGTCATCACTTTCTGGCCAGTTAAGTAATAATATGTCTTCTGCAAATGCCGGCCGACTGATTCTACACCTGCCAGCCGTGATACCACTTCTAGTCCGGCTGTGCATCTCAATCATATTCGTGAAAATAATTCCATAAAGATTATAGATATATTTTATAGTATATATTTATTTTAATAAAATATTTTTGTAAGATAAGTTTCAGTTTTGTCTTTTTTAATTACAACTGTCGAAGCTGAATATGTTTTGTACAGCTTCATCTGGCTGATTTTAACCCTTTCATCACCATATCTATATATATATATACTACTCTGTGATTGCTTGATTGCTTGTCTGTAATGTAATACAGACAAAAGGGCGCAAAATGGGAAAATACTTTGAAAGGAAGTTGACCCTGAAATGGGAGTACAAATGGAATAAAACAAGTTTCGCGTAAATCGGAGCACGTGTTCCCGAGATATGGAGTTTTCT
This sequence comes from Eledone cirrhosa, assembly GCA_964016885.1. Classification (NCBI taxonomy): domain Eukaryota; kingdom Metazoa; phylum Mollusca; class Cephalopoda; order Octopoda; family Eledonidae; genus Eledone; species Eledone cirrhosa. The sequence goes on along the minus strand of OZ024740.1, from coordinate 386,609,605 downwards.
GGGTACCTTCATAAACAGAGACAGAGAGAAGGATAGAGAGAAAGAGATAGTGGTTGTGAGAGGAGACAGAGAAGGAGGATGGATGTGAGAGAGGTGGTTTTGATGTGTGTGTGTGTATATATATATATATATATATATATATATATATATGTGTGTGTGTGAGTGTGTGTGTATATGTGTGTGTGTGATTATGACCAGTGTATATAGATCACAGACACCCACATAAATATATACACACACACATACATATATATATATATATACAAACACACATTTATATATATATATACCTACACACACGTATATATATGGACCTTCCAATTTCATTTCACATTATATACATATCTGTGTATATTTTAATTATTTAAAAATTATTTTGAAGTGAACGTGACCCAACGGGTCACGGGTGGTCTAGTTTTTAATAAAATTGTAGCAGTAATTTGATGATCAGGAACCATTACATCATCATCATCATCATAATGGTTTCTTATATAATATAGTACTGGGATTGATTTAATAGACTTTCCCCTTCCCCAAAAATTGTTGACCAAGTGCTTAAATCAGAAACCATTATTAAGATCGTATGTGTAGCATAACAGCATGTTCTTATAAAATATTTTGATGGAAGATTTAAATTTGAATAGGAACACTTTAAAATAGGTGGTTTTGTTTCATAGAACCAGACGCTGATTTGGGTGGGTTGGTGTCAAATGATTTAGAATGAACGATTCGCTTTATCTGATAACCATAGTTCTTCTTCCCCGACCTGTCGCTAATGAGGCAGTGCACTGGATGGCAATGATCAAAACCCCCCACCCTACCCCCAATTATTGGTCAAGGGTGTGCTCACTGATTTAGAAAGCAGAGTTTATTAAAAACTTCATGAAATACGTTATTTGAAGTTTTGACTTTATTAACTTTTCTTCTCAAAACAAGAACAAAGAACAACAACATTTCAAAAAAATAACAAACAGAAAAGCATACCAATGAGGCTGTTCAAACAATTTCCTTAAGAATTAGACTGCTCACCCAGAATGTTCTGAGGCACTCCTGATATGACGAGCCTCTCCTCATTCACTGTATCACCACCAGAATCTCTCTCTGGACAGAGGTTTGTTCAATCTCAAAAAGTGACTCCATTTGGTGTTAAAACTCAAGCTAGTTTTTTCAATTCTTTTTCGGCCCACAAAGTAAGTAATACGCTAAAATAAACAACACATACATTAACACATCTGACTGTGTTTATTTACACGTTTATGCAGCTTCAGTTAAATCTTGTTCTGTTTTTGTATGGCTATGTATTTATAGTGGAGAGGATACAATATGTTCATACTTACTGTCATACTGCACCACATACGAATAACTACTGTGTCATACAAGCAGAAACAAAGTAAATCTACTAGTTTGATACCCTATGCTGTCAAGAATTTCCCCAGTTTCTTAAGAATATCATCAATCATGGCAACAGCAGACCAGTCAACTTTCCCCGTCCGACGAGGAGATCGCCCACCCACTTTGGGATGTGTGAGAGATGTCTTCTCTTGTGAAAATCGTTATAGCTTTCATTATGTAAAATCTCTCCATTTTTGCCTCATTTCTCCTCGTTTTGGGGCACTTTTTTTCCCCGTTTGGGTTTTTAAAGGTTGGCAGGTCTGCGACAGCCCCCTCCTCCTCTCGCTCAATCTTGTATTCAATGATGGAAATATTACAATACATCTGCCTTTGATTTGGAAGGACTTGGTAAAAATAGTAATTGTCACACAGTAGGTTTTGTTTTCACACTCTTGTTCGAAAATGACAAAAGATTGTCATTGTTGATAATTTCTCCCTATTGCTTTTCAACTGAATAAATTTATTAATTCAATCTAGTTTATGATTTGATTATATCATTGTAAAATTAGATCGTAATTAATTAAAAGTGCTTTATAATTTTATCCTAATTAGATAGCAATATGTGATATGATACTTCTAAGAAATTATCTAAAATTATGTGCTTGGAGAGTGCGAAAACAAGCTTCTGGACCTTCCAACAGTTTGGCAATGTCTATCATCTTCATTTGTCTCTGTATCACTGTTAACAATAGCCTTTCGTGCTGGTGTCTACATTTATGATATATTATATTGACCCCGTATATCACTGTTTAATACAACGCTGTAATTTAAGAACTTATCTAAAGCGCCAACCAAGGGGAAGACAAAGGCCGAAAGCAGGTTGACACCAGTGTCGCCGTAACCAATTGATGAATTTTAATCATGAGTACATGGGCCTATTGAAAAGCAATAGTGAGAAACAAGACAGAATGTGTTATATCTGAGAACATTAGTTGCTTTTCAAAGGATGTGTCAAACGCCTTGTGCATATTCTTGAATCTTTTCTTACGAAGGTATTATGTTTATTTAAAAAAGAAAAACTCTTTGCGTTGTCGCCTCTCTCAAAGTCAGGGTAATTCCAAGTAAACTGATGTAGTTATTTTTGTGATGAAGTTACTGAGGAATTCAGTTTTAAGAATTATATGTCGTTTCCGCGCAGATCACTCAGTTCATGTTGAGACAAGATATCGCCATGATTTTCGAGGTCAGGGCAGTTCATTCTAGTGAAGTTAACTGTTGTTTGAGAGGCACAGAAGAAGAAGAGAGCAAGGTATCAGTTTGTGAAGACCTGTTGCAGGAATAGGTAGAAAACCAGGTGCAGGCCAGGAAGGTTTGGCAACCGAGGATTTGCAGCTCGTTCACTTAGCAAAACCTATGTAGCTCTGAGTATTACGGTAGCAAGCTGGCGGAGAGCCATCAGGAACAACGTGGAAGCAGTAGAGAAGTCATCTAGATGTCTATGGCTAAAGAGAATTGACCGGTGGGGCCAATAGTATGTATGTCATTTGGACAGAGACTGGCGATTGGGTTGGGTCACCTGGATGAGAAGGTTTGTTGTAAGACCCAAATCACCCAGTGACTCCAACATACAATAGTGATGATGTGCCCAAGCTTTTGTATACGTGGATGTATGAAAATTAAGAGGCGTTGTTGATCTAACTTCAACAGATAAAAAGTTACTATGAGATTTTAACTTTTCCAAATCAAAGGCAGATGCTATATATTTCTCTCACTTGTAACGGAATACAAGTTGGTAGGGTGGGCTTGTTGCCACGTCGCTGATATTCTTAAGAAACCGGGAAATTCCTTAGCTGCATAGGTATCAGCACCATACATATACATATATGTGTGTTTTGTTATGTATATATATATATATGTATATATGGCTTGTCATATGCACACGCGCGCGCGCGCACGCACACACGCACGCACACACACACACACACACATATATATATATATATATATATATATATATAGAAGAAGAAGAAGAAGGAGAAGAAGAAGAAGAAGAAGAAGAAGAAGAAGAAGAAGAAGAAGAAGAAGAAGAAGAAGAAGAAGAAGAAGAAGAAGAAGAAGAAGAAGAAGAAGAAGAAGAAGAAGAAGAAGAAGAAAAAGAAAAAGAAGAAGAAGAAGAAGAAGAAGAGTTCCATGTATTAGATACAGAGAGGGGGAGAGTTTGGTGTTACTTGATATAGAGAGGGGGATTGGAAGAGACTACCTTGTGATAGATATAGAGAGGGGGAGAATTTGGTGGTTGTAAATATACAGAGAGAGATAATGGGAGAGTGCCGTGTAGTAGATATAGAAAGGGTGAGAGTTTAGGGTTGATTGATAAACAGGGGGGGGGGGGGGGGGGGGGATCGAAAGAGATAGGTGTAGATATTTATAGAGAGTAGGAGAATGTATTAGTCTTAGATATAGAGAGTGGGATAAGAGAGGTGGTGTCGTAGTAGATATAGAGAGGCGTAGAGTTTGGTGTTAGTAGATAGAGAGAGAGGGATTAAAAGAGAGTTTTGTGTGATAGACATAGAGAGGAGGAGAGTTTTGTGGCACTCTCGGGTCCCAAATAACAGGAGGGGTGGCAATAATGGCGGTGGTGGAGAGGAGAGTTTTGGGGCTTGGGAAATCAATAATTGTATAGTGTACGTTCGTAAATATGGGATTTCTTGTAATGTTCTTCTTTTGTCATATAATGTTTTTTTTTATCTATAATATAAAGCTGACGGCCGTATGTCTGTGTGTGTGTCTGTGAGTTTGAATCCCTAAAACTCGAGAAGTACCCACCGATTTTTTTCAAACTTTACATGTGTATTACTTATGTTTCAGGGAGTGTTATGCACATAAAAAATTTCAACTTTTTGATGCCCTAGGTGATGCATTAGGTGAAAAACTGCGTTTTTTTCAGCGTTTTAGGTCTTTTTTGAGGCGTTACATCAGACCGATTTCCTTGAAATTGTAACTATGTATTAGTCAGTCTCTTCTTCATACCGTGAGCCAAGAAAATCCAACTTTCTTATGGCCTAGGGCCCGCATTAGGTGAAAAACTTCATTTTTTCAGCTTTTTAGGGCTCTTTTCTCGAAATTTCAAGGCATGTTATGCACATAAAAAAATTCATTTTCTTGATCCTCTGGGGCCCTTAGGTGAAAACCTGCATTTTTCTTGCTTCATCGAGGAAAATCTTAAAGATTATCCAGCCATCAGAGTATTCGGTTTATTTTCTTTACATATTGTCCAGGTATGCAGTTTTTCCACGATTAGGTCTGTTGGCGGCCCGCGTTCCAAAATACCTTATCCCGTGCAACGCCGGGTACAATTGCTAGTGTAAAATAAAATAATTATTATATTGCCCAGCTGGAGGTAAGCTTTGTTGGAATTGAATGGGAGTATATCTGTCTCCGCTCACTGGACGAAAAGGCCGAAATGAGTATCTGTTGGCAAATATATCATTCTGGTTCTGTCGCAAACAGAACCGGACAGAGTCTTGGACAGCTGAGAGCGGACTATTTAGGAGAATACTGTTATCGTTGACAATAAGCAGAACCCCCACCACCCCCACCACCGCGAGAACTGTATTCTTCCAAAACAAAGGAAATAAAATATACCGGGTACAATACAAGGGAGATTGTTTATCTATGAGGTCAGAAGTCAGTGTATGCGGTTGTATGATTTATTTCGCCGACCGGGAGAACAATAGTTCAAATCTCTCTGCTTAGATTTCGCTACAGACAAACAGTCAAACAGACAGATATACAGATAAATAGATAGATTTTAGAACTACAGAAACTTTATTACAATGCTTTGATAATAATTGAAAATGAATAAGGGCAATATTAATCTTTGTATTTAAAGTGTCATTTTAAAAAAAATCTACATATGTAGTATGACACTTCAGACCTCTCGAATGGAACTATTGGCAGATTTATATCTAACGGAAAATTATATTTGTATCAATAAAGTTCAGATGAAAATAATGATTTTTTAGTTTTGGCACAAGGCTGGCAATTTATAGAAAAGGAAAATTCGGTCATATCGACTGCAATAATTGGTTTCGGAAGGATAAAAGATCAAGTTGACCTCAACAGGATTTTTACTCAGAACGTAAAGAGTTGGAACAAATGCTACTAAGCATTTGTCCGTCGCTCTAACAACCCTGCCAAATCACCCCCACCCCCACCTCCGCCTATGTTCAGTTGAAAATAATGTCATATATAAATTTGTTGACAACAATAAACTACTTCTAATACATTTCATAACTAGCCGGAGACCATGACATAATAAATTCTGAAATGCTATTGTTTCTATTACACACACACACACACACACACACACACACACACACACACACACACACACACACATATATATATATATATATATATATATATATATATAAAGGCAACGATGTTGAATGTGGCTACTTCCGAGACATTTCACTGTTATCCATTGCTTGTAAGATACTGGATCACGTCATTCTCAACTGCTTGAGAATGAAATAGAACAATAAAATAAACTGCCAAATACATTGTGTTGTCATACATGCTTGCGATACGGCTGTTATGATGATATCCACAAGAGAAAGGTCTAGAAGAAATGTGTCGAACAGAAAAGAGATTTCTATTGTTTTCATCGATCAGACGTAGGTCTTCAACATAGGCGATCATGAATATGTGTTATTGTTGTCGCGTTAAATTGCTCCAAAGAAAAAAAATCCATCCAGATCATCTACCTCTGTCATGATGCATAGCTGAATCCGTGCAGGCTAACGTCAAACCGTCTCCATCTCTGATAAAAGGCTGAAGGAGTATGTGACAACGCCCCATGTAGTGGTTGAATAACTACAGGGTGGTCCGAAAGTCTTCTCACCCCTACCAAAAAGTAATGAGAAACAGTTTATGTTCCCATCGCAGTATCGTCCTCTTCGGAGGAGCTGGTTTGCCGAATCTTGCAGTGAAGTCAATTTGCACATCCTCCATGCTCTTGCCAGAATGCACACGATCATGTGTCCATACACTTGCAAGCAGCCTCTCGTTCAAACTGTAGGAGCTCTCAAATAGAAAATTATATGATTATTATTATTATATATTATAATTAATTGTTTCTACTTTTGGCACAAGGCCAGCAATTACCTGGTACACTACTGGTACTTTATTTTATCGACTCCGTAAGGATGAAAGGCAAAGTTAATATAATTAATGATATTATATATTATATTATTAAAACAAAAAATAATGAAAGTTAAAACAATATGTGACAAGAGGTGACAAGACTTTCGGACCACCCTGGTTGATCGCAGAAAATTATTATATCAAAAATTACCTTCAATGATGCAATGCATCCAGGCCTGACGCTGCAATTAAGCTAACAAGGCAACTACAGAGAGTGCAGACTCCCGAGAGGCACACTACTGAACCTTAAAGGGTCACACTTTTATACATATTTGTATAATTAAAATGTATTCTAAGTATGGACCTGTAACTCCGGGTGGAATTTCAGGAGTGCTATAGTGACATACAATATGTCTCGGGCATTTTAAACCTGGTGAAGACCATCATCTTTCCAGGTCTGAACAAAGACAATTTTTTCCAGAGAAAAGAGAGTGATAGAGAGGAGGTGATAAAGAGATATAGAGGAAGTATCAACCTCAGTAATGGACTGGTACTTTTTTTTATCAACCTCAAAAGGATGAAAGGCAAAGTTGAACTCATAGCGCAGAGTGTTGGAACGAATACTGCAAAGCATTCTATCTGACGTTATAATGACTCAGTCAGGCGGTGGATTGGCAGTATCGGTAGAGGGTCGGACGCCATGCTTTCCAGCATAGTTACGTCCCTTTACGATCTGAGTTCAAATCCCGCCGAGGTTGACTTTGCCTTTCATCCTTACGGGGTCGATAAAATAAAGTACCAGTAATGCACTGGGTAATTGCTGGCCTTGTGCCTAAAGTAGAAACAATTATTTCTGGCCTTGTGCCAAAAGTAGAAACAGTTATAATGACTCAGTCAGTTCGCCGCCTATAATTAGCCTATAATTAAATTAAATGTATAATTTTCTGCGATCAATAAATTAATTGCTAAACAGCAAGAAGTGTCAAAAACTCTGTTTTCCCGCATGCGAAACTGTAAGTTGAAATTATTTTGTGAGAATAGAATCCAGGCGCCGACCCCAGCTGCATCAATGAAACAGTCGACATTTTGTATTAGTAAGAGACAAGTTTGACTGTCAACTATACAAGAAGCCAGCAACTTTGACGACAGCTGTCAAAGCAAACACTTCTTAATGCTAGATAGGGGAAGAACACTGTAGTACTGAACTCTCTTCATCTTTTGACTTTCATATGCACCCATTAACCTTGTCTGTGACGAGCCACGAATTATGAAAGGTTTCATCACTAAGTTAGAATTTTAGACGTGCTACTTATGTAATTCCCAGCTTACAATTTATTACTTATTGCATCTCCAGAATAGTAACTATGTCATTGAAGCAAAATGTATCTATAAGAACAGTTATATGTATGGAATCAGATATGTGTGTGCGTTAAATATTTTCCATCTTGCCGTAATAGTCACTTATATATTATGAATTACTGTTGGCTTCTTGCTCACATTAATTTCTCTATTTTCATTTATATTTATACTCGGAATTTTTCCTAGAGTGCTTAAAATTATTTGTGACTAAACCCGTTTTTTTTTTTTTTAACCGCGTTAATATTGCTTTATGCTGAACTCCATACCTTTTGTTGATTTTTTTTTCGGAATGTTTTGACTGCTGTTTCTTGTAAACAGTCATTCGTCTCATTCTGACGTCACTAGCCCTGTTCTCCATGTGTGTTTATTATCTTAATTCCACACGAGATGTAACTAGCCTGCTTTTAAATTTCCTTTCTGGCATATTTTAGCAATGATTTTGGTTATCGTGTTTGAGCTCTACTGATGAACGACTCCAACCGTGACTAACCCCACTGAAAAGTTTCGTGAAATAGTCTTTTTAAGACTATATAGAGCATTTGGAGATTTTTCCAAATTGAAGGATAAGTATTTACCCTTAATTTTATACTGAGTTAAGACTCTATTGTTTTTTTATCCCTGGATTACACAAAATCTGTGGATAAAATTTCTGTCTTGACTTTTTTTTTTTTGAATTGAGATTGAATTATTTTCCCATATCTTACGTTAAATATATTATGAATTATATATTATGAATTACTGTTGGCTTCTTGCTAACATTAATTTCTCTACTTTCATATATATATATATATATATATATATATATATATATATATATATATATATATCGACAGTCGATCGACTTTCGTCAAATCGGACCGAGGAAACAATGTCTCCATTGGTCTTTCCAATTCCTAATACTATCTATCGGTCGCAACTCCAGGTAGAAGGAGCAACGTGAAATAAAGTGTCTTGCTCAAGGACATAACGCATCGCCCGTTTCGGGAATCGAACTCACGAACTCACGATTGTGAATCCAATTCTCTAACCACTCAGCCACGCGCCTCCACAAATATATATATATATATACACACATATCTGATTCCATACATATGACTTCTTATAAATACATTTTGCTTCAATGTATATATATATATATATATATATATATATATATATATATATATATATATATATATATATATATATATATATATATATATATATATATATATATATATATATATATATGTATATATATATATATGCACATATATATATATTTTGAGTATGTGTTGTTGTTTACCGACACCTCAGTATGCAGTTCATTTGAGGACTAACAACACACCAAGGAGCTGGACATATCGATGAATTAACAGGGTAGAACCCATTACAACATCATGTTTTCCTGTTTTTTCTGCCTTAATTCTTACTGCCTGATAAGGTCACAGCCAACAATGGCTGTCACTGAAATATGTATAGCAGAGAATTAGAATAAACGTAGCCAACTTTAACATGTTTGAATTACACTTATTATTTTATATATATATATATATATATATATATATATATATATATATATATATATATATATATATATATATATATATATATATATATATATATATATATATATATATATATATATATATATATATATATATAATGTGAAGCCTAAAATCCAAAGACGGCTCCATAAGGATAAATATATATCAAATATATAAGAACCATAGAGCAAATATTTATTAAAATAACAGATTTTCAGAAGATCCCGTTAAGGGTGAAAGCAGCGATTCTTTGCTGAAACTTTAATCTGTTATTGTAATATATATATATATATATATATATATATATATATATATATATATATATATATATATATATATATATATATATATATATATATATATATATATATATATGTATATATATATATATATATATATACATTGTTATACTTTGGGAGGGTCATGTTGCCAATACGAAACACACGCACAAGTTGCTTTCACTCCAATTTATTATAAATTAAATTTATAAATTTAAGTAATTTGTAAATTTGTAAATTTCCGGTTGGTTGGCTGGTTCCACAACCGGACGGTTGTTCATATATTGTCAAAGTTCTTTCGTCACACATTCTGTGACCTCTTCAGTGACTGGGGATTCTTTTCTTTGTTTTGTGCCTCTCCTTTGTTTTGTCCTACGCCATCTTTTTTTGTATGTGTCACACACAAGGACAGAACCCGGGCGAAGCCGGGTACCTCAGCTAGTTATAAATATATAACTCGACAAGGTAAACTGTCTCTAATGTAGTTTATCGCATATACATACATGTACATAGATACATACAGACTGCTACCTTTCAAACCTCCATGCTTCCTGAAATTCGCTCCTTTGTTCTGTCCTACACCATCTTGTTTTAATGTGTGTCACACACATAAAAACAAGATGGCGTAGGACAGAACAAAGGAGAGGCACAAAACAAAGAAAAGAATCCCCAGTCACTGAAGAGGTCACAGAATATGTGACGAAAGAACGTTGACAATATATGAACCAACCAACCAACCAACCAACCGGAAATTTACAAATTTACAAATTTTTTTTATTTATAAATTTAATCTATATATATAAAAATGAATGTATGTTTGTTTGTTTGTCCAAAGATATAAACGGAGAAAGAGAAATCAACGTATATTCAAACAGAGAGTGAAAGAGCGAGTAGTCTGGCTGCTTTGAACCACTCCCTATATTAGACTGTCTCTAAAGTTATAAACGGAGAAAGAGAAATCAACGTATAGACAAAGAGAGAGTGAAAGAGCAACGTATAGACAAAGAGAGAGTGCTATAAACGGAGAAAGAGAAATCAACGTATAGACAAAGAGTGAGTGAAAGAGCGAGTGTGAAATTTTTTTAATTAAAGGTAATTTCAATAGAATTAGTATTCTCTCTTTAATTTAATATAATTTCAATAGAATTAGTAAATTCTCTCTTTAATTTAATATAATTTCAATAGAATTAGTATAATGTCTGTTTCACATTACTTCCCTTCCACTCCCATTACAGGGAATTCTTTTTCAGCTAGCCCTTAACTAAGTGCTGTAATTTGATATCTTCATTTCGTCTGTCCTTATTTTCCTGACCTGGACACATACGTGGACCGACATCATTCCAAGAATTGAGAACAGTAAAAGGTCAAGTATGTGCCACTTATTTATCGTGAAGCTTGCCAAGAATTAAATCTTCTTGAAAATGATGGACATTGGGACACTTCACTCGCTGATGCATCGAATACTGCTCGACCAAAGCAAATACGCACATTATTCTCAATAATATTGACAACGTGCTTCCCATCAAATCCAAAAGATCTTTGGGAAAAATATAAAGACTACATGAGTGAAGACCCTACATCGTTTGCGTGCAACAAATCAAAATATGAATATTCAATTCACACAAAATGTGTATAATGAAGCATTGGTTTCCATTGAGGTCATATGTTTAGCAATCGCTAACAAAATATTGGTACAATTGGGAATGCCTGCGCCGAATCGATCTGTAAACGACATTTTCGATCGTGATTTGCAACGAGAAACAAACTTTGATATCGCCGAATTGGGTACATTTGTTCAAACGAATCTTCCCAAATTGCTACCAGAACAACGCATAGTATATGACCAAATTATGCAGGCAATTATAAGTCAAAGCGGCGGATTGTATTTTATAGATGCGCCCGGTGGTACAGGCAAAACTTTTCTCATTTCACTTATTTTGGCAACTATACGATCAGAAAATAATATTGCACTGGCAATCGCATCATCTGGAATTGCGGCAACTCTTTTAGGTGGTGGCCGAACAGCACATTCAGCCCTGAAATTGCCATTGAATATGCAAATCGCTGAGACATCAACATGCAATATTACCAAAAATTCTGGTATAGGTAAAGTACTCCAATCATGTAAAATCATTATATGGGACGAATGTACTATGGCGCACAAAAAATCATTGGAAGCGCTTAATAATACGCTAAAAGATTTGAAAGGAAATGAACAGCTCTTCGGTGGCACACTCATTTTATTGTCTGGTGATTTTCGACAAACTCTACCAGTTATACCGCGATCAACACCCGCTGATGAGCTTAATGCATGTCTCAAATCATCAGTTTTATGGCGACACGTACAGAAATTAACTTTAAAAAACAATATGCGTGTACAACTACAAAATGACGCATCCGCTGAACGTTTCACAAAACAATTGCTGGATATTGGGAATGGGAAAATGGTAATCGATGATTCCACAAAATGTATCACATTGCCAACAAACTTCTGTAGAATCACGGCAACCAGAGACGAACTGATTCACAAAGTGTTCCCAAATATTGCGCAGCATTACAAAAATCATCAGTGTACGTGCTATATTAGCAGCCAAAAACACCGATGTCAATGCCATTAATTTCAGCATTCAAAACGAAATACCAGGCGAAGCGACAACGTATAAGTCCATCGATACTGTAATGAATCAAGACGAAATTATCAATTATCCAATTGAATTCTTGAATTCACTTGATTTGCCAGGCATGCCACCGCACATTTTAACATTGAAAATTGGCGTGCCTATCATCCTTCTCCGAAACATCAATCCACCACAACTTTGCAACGGTACCAGACTTTCAGTGAAAAAGACGATGAACAATATCATCGAGGCTACAATTTTAAATGGAAAATTTAAAGGAGAAGATGTACTCTTGCCACGCATCCCAATCATTCCAACAGATACGCCATTCGATTTCAAACGTTTGCAGTTTCCGGTGCGACTCGCCTTTGCAATGACTATCAACAAAGCACAAGGACAATCGCTACAAGTGTGTGGACTAAATTTAGAAAATCCATGCTTCTCACATGGACAGCTGTATGTGGCTTGCTCACGCGTCGGTAAACCTTCTGATTTATTCGTGTACGCACCAGAAGGAAAAACAAAAAACATTGTGTATCCAAAAGCACTTCAGTAAAACAAATTAAATGTTCTTATAACGAATTTTCTTTAAATTCGTCAGTCATTCAGTCATTTAAAGATAAATGTTAAAATCTAAAAAATAGAAACTAAATTACAGAAGTTTTTAAATAACGATTAAAATGTTAATATTATTCTTTTCTAAATAAGCTTTTTAACACTGAGCGAAGCCGGGTAGCTCCGCTAGTTTATAATAAATTGGAGTGAAAGCAACTGGTGCGTGTGTTTCTTATTGGCAACATGACCCTCCCAAAGTATAACAATATCGGTTTAAACACACGTTTTCAGATAAAGAATCTTGCTAAACAAATTCAGAAACGAAATATATATATTATAAAAAAAATAATAATTAAATTATTGCGTACAATGCACTACAACTCGTCAAAGGCGCATGTATAGTACATAGAATAATCTACAAATGTTAGGAAAGTGAACAGTGCATGAGTTATGATATACATGTGTGTGTGTGTATGGGGGGAGGGGATATCAGGTGTAGTGTTGGCGCATTTCAGGAAGCATGGAGGTTTTAAAGGTAGCAGTCTGTATGTATCTATGTACATGTATGTATATGCGATAAACTACATTAGAGGCAGTTTACCTTGTCGAGTTATATATTTATAACTAGCTGAGGTACCCGGCTTCGCCCGGGAGAACAGCTAGGAGAAGATGGATAAAAGAGAAAACAATTGTATTGGATGTGTTGTCTGGTATGAGGTGAGACCTTAATATGTGTGTGTGAGAGAGAAAGGGATATATATATATATCATCATCATCATCATCATCATCATCGTTTAACGTCCATCTTCCACGCTTGCATGGGTTTGGACGGGAATTTTCCCACTTGAGGCAAGATTGGTTGTCTTGCTCGTATAGGACTGTCTGGCGGGTTTTCTACGGCTGGATGCCCTTCTTAACACCAACCCCGTTTACAGTGTGGACTGGTAGGTTTTTACCGTGTTACCTACACGGCCACATTACAGCGTGGACTGTGTTTTTTTGTCGTGACACCTACACGACCTCATTTATCTCGGACTGGATGTTCTGGTACCAACATAACTTTACATTGAAAGGGGTTGTGTGGATGGAGTGGGAGGTAGTGGGACGGGGGTGTATTTTCGTTAGAGGTGCCTACTGACTGTAGGTTTCGCTTTGTACTTAGGCAAGGCGGGTCTTGTGTTACTGTGTAGCGCCAAAGATCTCGGTCCAGTGACATAGTCTTGGAGAGGTGTAAGTGTGTGAGGTCGGAATTTATCAAGTCGTCCCAGGTTTTTCTGGGTCTGCCTACTCCGTGGCTACCGTCTATTTTTATCGCCCTGCACTTTTTTTATACAGCTGTCGTCTTTCATGCGCATCACGTGACCGTACCAACGTAGTCTTCTCTCGAGTAAACAACATCTGATCCCTCTTATTCCTAATTTCTCCCTTAGTTCGTTTATGCTTTGCCGTTCACGTATATTACTATTACACATCCAGCGGAGCATGCAAGCTTCGTTCCTCTCCAGTCTGCGTATATCCCTGCATACAATGCCCAAGTTTCACTGCCATGTAACATTGCTGTTCGTATGCAGGCATCATACAGCCTGCCTTTCATTTTTAGACAGAACCTTTTAGCGACCAATAGTGGTATAAGCTCTCTAGATTTTTTCCATCCCGTTCTGACTCTAGCTACTGTACTTTCAGCGCACCCTCCACCACTGCTGATTTTGTCACCCAGGTAACGGAAGCTGTCCACTATTTTTATAGAACCATCTGTGCAATGGAATGAGCTAGTATTCTGTGGGCACTTGCTGCTACTTATTGCACCAGAGCACCGGCCACATATAAAATCTATATTCTTAGTTAGCTTACCTGTGATCCCACTACATCTTTTATGCACCCATACTTTGCATTTGGGACATAAAATGGAGTTTCTGCCTACTCCTTTCCTACACACTGAGCATGGTCATTTCCCAGATGGGACCGGTGCCCTATTTTCCTTCCTACAAACTAGAACTTTAGTCTTAGACAGGTTAATTTTAAGGCCTTTTGATTCTAGGCCATGCTTCCATGTTTGGAATTTCTTCTCTAGTTCAGCCATTGATTCAGCTATGAGCGTTAAATCATTTGCGTATAGGAGTTCCCATGGACAGCCGGTCTTGAACTCCTCTGTTATAGCCTGAAGGGCAATAATAAATAGTAGGGGGCTAAGAACGGAGCCCTGATGAACACCAACTTTTACGCTAAACTCTTCACTATATTCGTTGTTAATTCTAACCTTACTGACTGTTTCTTTATATATGGCTTGTATAGCTCTCACAAGCCATTCATCAACACCTAGTTTTCTAAGAGCCCACCAGATAATGGAGCGGGGGACACTGTCAAAGGCTTTCTCCAAGTCAACAAAAGCTAAGTATAGGGGTTTACTTTTAGCTAGGTACTTCTCCTGTAGTTGTCGTACAATGAAAAGAGCGTCTGTGGTACTTTTACCTGACACAAACCCGAACTGCATTTCATCTAGATCAATTCGCTCTATGATTAGTTGCGCTATTACTTTTTCTGTGACCTTCATGACTTGGTCGATTAATTTAATGCCTCTATAGTTACCCCTATCTAGGGCATCTCCTTTACCCTTGTAGCAGTTAATGATGATGCTGCTACGCCAGTCTTTTGGTACGACCCCATTCTGTATGACTTGGTTTACTATCCGAGTGACCTTAGTGTGTCCCACCGTTCCAGATGCTTTCAGCATTTCAGCAACTATTTCCGAAGGCCCAGCCGCCTTACCCGTCTTCATATCTTTGATTGCCTTACTTATTATACTACCTTCAACTTGCACTGCTGGTCCTTCTATTGGATCGATGTGGGGGAGACTGTCTTTCTCCCATTTATTCTCCTCGTTTAGTAGCCTTTCGTAGTGACACTTCCAAGCTACTTTCTTATCAGCGTCAGTGATGGCAAGTACACCATCATCATTAAGGACACACTTCTCCCCGACAATATCACGGTTTTCCTTGACACATTGCCTAGCAATCCTGAACACCTCACGTTTTTGGTCCTCGCGTTGTAGAACATGCTTGAACTTTCTTTCCTCTGCTTCCCTTCTTGCGAAGTACACTTGTCTCCTAGCTTCCCTCCTGGTCACTTGATAGTCTTCTCTACTTCCCCCATCCCGCTATACTTTCCAAGCCTGCTTTTTGGCCTTAATTGACTCCTCCACCTTACTGTTCCACCACCACGTTACTCTCCTCCTGCTTATAGGCCTGCTCCAGCCACAGACTTCGTCTGCCGCCTTCAGCAGGTTAGCTTTCAGGAATTCCCACTGTTCCTCTATATTGTACGACTCTAATTGCTCTCCTTACTGTCAAAAGCATCAAGTAATATACTTTTAAATTTATTACTGGTTGTGGGGTCCTTTAGCTTCCATATTTTTCTCCTGGGGATAGTCCTCCTCTGTTGTCGAGTACGTCTTGTCCTGACTATGAGGTCGCTGACTATGAGTCTATGTTGGGAGGTGCATTCTTCATGGGGGGAGGGATTTAGTGTTTACAACAGACACTCTATCATGTCTTCTGGTAAGGATATAATCTATCTGACTGGCGTGTTCCCCTGATCTATAGGTGATCAAGTGATTGTCTCGTTTTTTGAAGTTAGTGTTACAGATAGTTAGGTTATTTGCGTCACAGAATTCCAGGATTCTGGAGCCTTCCTCATTTCTAGTACCAAACCCATGGATTCCGTCATAACCGTCACAATGTTGTCCAACGTGACCATTTAGGTCGCCAGCAATAATTATGTAGTCACTGTCGGTTATTTGGGAGGTAGTGAGCATCAATGACTCATAGAATCTGTCTTTTATAATGCCAGGCAGTCCGGATTGGGGTGCGTATGCAGATATTACTGTCACAGTAGTTCTATTTAGGACAAGTCTTATTTATAATTATTCTGTCGTTCACTCTATTTACGTCTATTATCTTATCTACCCATTTTTCTGCTAACATGATTCCTACCCCACCCAACCCATTGTCATTTCCCACCCAGAAAAGCTTATAGCATTTTTTACCCACAATGAATCTAGCAGACCCACCCCTCCACCTGGTCTCTTGGATACAGCAAACATCAACCTCCTTACGTTCAAGCATTTCTACAACCTCGTTAGAGCGACTTTTTAAGGTGCCTACATTCATGGTACCAACTCTGAAGTTTTGGGTTGCGTTTGGTAGGTGGGAACGGTGGGGTGCGGGTAGGGGTGAGGGAGATGGGGTTGGGGTTATGTTGGCCATCCGCGGCCGAAATAAAGAGGAGGAGTCCTTGCTTTTCGTCCGGCAGCATTGGGTGAATGTGTCTTTATCTTTGGCATTGTCACTGAGTGTCCAGATATTTCAGACTACCCAGAATTCCGTAGTCCATCCATCATATCGAAAGGCAACCAGGTCTAACTTAAGAAGTGATAGCATGATTGGTCCAATTAATAATGGTGGCGAGTGGGAGCGGGTGCGAGGGGTATGGGGTAGTAAGCGAGAAGGTTTAAATAAAATCCTCGTATTTTGGGCATAATTGGACAAGCATATAACAATAATAAGCGAATAATTATGGGATTATAAAATACAAGAAGATTATTTAGAACAACCAGATAGAATTATAGAATAGCATTGAGAAAGAGCAAAGATTGGATTCTGGGCGATGATACGGATAGATGAATGGACCGGGGGAAGATGGAGAGAGAAGAGAAAAAAATGGCATTTTACATTATATATATATATATATATATATATATATAGAGAGAGAGAGAGAGAGAGAGAGATAGAGAGAGAGAGAGGGGGAGAGAGAGAGAGAGAGAGAGAGAGAGAGAGGGGGGGGGGGAGAGAGGGAGAGAGAGAGAGAGAGAGAGAAAACAATCATAAAACTTCTTTATTAGGCTGGGGGAGTAAACTGCCGATTAAATGGTAGTATTGGCCTTGGATTTTAAATGTTGTGAAATAACCATAGTCAGTATGATCTTTTTCACCTCCAAAGGACGTCATCTGAAACACAGCAATATACCGCATAACATTGCTTCTGAAGTGTTGCTTCGTTAGTACGGTCTGTAAGTAGTGGATAAAAGCTGGAGGGTAGATTTGTTTCAAATAGTATCAATTTTTCTTTGTTCTGTAAAATGAAAGACTGCAAAACGACTTTATAAAAGCTAACGCAATATTGTTAAACCTTCCTATAGATCAAAGAATCTATAGTTTAAGCCGTTTCTAGACTTTCGTGGGACGTTACTCTCTCTCTCTCGCTCTCTCTGAATTTCTAAAACTGTAATTGTATCACTCTCTGTATAACGGCATATCTCTCTCTTTCTTCTTCTCTCTCTATATCTCTCTCTTAGATGTCTGTGTATGTGTGTGTGTGTGTGTGTGTGTGTGTGTGTGTATGTGTGTGTGTGTGTGTGTGTGTGTGTGTGTGTGTGTGTGTGTGTGTGTGTGTGTGTGTGTGTGTGTATGTGTGTGTGTGTGTGTGTGTGTGTGTGTGTGTGTGTGTGCGTGTGTGTGTGTGTGTGTGTGTGTGTGTGTGTGTGTGTGTGTGTGTGTGTGTGTGTGTGTGTGTGTAGTTTTCGTGTGATTCAACCAACCAAAAAATATCTTTCTTTTATATTATATATAGATATAGATGACTGCTCCTTAAATAGTTTGAGCTGACTAAGATGGTGTTTTGGCTGCTATTTCTAGCGTCAATATATGCCCGTCGCATTGTCCTGATACGGTGAGTAGAAAGTTTTTATACAGTATTGAAGTTGTGTCATGCTGCTACACCATGTGGGTTTTTTTACGCGGTATGATTATATGATATATATTCAGACAGTCCCCTTTGGCAATTCAATACATCTTGTTCACATATATGATCTAGCAGTGATCCGGTATATTTGATAATTTTTCTGCTTGTCCCACATTCTTTGATGAACTCGTCTCCTGACGATAAACCTTCAGTTCTTTCAGCATTAGTTTTCCAATGTCTTGAAACTTAAGATGCTGGCTCTTTTTTGAAAACATGGTTGGGGCACTATATAAGTTAGAAGTTAAGACCTCCTTCGGTCAAGGCTGACCATGAGTAGTATCCTGTTGTCAGCTCGGCTAGAGCAGCGTCTCCGGTGGCTAAACAGACATATGTCACATAGACAGTCTCTGTCACATAGAACACATCTGTATATGGTCTCTGGTCTGTTGGATTTATTGCGCTCTTTTCGCCGGGCTCTCCTGTCCGCTGCTGCAGTCATCAAACTCTCCTCCCCTGATTTGAGGTGTTGATTCAGGGTGTTTCTCCATCTTGGCCGGTCAGCCGCGAAGCCCTCCCAGGACTCTGTGTTGATCTCTGTGGCCTTCATATCTCCCTTCACAATGTCCTTGTATCGCAACCGAGGCCGACCGGTGGCTCTCTTTAAAGAGCCCAGCTCCCCATACAAGATGTCTTTGGGAATGTGGCCATCATTCATGCGGTGGACGTGTCCTAGCCAGCGTAGTCTGTGCTGTGGGAGCAGGGTAAACATGCTGGGAAGGCCACCACGAATAAGGACCTCAGCATTGGGCACTCTGTCCAGCCAGGATATACCCAGGATACGCTGCAGGTTTCTCAGATGGAAGGTGTTGAGTCGCCTGTCTCACTGCCATACAGCAGCGTGCCGATGATACAGGCATTGTACACAGATATCTTGGTCTTTACCACCAGCTTGGGGTTTGTCCACACTCAGGTTGTGAGGCGAGAAAATGTTGTGGCTGCCTTCCCAATCCTCCTGTCGAGCTCTGTGTCCAGGGAGAGGTGATGGGGGAACCGAGGTAGGTGAACTGATGGACGATGTCGAGATCATAGTAATCGATTTTGATGACCGGTGGTGCCTCTGTGTCCTGTCCCAAGACGTTTGTCTTCCCAAGGTTGATGGTCAGTCCAAAATCCCTGCAGGCCTGGGAGAAGCGGTTCATCAGCATCTGGAGTTGATGTTGGGAGTGTGTTACAACTGCTGCATCACCGGCAAACAGCATGTCTCTGATGTGGGTTTTACGTACCTTTGTCCTCGATCTGAGGTGGGAGAGGTTGAACAGCTTGCCGTCAGATCTGGTGTGTAGGAAGATCTCTTCTGTTGCAGTGCCGAATACATGCTTCAAGAGCAGAGCAAAGAAGATCCCAAAGAGTGTGGGCATAAGGACGCAGCCTTGTTTTACGCAGCTGCGAATGCTGAATGGCTCAGAGGTTCCCCCGTTAAACTGCACTGTCCCCTTCATGTTGGTGTGGAAAGATTCGACCATGCTCTGCAGTTCCGGTGGGCAGTCAATATTTGGGAGGATCTTGAAAAGGCCGTCTCTACTAATCAGGTCAAACGCCTTAGTGAGGTCGATAAAAGCAACATACAGGGGCATGTTCTGTTCCCTGCACTTCTCCTATAGTTGGTGGATGGAGAAGACCATGTCTACTGTTTATCGCTCGGCTCGGGATCAAGATGACTGCAGGCGGATCTTACCGACGACAATGAGAAGGGAGATGCCCCTGTAGTTGTAGCAGTCGCTCCTTTCGCCTTTATTCGATCATTTGTCCGGGTATCTGAATGTCGATAGATTATACTCAGATCAACGATCGTCCACGAGGCTCGCGAGCCCCATATGGTCCCTCAAAGATACAGGCGTGGATTACTCCATTCAATAGAAAGTTATTACTAAGTCTAAGCCATGACTGGGAATCCGTATTGAGGGCTGTTCATTGAAGAAGGAATCAATATCCTGAGGAACCTGCGTAATCACGCTTGGTTAAACTCTCGCGTTGTCCGCACGTTTGGAAATACCTATTACGTAATTTTAATGCTTCAAACTGACTAACATGAATAATCTATTATATTCTGGACTGAATAACATGAATAATCATCTATTACTTGCACCGATCTAACGTGGGTTACCTCCCCTTTGGGAAGTGATTTCGTCTGCACATGCGTATTCGTACAATTGTTTTTCCTTTTCCGTACAGTCTCATTTAAACCGAGCTGATGATCCGAATAAGGTGAAACAATTGTTCTCGGAAATGGTGAATTAACTGTAGTGGAACTACTTATATGATGGCTGCCTCCTCGTTATCGAGTAGAGCCATTGCACGATATACCATTATTAATAATTATTAATTAATTCCATCGTGCAATGCCTGTGCGTGAAGATATTTTTAAAGTGAGGAAAGACTGTGAACTGAGCCAATCCCACTCTCTGAGCGACAGTAACCCAAAAGAAGAAAAGATCAACATTATCGGTAACTACTGAGCCGCAGGTTTTATATCGGAGTTAACCCAGTTTCCTGAGTTGCCTTCTCCTAGAAGAATTCCCTGACAAAGGCTAGGGATCCTTCACTCCCAGTGGTTATATATATATATATATATATATATATATATATATATATATATATATATATATATATATATATATATATATATATATATGTATGAATGAAGTAATTCCGTCGGAAAAGTCCAGGAAAAAAGAGTGCTCTATGTAAGTAACAGAGCTTAATAGTTATGTAATAAAGAACATAAGGCAATTATTCCATTTACCAGTGGTTTCTTAAAAGCAAATAATTTTGCTTTCAATCATCAAAATGAAAAAATCCTGGTCTATTTATTGAATTGGATTCTTAAAAAACAAAAATGCAGTCTATATGAAAGTGAGGCTGGAGAAGGAAGAAGGAAAGGAAAAATAAAATAAAAACACACATGCAAACACACACACACACACACGCGATAATATACATCCACATATATATATAAATATATATATATATATATATATACACACACACATACACACACACATATACACATATATATGTGTATATATATATATACATACACATACATACACACATACATACATACACACATAAATATCAACATATCCATACATACACATACATATATACAACCACACACATATATATACACATATATATATAGAAATAGAAATATATATATATATATATGCATACACATTCATATACATAGCCATATACACATACATATACATACATACATACATACACACAATCATACGTATATACACACGTACATACAAACACATACATACACACATATGTACATGCATACATATGCATGCACAATATTAGAAAAATATACACACACCTCTACATATTCACACACGCAAATAAATATAAGAAAAAATATATATAAAAAATAATAAAGACAAAAGTTGACAGCGATACAGGCAACAAATAAATGAAAAAACACACGTGGTAAGCAATACACACAAATGCACGTACACATACATACGTAAAAATAAATACATACACACACTCTCCCACATAAATATACATATACATTTCTCCCTTATCTCCCCTTATATTTAACCTTTTCCTATGTCATTTTACCCCCTCCTTTTCCCCCCTATTTTTTTGCCTTACCCTTCACATACCATAATGTATGTGTATGTATGTGTATGTGTATATATATATATATGTATGTGTGTATATATATATATATATATATATATATATATATATATATATATATATATATATATATATGCATAGACCAGGATTTTTTCATTTTGATGATTGAAGGCAAATTTTTTGCTTTTAAGAAACCACTGGTAATTGGAATAATTGCCTTATGTTGTTTCTTACATAGCTATATATATATATATATATATATATAGCCTCAGAAAAGGCTTGAGCTTTGCCGTAGGGTCAGGCTTCTTCCTATGTGTGTGTGTGTATATATATATATATATATATATATATATATATATATATATATATATATATATATATATATATGTATATATATGTATATATACGTTTTTGTATGTGTGTTTGTATTTCTGTGGTTGGGCTTTTTTTGTGTGTGTGTGTATGTATATATTTTTATGTGTGTGTGTGTGTATATGTATAATTGTATTAGGGTGTATGTATGTGCATCATTATATATAGTGATTTGATGAATATTTTCATTGATCTATTGCTCCATGAACTTGTTGAGTGCTCTAGGTCTGCTATGGGCATTTATACCCTTTTCTAAATATATATATATTTTTTTTTTTTATTTATTTATTACTTGTCAAATTTTTATATATAAAATATTTATTTTATATTATTTTTGTTCTTTCTCATATAAATATATATATATATATATATATATATATATATATATATGATAAAGAACACAAGAGCGTCTACAACATCAAAAGATTTTTATTGGCTTACAATGTTTCTTCCTTACGTAACCGTAGGATTCGTCAGAGCTATAAAAGGGATTTGATTGGTGTTATGGACTCTACCAACCAAACATTCAAGAACAAAGAGTAAATAGAGTAAAGAGCAAAAGCAGGGGACGATAAGTCTAATTTTGGTGCGGGAGGGTGGGGTGTGGGTCCTTGTTTACTAGTTGTGGTCATATTCATTCCCGGGAGTTGAGTGGTTAGTGGAGCCATAGATGGGGTGGCGTCGATAGTAGGGTGCAGAGGGTGTGCAGAGGCTACACACACACAAAGAGCATACAATATATATATAACGGAGGAGAACGTACATGAGGTAATTAGAAATGGAAAAAGAATAATAATAATAATCTATAATTAATTGTTTCTACTTTAGGCACAAGGCCAGCAATTACTCAGTGCATTACTGGTACTTTATTTTATCGACCCCGTAAGGATGAAAGGCAAAGTCAACCTCGGCGGGATTTGAACTCAGATCGTAAAGGGACGTAACTATGCTGGAAAGCATGGCGTCCGACCCTCTACTGATACTGCCAATCCACCGCTTATAATAATCTATAATTAATAATGTGTAATAAGGCATGGGGAAGATTACACTATAATAAGGTATAAAAGTAAGAATAAGGTAAAATATAAAGGAGGATAAAAGTGAAGATAAGAATAATGATAAAAATATATATAAAAAAATATATAGAGAATATATAAAGAAATATAAGCAAGTATTAGAAGGGGAAAACACAATGTAAAAAAACGATTTTTCAAATAAAAATATTATAAATATGGGGGGAGAAAACGGGATAGAGAAATATAATCAAATGTGATTATTTGAGAGAATATAAGATGATAATAGTTATGTCAAGTTTATACATCTTAATAATAAATAATCTGTATATTAGAGTTACACATCCTTCAATTCACTTGCAGGTTCAAGCCACGTGGCATAGTCCTTTGTTCATCTGTGCGGTCATGTGCGTTTGTTTTTGACACCACAGCAGATGCACAAGTTCGTAAATTCCAATGCAGATAGAAATCTATTTTTGCTCACCCAGACATTGACGGAGGATCCAATATTCCTAGTTCAATATGTGTGTGGTGTTATTTTGGTCGCACAAATCAATCACTTGGTTCAATATTATGGAGTATGGTTTTCTGGTCTTCGTAACAGTGTCAGTGGTTGTATATCTCGAAATCACAAGGATCACAGTACTCCGGTTTGGTGTGATTATCGGTCATCCAACTATGTTGTCGGTGGTTGGATTCAATTCTATTGCCCCGAACGTAGAACTTTGGTGTCGATTAAACATTAACGAGGCAGAGTGAGATCGCATCTGTCGTACAAAACGGTACGCAAGGAAATTCTTCGTCTTCGTTTCATCCGGGTCCAGCAGTCACGTGCAAGAACCGCTACGTAGTAATTGTGAGGGTAATCGGTCAAGATAGTAACTGACCGAAAGTTCTCTTAGGAATTCAGACAGGCATGACAGGTACATTTAGGTCAGCAGTTTCTTTATGTGTACGTGTGTCCGATACACACAGACACATATTTATATGTATTTCAACTCAAAAACTTTAAAACCTATAGGAGCCCGCCCCATAACTCCATGCTAGATGGATTTGAGAATGACCTCCTATCACTAGTAAGGAATATTAAGTTTAAAAACCCCCATGGGAATAGCAACAAATTCCGGATGAAACTGGAAACCTTAGTCAAGGGCTTTAACGATAAAAGAGATATCCTGGTCACCTCGGATAAAACCAGAAATATTTATAGCTTAAATTATGATACGTATCGCAGGTTTATATACAATGAATTAAATAGAAACTATAAAAAGACAACAAGCGCAAACCTAGATGAAATTAATAAGGAAGCATGCGCCATAGTGGATAAACTAGGCCTGGAAAAGTATACCCAACCATATACCCCTAGGCAACCCAGGTTCACCCTTAAAGACCATAAGGCTGTCTTCATTAGTAAACCCTCTGTTAGATTAATTAGCCCATCGAAGTCAGATATAGGGATTATCAGTAAGAAAATTTTAGACGGCCTTATACCTACCATCAGGAGTAAAATAAATCTAGAGCTATGGGAGAATACGGAAGAGGTTTTGAAATGGTTCTCAAGCCTTAGCAACCATAAATCCCTTAAATTTATACAATTCGACATCTATGCGTACTACACCTCAATCTCCCCCATACTCCTTAATAAGGCCCTAATCATGGCCATGCAGAAAAGTGACCTCACTAGGTCTCAAATTGATGTCATTCTTGCGGCCCGGAAAACGATAATCACATTTGAGGACGAATTGTGGTCCCGCAAGAATACGCCCAATAACTTCGACATCACAATGGGATCTAGTGACTCTGCACAAGTAACGGACCTGGTAGGATTGTACCTCTTAAAGAAGTTACATGAGACATTACCGCATTTGAAGGGCGGCTTATATCGTGATGGCGCCCTCCTCACTCTCGAGTATAAAAAGTGCAATATAGAAAGAACTAGGAAACAGTTACGTAGGTTCTTTAAAAGCTTTAATCTAAGTATTACCATAGATGCAAATGACAAAACAGTAAACTTCCTAGACGCCACCCTTGACCTAGAAACTAAAACATTTGCACCCTACCATAAACCTAATGATAGACTAACATATGTAAACGCCAGCTCCAACCACCCCCAAATCAGTCCTAAACGCTATTCCCAGGGGGGTCTCTAATAGAATTAGCAGACTGTCCTGTAATGAGAGTATCTTCAACTCCAATGCAGAGTATTATGACAAGGCCCTAGCTGAATCTGGTTACGGGAGTAGATTATCATATATACATAAGGACTCCCAAACCATGAGTGTGAAACCTACCAACATAATCACACATAGTATGGCCACAAAGCCTAACCAACTTAGAGGCAAGAATAATAGCAAGAACCCTAATGGCGGTAACCCAGCTAAATGTAAACCACGTAGAGACAATACTAGAGTCCCTCACCACAACTCTAAAACAGCAAATGATCATGCCATGAATATAAACCATCCGGGCTTAAGCAAAACAGACAACGCCACTAACGTTAATAACGGAACCCTACAAAATAGTACGCACAATAACGAGACTCACCCCACAGATAAGAAAAATAGAAGAAGGAAAAACATGTATTTTAACCCACCTTTTAACTCTGAGGTCCTCACTAACCTCCCCAGAGTATTCTTCTCATTATTAGAAAAAACTTCCCACCAAGCAATAGATATCGCAACATAATTAACAAAAACGTGATTAAATTATCCTATTCGACCACACCTAACCTCACATCACACCTAGTACGCACGAACATTAGGAAAACTAGGGAAGGTTTCGAAGCAATTAAAAGGGCAGTTAACCACCAGCAACCGACTACACTGGAAAATGGGAAACATAATAGCATCACTGAGCCATATAATGATATAGAAGCACCTAGTGATAATGCTAGTAACCAAAGTTCGGGAGGTACGCTAACTTATCGAACCCGCAGTTGCAATTGTAGGCAGAGTAGTAATTGTCCCCTAAGGGGGGCTTGCCTCATGAAAAACATCGTATATGCATGTGACGTAACCACACACAACTCTACCAAAACATATATAGGAGCAACGTCCAATACATTTAAAACTAGATTTAACGCGCATATGGGCACATTTAGACACGATAGACATAAGAATGCCACCTCACTGGCGGGATACATCTCCTTTTTAAAAAATAGTAGTACCCCATACACACTTTTTTGGAGGAAGCTTACTAGATCCACGCCATACCGACCGCAGAGCGGAAGTTGTGACCTGTGTTTACTGGAATGCCATGCCATAATACACTCTAAACTGAACCTGCTTAACAGGAAATCGGAAATTTTCTCCTCTTGCCAACACAAAATCCTGAGTTCCTTCTTCTATTTTAAACTTAGCACATAGACGTAACATATATTACGCAACCCCCACCTAGACATACCATTCCTTGACTATAGCTTCCCCCCCCCCAACCCATAACCCAGATAGATAGGTAGCCTAAGGGTGGAACAGACCCCTACAAGGTTGGTGTTTGTGTGTGTGTGTGTGTGTGTATCCTCCTTTTCTCTCTCACACACATACACACACAAACATATGTATATATGTGTGCGTACGTGTGTGCATGCATATGTGCGTGTATTGTATACATGTATATTGTATATATATATATATATGTATATTGTATGCATGTGTATTATATTGTGTGTATGTGTATATGTGATATGTATGTGTATATATATATGTATGTGTATGTGTGTATGTGTGTGTGTATGATATGTATATATGTGTGTATGTTTGTATATTTTTTCTGTAGAAGTCTTCTCTATATGTGATGTTTGGCATGAATTCCTCCTATAATACTCTTCTTTGAGAGGAGCACGATATGTAGAGTAACACGTATGTATTGTCGCAGTTAAAACTGAGAACCACCACCCCTCCTGCTGACCCAAATGTTTACTGAGGACCAGAACAGCATTCTCCACAATATAAGAGAGGAATGCGCTTGCCGGACTATTGATGACCATAACATCACATTCCAAGGTAATGGCAAAACAGTGAATACTAAACACGACCAGAACACCACAACATGCACATCGGAGCAACAGAGATATAACATCAATAAGCGCATGAATTGAATTTTTTGAGTTGAAATACATATAAATATGTGTCTGTGTGTATCGGACACACGTACACATAAAGAAACTGCTGACCTAAATGTACCTGTCATGCCTGTCTGAATTCCTAAGAGAACTTTCGGTC
>OZ024740.1:386574294-386576794 GCA_964016885.1 Eledone cirrhosa | reverse complement strand
GACAAAAACATTAAATATAACATCTTTTGGAAAAAGATTTCTTCTGCATCCCCATACTTGAACAGCTCTCTATCTAAAATCTGTAATCTCTGCCTAAATGAAAAATTTACCATTATCTCTAACCTAGAATCTATAATAAATAGACGCTCAGATTTGTTTTCTATCTGCCTGCATAAATTCCATAGAACTTTTCACAAAGTATACAGTTAATATTCAATTCTTTATCAATTTAGAATCTTTTCTCAAAGGCACATATACATACACCTCTTTAAAATATGCCCATCTACCTTACTTTAAAGGGCATTATACACTCTATAATACTCGTTTACTCATTACCCTCATTCTATCTTCTCGTAAAATAATAACATTTGTTTTTGACATTTTGAATATTCATCCGCAATCATTATTATTTTTTCTCTCTATCATAAATCTTTTTAATCTCAATTTCATCCTTAATTTATTATTATTTTTTTTTTTTTCTCCCCATCAACGAACTCATTATTAATACATATCAATTCAATATACAAACTTTAACTTCACATTATTTTTCTCAAATCCTTCTACACACAAACCTTAATTTTTCTCTTCGCTAATTTTGAAATTGCCACAATACATACATTTCTTCTTTTGACGTTAGAATATTCACCCACAATTATTATTTTTTTCTCTCTATCTTCATACATAATTTCCCTTCGTTAATTTTCAAATTCCTTTAATTTATACATTATCTTCCAACGGTTCCCAACCTCTCTATATTAAAACAATATATCTTTTTCTCAGTTATAAAAACTATCTCTTTCTCTCTATCACCCATCTCTCCCTCTCCACCTTCACTCTCATCTCCTCCCCCCTTTTTTTCATCCTTTCCACCCGCCCCTCCCTAAATAAAATATTTTTTCCTCGCACATATCCTCCCTTCGTTAATTTTCAAAATTTTAATTTATACAGTATCTTCCAACGGTTTTCAACACCTCTATGTAAAAAATATATCTCCTCTCAGTTATAAAAACTATCTCTTTCTCTCTATCACCCATCTCTCCCTCTCATCTCCTTCCCTTTTCATCCTTCCCCCCCCCCCTCTCTAAATAAAATATTTTTCCCAATATCACACATCAATCTAAAACCACTTTTCATATGTTGATTTAAAACTGCACTATCAACAAGTGTTTTTTTAGCCTTCATATCATGTTCTCCTGTTTTATCTGATGAAAACACAAATATTATTGCTTGATGATGTTTGTTTTTGAAATGCGCATAATAAAATATATGGAACTCCTTTAACCATCTTTTGATCTTATATTATATATATATATATAGGGGCGGTGGATTGGCAGTATCGGTAGAGGGACGGACGCCATGCTTTCCAGCATAGTTACGTCCCTTTACGATCTGAGTTCAAATCCCGCCGAGGTTGACTTTGCCTTTCATCCTTACGGGGTCGATAAAATAAAGTACCAGTAATGCACTGGGTTATTGCTGGCCTTGTGCCTAAAATAGAAACAATTATATATATATATATATATATATATATATATATATATATGTGTGTGTGTGTGTGTGTATATAATTACATATACATGTGTGTGTTTATATTGTACACGTGTACGTGTTTGTGTATGTATGTGTATGTACGTGTTTATGTATTTGTATATGTATATTTATGTGTGAGAGTGTGTGTATGTGTTTACTATTTCGAACGTATGTATATGTGCTTATGTGTGTATTACTTACCACGCGTGTCTGTCCTGTTAGCTGGGGCATGTATCGCTGTCAAAAATTTGTTAATATATATTTATATTTTTTTTTCTTATATGCGTGTGTTAATATGTAGTGGAGTGCATTCATGTATGTGTATGTATGTACGTTGTATGTTTGTGTGAATGTATGTATGTGTGTGTATATATATATGTGTGTGTGTATGTGTATGCTTGTACGCACACATGTGTGTGTGTGTGTATGTATATGTGTATATATGTATATATGTATATATATATATATATATATATATATATATGTATGGATATGTACATGTGTATATATATGTGTGTGTGTATGTGTGTGCGTGTGTGTGTGTGTATATGTGTGTGTGTGTGTGTGTGTATGTATGAATATATGTATGTGTATATGTGTGTATATATGTGTATGTGTGTGTAGGTGTACGCTCTTTATATATATATATATGTATATATATATATATATATATATATATATATATATATATATATATATATATATATATATGTATATATATATATATATATATATATATGTGTGTATATGTATATGTGTATGCGTGCATTTATATATATGTGTATATATGTATGTGTGTGTAAGTATGCTTTTGTGTTTTTTTGTGTGTTTGCATGTGTAGTTTTATTTTATTTTTCCTTTCCTTCTCCCTTTTCCAGCCTCACTTTCATATAGATTGCATTTTTGTTTTTAGAATTCATATTCAATAAACAAACCAGGATTTTTCATTCTGAGGATTGAAAGCAAAACC
>OZ024740.1:386249294-386566794 GCA_964016885.1 Eledone cirrhosa | reverse complement strand
TTAAGAGGGAGGGGTGAAGTTAGAAGAATAGTTAAGGAAGTGGATAGAAATTTTTGATAGCAGTGGGTAATTAGATTCCCATCTGTTGTTTTGACATTTTTTATAGAATACATTATTTGGCGTTGGTTATTTTTCTAAATCTATAGAAGGATTAGAGATAGTAAAGATATACATGGTTGGTTTTGTGTCTGCACTTAATTAACATACAGACTTAAATTTTTCTATCAAGTGTGTGTATCCATTGGCCCACACATAGATATGTGTATATATACTTATTTTAAAAAAAAAAAAAACTGTTATTGAAACACGTGTCAATAAATTCCTTTTACTGAACTGTATCCATTTAAATCCTTCTATTTTCTCCGGATTACTTTTGAAACTACAACTGGAACCGTCGAGAAAACCCTACATGAGCTGTCCATCTACTGTGTGTAATATTCATATTACAACACTACGGAAAATAATATATATATATATATATATATTATTATTATTATTATTATTATTATTATTATTACTTGCTAATTTCAAATTTACAAATAAAGATAATCATAATGTGGAAGATCTAATTCGACAAAAGAAGAAAGCACCATATAATCTTTTTTCGGTATTTCCGACTTTCTGCGTTCTGAGTTCAAATCATGCCGAGGTCAACTTTCCCTTTCATCCTTCCGTGATTGATAAAATAAAGTACCTGTCTAGTTGATTTAATCGACTTTCCTTTCCCTAAAATTACTGGCCTTGTACTTACGAAATATAAATGAATATTCTTAACAAATTAAAAGGAAAAAAAGAAAAAAAAATTACACTGAATAATCAAGAGTTACCTCCCTTAACAATGTTAGCTACCCTTATCTCTAAATGTATTTTAGTTTCACGACGTTATTGAGAAATCGACACCCAACACAAATGGCATTAGTATCGGTAGAGGGTCGAACGCCATGCTTTGCAGCATAAAGTTACGGCCTTTACGATGTGAGTTCAAATCCCGCCGAGGTTTACTTTGCCTTATGGGGTCGATAAAATAAAGTTGCAGTAATGCACTGGAATAATTGCTGGTCTTGTGCCAAAAGTCGAAATATTTATTCAATTTTTCTTTTTTCTACACCATTCTACCGCTCATCCTTTTCTCTATTGAATCTATTGCCTTATCCGCTCATTCTGCTCATACATTTTTCTAATATTTCTCCCAATGACAGCATAATTTATAATCAGCAAATGCTACTTTGAAATCAGAAAAACAATCGCTGAAATTTCGAAACGACTGCCACTTTTTTCTTTAGAAAAGAATTTTTACACTCAGCTCGCGTGTATTGAGTGCTCATTCAGTTACATTTAAAAAAATATTTTGTGTAAACTAGTATCTAAAACATCCACATCAGAAATTAGTTACACACTTAACCTAACACACACACAATAAAAATACACTCACCAGTTGAGTTACACTTCAGTTTTATTATTAATCAGATACTCTCGGGTCCCAAATAATAGAGGGATGGGGTCGACAGTTAATTAAATTCTTACAAGCGGGGGGTGGGGTGGGGGTAAAACATGTGGTTGCGAAATCAGTAATTGTCTAGTGTAGGTCGTAAATATGGCATTTCTTGTAATGTTCTTTTTATTTGTAATATATAATGATTTTTTTAATGTAAAATAAAATAATTATTAGATTCTCCAGCTGCTGTATTGATATGAATCACTTACAAAAAATTTTCACCAAAAATAGATTAGCAAAATTTAATAAGTGAGAGGGTTGGAATAAAATAGGACGTGGGTGGGGTGGAAAAAATCTGGAAAATGTATAAGCGGGGTGGGGGATGATTATTCAAGACCTGAGAGTAGCTAATACATTCATCGGTTAGTTTTGTAATCGGATGATTAGTTAGTTGTCATAATTCCTTTGTTACACATTCTGTAGTCTCATCAACGACTATTCTTGCCCTTGGGGGGCTCCTCTGAGTTTTTTTTTTTTTTTTTTTTTTTTACTCCATCTGCCTTTTTGTGGTGTGTAAAACGGCATGAACGTGACAACTCTTAGTGTAGTGATGAACATTCCTCACAGAATACCCAGAACAAAAGGAGCATATGAACCAGTTATGATTCTCGGTTGTTG
The DNA here is from genome assembly GCA_964016885.1 of Eledone cirrhosa. Lineage (NCBI taxonomy): Eukaryota > Metazoa > Mollusca > Cephalopoda > Octopoda > Eledonidae > Eledone > Eledone cirrhosa. The sequence goes on along the minus strand of OZ024740.1, from coordinate 386,564,681 downwards.
ACATTTTATTTTATTTACTCTAATACCTCTTTCTTATTGATTTATAATTTAGGCACAGGGCTACTCCCTAATAATTATATTTTTCTCCCCAAACTACCAAAACACACATCTACTTGTATATACACTACAATTTATGTACATGTTATGTTTATCGCATATCGAAGTTTTTTTTATTTTTAATATCTTGGTTTATATTTTATAATAACTGCTAAACTAATCACTACAACTAAATTGACCAAATGTGCCCCTCCTCCCCCCAATTCAGAAATGGTTCCACCACCCTTGGATAAATTCTAATAGAGTAAACTTGGCTGTTATTCTTACTCGATCAGTGTTTTGGTGTGACTCTTTTCTTCTTTTTTTAAACAAAAAGATAGTGCATCCATGACTACTACTTTATATAATACTAGCTGAGGTACCCAGCTTCGCCTGGGTAAACAGATGATAAGAGAAGACAGGTAGAAAAGAAGCGAACTGTATTGGATGCGTTGTCATTTCTAGGTGTTTCCACTCATGAACAACCTACATATAACTGCCCATGGGTAAAAACCAATTCTTTCATATTCAATCCTACAACTCGCGATTCTTTCAGAAAGATATATTCTTTTAATATTACAATATTTAAAAAAATGTAAAGGAAGGGGTGAACAACCGAGCCAACACCAGAGCAAAAGACAGCAGTGAGGAGTACTGGGCAACCTCTCTAATGATTTTTTAGGCAAGCCAGCACACTCGCAGCGTTGCCTCAGGTGATGGCGAGGCTAATGCACTGGAACAACCAAGCGCCCTCGCGAGATTCGCCAGTTACCTCTATTAGGCGAGCCGCCAGTGAAGAGAGGAACCTCGGAGTCAGCGGCCCGACTCCCCCAAACGTCTTGAAAGCCACAGGCTGAAAAATGTAGCTGGCCGACAGATCAAAGTATTTGAGGGTCTTACTCCGCTCGGTTGCGGAAGCTGTGGCTCTCATCCTAACCGCAGCATCCAGGATGTGGGAGAGAGCAAGAGTCACTAACAGTGACGTCCCAGACAAGGCACCTGCCTCTCGACCAGGGGCACAGGGTAAGGCCGTCAGGTCTTTTGCCCTCACTTCTAGACAACCCAGATGGATTTAAGATTGAGGGTATGTTCGCCCGAGCCAAAGCTCTCTTGAGAATGAGGTTTAGCTCCGTGTGACGCGCGAAGCAGCCGGCATTCGGACGGCAAGAAAGACCGTGGAGGCCGGTGGAGTCGAGGAGTTTGCCGCATCGGCACCTCAAACCCATGCAGACGTCAGCTCCCAGGCTGAGTAGGCCACCGACGTTGGCCACGGGTAGGGCATCAACCCAGTCGCCTGAGTATTTGGTGCTGGCAGATAGTAAGCGGCACCTTGCAAACTGATCTGACTGGACGAAGGTGGCCTTCGAACTTATGCTGCCCCACGTTCTCTGACTTCGACTGTCCTCCACCTTCTCAGGAAAAGACAAGCCCAACTTACTCCATTGCTGGAGAGCTTCACCCAACTCCCTGTTGGAACTAGTCCATGTTGGAGAGGAGAGGATGCTGCTCCCCAGGGTGGAGCAAGCGTGGGTGGAGGAAAGGAAGCAGGGGGAGAGAGGGACGAACACTTACGAAGACCAAGACCCCCAAATCGGTTGGGCAACACAGCCTGATCGCGGGACTCTGGAGAGAGTTTAACATTGACCAAGTCTCTCGAAGATTAGGTCGTCGAAGCTTGGAGGCAGGACGGAAATCTGTGAGAGGGGCTGACCCTGAGCAGATACAGAAGCTTAGGAATAAACATGTAGTTCCTGAGTATGAAGAAACCTTGATGGGGTTCGATAACTTCGATATTTTTCAGCAGCTGCTCAAGGCCAACCATCTTCGATTGGAAGATTGACTCGAATGTAACGTCTGTGAGTGGGGCTCCTAAGGAACACGAAGCCGACGGGAGAGGGACCGCGGTGGAAGGGAAGGACTCTGCAAACAGGTCGATTAGCTGTTGGTGTTGAGAAGCCGGGTGGGTGAGGATCCAGAGCTCACATTTCGATGGCAATTTCTGGACTATTTCAGTCCAGAAATAGCCGTCGAAACAGCTTCAGCTCTGCCGTCGGGGTTTAACATTTTCCTATATATATATATATATATATATATATACAATATATATATATATACAATATATATATATACAATACAAGGACGAATTACATTTATTGGTTGGTGACGCGCGTTTCGCTACTGATCAGCTCAAGGATCGACCTGTATCGATCTAGCCCGACTGTGTAAACGTAATGAAGGAGTAACTATTCGTCCTTGTATTATTATATTACACTCTGTCTAGCTCTACACCTCGCTACTGACGTGAACCTAAACATCGAGTGCTCACCCGGGTCAACCTACAGTAACTCCGCGTTACACTCCCTGGATATATATATATATATATATATATATATATATATATATATATATATATTAAAAACACACAGATACATGCGGACACACACATATATACATGAATGCATCCGCACCCAACTGTGAGTTAAGGGTGCCAACTTCACCGATGTTGCTCAATGAATGACTGGGACAGACCAATTCAGTTTGAACCAGACTGAACCAGTATCAGAGTTAAAAATACATTATGAAGAGAGAAGAAACATTTAGATATAATTAGTAATAAAATGTATCATACCTAAACTGTTCCTAAATTCCTCGACTACGTAGTTTCGTGGCATAAACAAAAACAATATATCAAAGATATAGAGTCCTTGCGAGGTCTGCCAACTTATCAAGAGGATACCTCATTTTACTAGTCTCAAGAACGCGTCTACACGACGTGAGAAAGAATCCCAAAAGGCGGAGGGGGAGATAGTCACGCGATATAACGGTCGAGAAACAGAGCTAAGCCTCTTATAACCACGAAGAAAATACCACGGAGGCTGTGTAGTTGCTATTTAAGGTAACTTAAAATGCAGTTGGAATACGAAGAAAGCAAGAACATGGGGGGGGGGGGAGTTCCTCATCAGTTGTCTACTGGTTGTCTAGGATATTTCTACGCTTTTAAGACAAGATACCACTTCACCCCATATATATATAACAAAGGAATTGTGGTAAGGAACCAGATGGACCATAACGCACCAGAGTACTCAATACTTAGGGTAGTAGAGTGGGAAATAGGAAAAAGTATGACCCCGACGGCAGAGTTCAAGCCGTTTCGACGGCTATTTCTGGACTGAAATTGCCGTCGGGGGTCATACTTTTTCCTATATATATATATATATATATATATATATATATATATTTATATATATATATATATATATATATAAATATTGTTATACTTAGGGGGGGGGGGGGCATATTTGTGTAATATTGCCAGAATTAATAACAGAACACACTCACTGTTTGGTTGGTTTTCGCTTTTCGCTTCTGTGTCTTTTATATCGGTAATCTAATTTATTCGGTCCTCAATGTTGCCATTGACTGACCGACGGTCAAAAATAATACAGATACAATATAGACACAAACACATATATATAGTTTATCAAAGTTCTTTCGTTGCACATCTGCAACATCGTCAGTAGTGCTATTGTTTCCTCCCGTTGCATTGTATTTTCTACGCCAGGATGGAAACAATAGCACCACTGACGATGTTGCAGATGTGCAACGAAAAAACTTTGATAAACTATATATATGTGTTTGTGTCTATTTTGTATCTGTATTATTTTTTACCGTTGGTCAGTCAACATTGAGGACCGAATAAATTAGATTACCGATATAAAAGACACAGAAGCGAAAAGCGAAAACCAACCAAACAGTGAGTGTGTTCTGTTATTAATTCTGGCAATATTACACAAATATGACCCTCCCCAAGTATAACAATATTTGTTTCGACACACGATTTCATATCAAAAACCTCGCAAAACTAATTCATCGCCGTTATGTATATAAAGATTTATATATACATAAAGTCACAGATATATATGTGGCAACCGGTCACGATGTGGCTCAATGAAGAATTAATAAATTAAATAATCAGAGCAATATATCATAAATCATGTCCTTGGAATTATTAGATAAAATATATACCATTTCCTCTCCCAATTAGCATAATTAACCATATTAAAAATCAATTAAATAATTAAAAAATCAATTAGACATTAGAAATGTACACGTTTCTTCTAAGTTTAAATTTACACCTAATTGTGTATGGTTGACGGTATATTTAGTCAGTTGTTTCTACATGCTGTTGAAATGTTGGGTAAATACTCTATTGTGGTCACCGCGAAGAGCCCGCTTTCGGTTATTTATCAAATATTTCTTCATAGGAGCCTTTATTCTTATAGCCTAATTGATTTTTTATATGGTTAATTATGCTAATTGGGAGAGGAAATGGTATATATTTTATCTAATAATTCCAAGGACATGATTTATGATATATATATATATATAGAGAGAGAGAGAGAGAGTGAGAGAGTGTGTGTTAAAGAAATGACAACACAAATACAGGGATGCAAAAATACATATATTTTATTGTATTTTACATATCGCTTTAATTGCATTTTAATTTTACCTCTAAAACGCTCGTGAATTATAAAGGCAAATATTTTTTTTAAGGGAGGTAACTATAGCAATAACTAATGTCGAGTTACTTCCTTCAGAAATAAAAATATGAAGGTCTTCTTTTACGACTCAGAGTAACTAGCTTAACTTCCTGTCACCTGATTATTAGCAAAGATGGCTAGCGCCTGTTAGAATTATTAGTGGACTGTTGTGATTTTGTATACGCTTAAATACTGTTTATGGTAACTCGCCACTGGTAACCTCCCTATGTAGGGACAGGCTTGTTCGCAATGAGCTTCGGTCTATTACATTCTGTTGCATAGCATAGAAAATACAACTGTGAACGCGTTATAAATGCGAAACACGCCCTACAGGAAAAAAACTGAACAACAAAGAATAAACACAACGCTCTTCAGATGGCTTTGAGGGACGTAAAGATTTGTTTGCTAGGAGACAGTGGTGTCGGAAAGACGAGCATTGTCTGGCGTTTTGTGACAAACACTTTTCGCGAGAATCCAGGCAGCACGATAGGAGCTTCTTTCATGGTCAAGAACTTAGTGTTGGACAGCAAAACATTCCGTTTCCAAATCTGGGATACAGCAGGACAAGAGAAATACCATGCATTAGCACCTATGTATTTTCGAGGTGCAGCTGCTGCTATTGTGGTCTATGATATTACGAAGGAATCATCATACAGATCTGCTAAAGAATGGGTGAAAAGATTACGGAAACATGGTGTCACTGACGCAGTTATTGCTCTTGCAGGAAATAAATGCGATTCCGAGGATCTTCGAGAGGTGTCTGCTAAAGATGCCCAAGCTTACGCTGACTCTATACAGGCTATTTTCGTGGAAACTAGTGCCTTGGTTGCGGTAAATATTCCCCAATTGTTCACATCTATTGCTCAAAGACTGCCACCAATCAACGACAATAATGTAGATGACAACACAGTGAATATGACCAGTCGAGCATCCACTAAATCTTGTTGTTTCTCTTCCTCCGGCTCATCAACGGACAAAAACGTGGGTACTAATCAATGACAACCTGGAATATATTTTAAACGCTAATTGTTTTCTATTCTCCAGTTAATGTATTATTATTTTTCTTTCTTTTAATTTATTGAAATAATAATAATAATTGATAATAATAACAGTAATAGTTTATTTATTTAGTGCTACTAATATTTATTCCACTATTACTTTGTAATAGTACTTCATATCAAGCTATCGTTCCGGCCAAGTTTAATTTACTATTGAAATCTTTTTAACTTTGTGTGTGGTTGTGTTTTTTATTTAATATAACCCAAACCACTTACCTTCAACTGTGAGTGTGACCTGACTTGAGCGAAGTCTTTTATATGCGTAAACACGAACGTAACAACAGAATAATGTTATATCAACAGCTGGATAGTTGAACAACACAGATTTTAACAACTATAAATACCTATTCTACCTAAATACATTGCTTCCACGTGTTTTGTGAGTTTGCTACCCTTAAAAAATATAGTTATTTACATTTCGTTAATCTTGTTTTAAATTAACATTTAAACGGAAATCCTCGATAATTTTAAAGAAAAAAATTGAATGATCTAATGGAGGTTTTCCGCGTTGAGTTTTTGTTATTTAATGTTGCTTTAATAATTTAAATTCAACTATCAAATTCGTGTCTTTTTGTTTGTTTGTTCGTTTATTTAATTTGTTGATTTCTTTCATTTTCGAATTATTATTATTTATTTTTTTCTGCATAAACCTGCGTTGTCTGTCTTCTCAAATATTTCCGTATATAAATATTCCTCACAATAATACATTTTATATATTGCTGTATTTCAATTTGGTGCTTTAATATATTTAGTACTCTCTTATAGAAGAAACACGTTAACGAAACAAAATAATATATCACTACATTCTAATATCTTTAGTAAGACAGATCCTCGACAATGCAAGGAATTTAATCTTACTCTTAAGTACACTCATACACATATTGTATCTGCGCGGGCACCTTCATAAGTCTTGATAAAGAAATTTCTATTAGACTATTCTTGACACCGCACTTGTTCATCTTTATCTTTGGCACTTTATAAAGTCATTCCAGATTGTATACCTTTCCTAATCTGTTGTCTACAAACATCATAGTTCCCAGCACGGAATGGTAATAGAAAGAGGACCTATGGTAACACTTTCGGATATCACAAGAAAATTCAACAAGTGGATTTATGTATATGTTCAAATGTATGAACGATTAGGGTGCCTGTTAACACTATTTCATTTCGATGGATATATGGCGCCACTCAAGTGCTCTGTTATTAATTATTGGCAGTATCGGTAGCGGGTCGAACGCCATGCTTTGACTCAGTTACGACCCTTGCCATTCTGAGTTCAAATCCCGCCAAGGTTAACTTTGCCTTTCATCCTTACGGGGTCGATAAAATAAAGTACCAGTAATGTACTGGGTAATTGCTGGCCTTGTGCCAAAAGTAGAAACAGTTATTAGGGCGTTGGATTGGCAGAATCGTTAGAATGTCGGACAAAATTCTTTACATTCTGAGTTTGAATCTCGCTGAGGTCAACTTTTCATCTTTTCCGAGTTGATTAAATAAAGTACCAGTAAAATACTGAGTCAGTTTAACGCCCCTTTCCCCACAAATTGTGGCCTTGTGTCTCAATGAGAAACCATTATTATTAACACGACGAAGATTTTTTTTTTTAAAATCCAGTAACATCAACTATGGGATAATGATAATTAGTATAATCTCCATGTTATGTTGGTAGTACAATCATTGGCTGCATAAGGTGTATTGCAGAATTTCAAAAATATGTTGACTGTGTGACTGCAAGGACTGAAATCTCTGAACATTATTGATATTTTGGTGGGAGTAGTCTATAAGTTGTATTGCCTAGGTGACCTAATTAGCACTAATAAGGGGACCAGTAATATCTATGATTCAGCAAATAATTGTTTTAATAGTACAAAGGAATTACATCTCTTTTTTGTTTGTAGCACTAGGGAAGCTGTTATGACCTTAAAGTGACTGAAGTCCTCTCAACGCATTTTCGGCTTGGTTTCTTCAACCAGATGCCTTTTGCTAATACCAACCACTTTTAGAGTGTACTTAGTGCATTTAATCATGGCACCAGCACCAGAGAGGTTGTCAGGTGTTAGAAGTGACTGAAAAATGTTACCTACCCTGTGTTCTTATCGATGGATGCCAAACACTATACAGGGTGTATTGGGTGTATTTTGCAGTTGCACAAATACTAGAAAGGTCATCTTGCTCCAAGGAAAACATGATCAAGAGGAAAAATGGAAGGGGAAAAGTGGTTAAGGAGAGCAGATGTATGGTGAGTGTAGTGGGCTAGACAGAATGATGGGGTAGCGTGGACAAGAGTAATAGAGAGAGTGGGAGAAGACTACATGACTGGTTGTTGTTAAGAAGTTTAATGGGCAACAACAATAGAAGTGTAAAGTGGGGGTGTGAAGGATGGATAATGGCATGTGACAGATATCAACCAAAAGCCATATGAGGAAGAGAAAATGATGTCTAGCAGTAGGTGACAGGACAGAACAAAGATAGAAAGAGAGAGCTATGGGGAACAATGGAAGATGATGCTGATCAGGGCAATGAATGTTGGCAGATCAAATACCCTTCCTCATGGCAATTCTGTGAAGGTGAAAAATAGGTAAAAGAGCAGATTAGTGATGGTGGAAGAAGTACATTGATAATTATGACGAGAGAAGTAATAATTGTTTCTACTTTAGGCACAAGGCCAGCAATAACCCAGTACATTACTGGTACTTTATTTTATCGACCCCGTAAGAATAAAAGGCAAAGTTAACCTCGGCGGGATTTGAACTCAGACTGTAAAGGGACGTAACTATGCTAGAAAGCATGGCATCCAACCCTCTACCGATACTGCCAATTCACGACGAGAGAAGTAATGAGTTGTCATAGGTGGGAATTGATATAGATGACCCAAATGGTACACCTCACTACATAGCAGTGATTCATATAAGATACAATAGTTGGTGAAGAGGGAAGCAGTAGGATGTAAGGCTGTAGGTAGAGAACGAGGAGAAATTAATTAGCAGTACATTGAGCACTTTGCTTGTACTGGTGGTGGGAGAACTGCCACCAGGTCCAGCTTCTTGAGGTCAGTCTTCAACACTTTAACCCATGTCTTTCATTCACTTTAAGTCTGCTACTGTCATCTTCTGGCATTACTTGTTCAAACCTCTGTAGTCTTCTCTCATTTCTTGCTTCATTTCTTTTTAGTCTTTGCAAATCTGCATTCAGAACCTGCATCCTGCTGCTATACTACATTGCATAGTTTACTCTAAGAGAAAAGCTAGTAGCAATAATAGCTCCTTGAACTTTTCTTTATCTATTCTGTCTCTAGCTACTATGCTTTTGTAATACTGACTAGGTCACCTTGCTAATGAAAGTTATCAATAACTTCTAAGGAGCTTTCCAAGCATTCAACAGAATCTATTTTATGTGTGTACATGCTAGCGTGGAAGATAGATGTTAAACGATGGTGATGATGATGATAGCACTTATTGCTCCTGTCCATCTACTCATACAAAACCCGCCTTATCTGATAGCATACCTGTAATTCCACTGTCTTTTGTGAGAATAGTTTACACAGAGTGCGCCATATGGAAATTCTCCTTCTTGTCTGTATATTGAGCAAAGTGATTTCCTTGGTGGTATCAATGTTCTGTCTTCTTTCCAACCTATTAAAACTTTAGTCTATAAGTTTATGTTCAGGCCTTTTTTTTCCAGGTTTTCTATGTCTGGAATTTTGTCTCTAACTTTTCTGCAGATTTAGCTATAAGAACGAGGCTATCGGCATGTAGAAGTTCCCATATACAGCTGGTCTTAAACGCTTCTGTTATGGCCTGAAGAACAATTATAGAAAGAAAGAGGCTGATTACTGAGCCCCTGTGGACTACTAGCTGCATGTTAAATTCATCACTATAATAATTTTCAACTTTCAGCTTGTTGGTTGCACCTCTGTACATGGCTTGTACAACTCTCACAAATCATTCAGCTACATCCAATTTCCTCAGCCTTCACAAGATTACAAAGCAGGGACCCTGTCAAAGGATTTTTCTAAGTTGATGAATGCTAGATACAGAGGCTTGCTCATAAGCTAAGTACTTCTGCAGTTATCCCAAGAGGAAAAGGGCATCACTAGTATCTCTTTCTAGTACAAAGTTGAATAGCATCTCATCTAACTTGTGTTATATTGCTAATATGGAAAGCTGATGTAAAATGATAATGACATTTGAGATGTACTAAGGATTTACTTTAATAGATTTGGGATTATAAAGTCAATGGATTAGCTTTATCTCAAAATACCATCAGACCCACATTAAGGAAGGATATTACAAATACATTTCATACAATCTGTTGATGTGTGACTTATCTTCCTTTTGTTTACACATAACAAAATAACAGCTGGAAACACAGTGGCCATTTTACATATGACTAAGCACTAAGAGAATGTTCAGCCTGCTGTGGTATGATTTAGATCTGATGTGGGATTTTGCAAAGCAGTTGCCAACTCTGTCTAGCAAAGAATTATAAATAAAATGGTTACAAGAATTTTGATATTTTAGCTCTTTATACAGATCTGCCAGAGCAAAGCAAGTTCCTGCTGTGTTCTTCTCTTTTCCTTCTAATATCCTTGAATGTATCCATGATCTAGCATCTAAAAGCCTTGCTAAAGACACTCGTCTCAAACTTGGTATCAAGATTTTTATTATCAAACAACTTTTTTCTAAATGACTTTTCATAGAATAATTTTATAAATATTTTGTACAGAATTTTTTTTTTTTTTTGCCAACATTCATGTGATTTGTAATTGTTTGAGTCCAACATCAAAAACATTGTGGCAGTCTACAAAACAACTAAATAACATTATAACTAGATATCCTTCTGTTAATAATTAAATAATCTTCTGCTGTCGCAGAAGTAGAAATTTTTAAAGTTTTAAAGTAATATATTTGTGGATAGGAATTCTATTCAAAGTTATTCTATTTTTAAAATTATTCCATATTTTAAAGTATTCTACAAAGTAATTATTTACAAAATGATTCTATGAAAAGTAGTTTTGATAAAAATCATTCACTGAAAATATATTTACAAAATTATTTGATAAAAATTTGTTTCAATAGCAAGTTACTCGGTGGAATATATTTAGAAGATTATTGTATGAGAACTTGTTTCAGTGAGGAACTGTTTCAGTAAAAAGTACTTTTGATAAAAACTCATTCGATGAAAATCATACCATGCTCAACCTTGAGAAAATTTACCTTCATGATGAGAATACAAAAGCTTGCATGACTTTTAAAGAAATCTATTCTTACAGAAGACTTCTGGCATCAGTATTAATACATTTCACATTCGTTATAAAACTCTTTATCAAAATTTGGAATTGTTTTACCGGAAGGTGTTCAAGCCATTTTTGTGTTAAATACTGACATTTCAGAGGAAAAGGAAAAATTAGCATGTGCTACTCGTACTAACATAAGAAGCCATGAAGAAGGTATTTGGAGATATTTCATCAAGGGATGGTGTAATACCAAGATGTGAAATCTAAACCAGAGACTATAAACTTTAACTACAAGGAAGAAGTGGTAAATGAGTTTATATAGATAATTATCAATCTTAGAGTGATGGTAAATTAAATCCTACAGACCGAGAAGGTAAGATCCTGTAATGTTTTAAGTGTAAATTTAATAAGCATTTTGCCAGTAAGGCCCTCTGAAATGTCATGATGGACACACAATCAAACATCTGGAGTGTCACTCTGATTGGATGCACCAGTTGTGAGAACTTGTTTATTATAGAAACTTGTGAAGGAGATGCTTGGTAATGCAGTGTTAAACTCCACTTGTACTCGTATAATTGCCAGAGAACGCTGGTTAGTAGAGTTCCTAGGTACATTGAATGATAGTGATAAGGATTTGAACAAGGTTGGTAAACCTGGCACGACTTTCTCTTTTGACAATAGAGCAGCAGTGGAGTTGTCCAATTTCCTGTTAGTATATAAGGTTTCATAGTTTATATTGAAGTTGATACTGAAGAAAAGGATTTAGCCCTGTTCCTAAGTCATTAATCAATGAAAACTGTTGGACTTTAAAATGATTTTAGTTAAATTTAACCCTTTAGCATTTAAACTGGCCATATCCAGATATAATTTTCTCACCTCTTTCTGTTCAAACCAACCATAACAGACCACTCATACTGGTGTTAGGTGTTGTTCTCAAAATAGATATCAAAATCTCATAGATTTGATATTATGTAAGATAATTGTGAGTGCCTTTACCACAAAAATATAATAGTCTATATAGAGTAATGTAAATGCTAAAGGGTTAAGGTAGATATGTAAAGCTGTAAACTGATTGCTATTGTTTTCCTTTAATTAACATGCTGTTTGAAGGTTGCAATATGCTCAACATTGTGTAACGTGCAAACTCTAAATCAGTGCTCTAGAGAAGAGATGACGCAGGATGAAAAACTCCACTGAGATTTTGTTCATGCTTAAAAAAAAACTCTGGTGTTCTTAGTTTGAAAGATGATGAATTTCTGGAATTCAAAGAAATCTGTTATTCATGTGAGATTTGTCAGTTTAGAAAACCTCCACTGGGATCAGTAGCAGGATTTCCTTCTTGATACCAGTTTAGTGACAAAAGTTTCCTTGATGTGAAGGAGCACATTCTCACGTAGTCATGGATTTTATATCTTATTGGTGTCACTACAAAATTAAAACAAAATGGAAGCAATTGCTACAAAAATATTTTTGATGTGAATATCTCTTGGAACTCTGGTCATTTTTTTTAAGAAAGTCCATTTGATAGTGGTTTCTACTTAGACACCAGGCCAACAATTTTAAGAAGTCATTTAAATTGCCCCCAGTACTTCTCTGGTACTTAATTATATCAAACCTGAAAGGATGAAAGACAAAGTTGACTTCAGCAGGATTTGAACCAGAACATAAAGAACCAGAAAAACACTGCTGTGCATTTGTCTAACACTCTAACAACTTTGTAGTCCATTTAATAATTACAGTGTAGAGTACTATACCCTAATAACGGCTGAAGCAATGCAGAAAGAGAAAAGTGTGAACCAGAGGTAGTACTGGCATGGGCTATCATCGCTTGAAGGCAATCCAGAATCACTTGGGACAAAGTCCATATAAACTTGCATTTGGTTTCTTGTTAACAGCCTCAATTCTAACTGACCAAGAGTTTCATGGAATCTGAGTCTTGTGAAAGAATTAGTAAAGCACTGAGATCTAATGTGTGATGTTGCACTGATGAGGATTTTGTTGCAGGTGACCAGATCTATTATAGAAGACAATACTTCAAAGGATTTCAGAATCCTGCTAAAATGTTTATCAGATAAAGTCAATTTTTATTAATTGGGATTGAAAGAGCATTTCACAGGATATATTTATGTCTATTGATAAAGATGCATAAGCAGAAAAAGGAGTCTGATAAAGAAGTCTTGATTAGAGAACCTGAAAAATGTGAATGAAAAATATGCTACATAGGAATAATCAAGAGGCAGTTCAGACAAAAATACAACAATCATACTTCTACTTTTAGACACACCCCAAAATAAAAATGGAACTAAATTAGGAAACTACATCTGGTGATTAGAAGAAAATGTGTCCAATTATAACATCAAATGGAAGATTAGTAAAAGATCAAAACCTTATAAGAATGGAAGTAAAAGATGTAATCTTTGCATAGCAGAGAAAAGCCTCATCGTTAAACAACATTGTGGCACTGAACTCTATTTTAACTCTAGGTCTGAAATTTTCTGTAAATACAAACTCTTTGAGAAATGCCTATCGCATAACTGAACCAAACCACCAATACTTGATCTGTAAATAATCCCCACTTATTCACTATATAGAGTGGTCTCTTTCCCCTCAATACATCACTTTTTTGGCTCACATCTAATTACAGCATATATATATATATATATATATATATAATTTTACTGTAAGAATGTATGCAAATAAAATGTGGATCCCTGGCTTGTCCAAGAAGGGCCATGATAAACATACCCAGTATTCTCGGAAGAGTGTGGGAACATATGGGAGCTGCAGGCTCTCAGACAAGTCAGTAGCGCCAATTAAATACTAATTTGGTCTATGACGAATCATCCAATCCTTGCTAGCAGGAAAAGTAGATATTAAATGAGGATGAGGATGATATATATATCATCATCATCATTTAGCATCTATTTTTCAAGCTTGCATGAGCGAGATAGATTGTCACCTTTTGAGTTAGACAGGTCAGCTGACTGTGTCTTGTTCATATATTCCATTTTCGCATGGTTTCTATGGCATGCCAAAATAGAACATTTGAGCAAGACATGGTCACCTAACCTGTCTTGGAGGACAATAACTCCAGGTACATACAGATTTGATTTGTAATGACCTATCCAACCCATTCCATCATGAAAACATGGGCATAAAATGATGATGTTATATATGTATACATGTTAGGAAACAGAACTAGTCTTTTGAGAGTTATTAATTTCATAAGAGCCTAACACCAACCACTTCATAGCATGTACCATTTTCTTGTGGCAGCAGCACTACCACTTTCAGGTGTGGACTGAACACATTTCATTCATTGTGGAACCAACACTACCATAGTTCAAAATTAGGGTGCTTGTATCCTCAGCCAGGCTGGAAGGACAGTGATGGAGAGCTACCTGTTGGCAGCCCTTGGAGAGAAGAGTGCCTTTCAGACAAGAGAGTGACATCTGGTAGTATTGGCTGGGCAGTATCGTGGGGTGTGCTTTGCTTTCCATGACATGGTTAGGTAAAGAGAAAGGAATTTAGGTGGTGTGGTGAGTTATGAGGATGAGTGTTAGGTTGTGGGGAGAAATATAGTGAGCAAACAGTGTCTGCAGGTACAGTGGAGAGACATCTGTCTTTCCATTCTGGCAAGGGTAGGATAGGGGAGGAGGAGTCAGGGATGTGAATGAGTGGGAGACTATGGTGAGAGGGGTAAGATCAAGTATATGGGGAGAAAAATAGGTGGACTGAGAGGGGAATAGATAGTGATGGAAGGGGGGAGCCTAAATTTTGTTATATCATCTATGCAGCTGGCAAAAATGATTTGTACCTGTAATTTATTGAACCAGCCTTGTCACCCACTGTGTCACACTAAATCTCCCTGATAATTATTTTAAGGGTGCACATGTCTGTAAAATGTTCAACAACTTGCATATTATTTTCATGAGCAGGCTGTTTCATTGATTGGATCACCTGGAATATTCATCATTAGAAATGACGGAGGTCCAGAAACATTTGGTTGCCATGCAGTTGCACCCATTCTTCTGCTATATAAGACGTACAGTTATTAAAGGAACCACAATTGAAGAAGATGGATATCATTAAATTCAATGGACAAACATTAGTATGTATATGTGTCTTAAATCCATTTACATTTCTAGCATGGGTTAGATTAGTCAGGAGACAATGAATTCTTTATGCATTCCATTTTTGGCATGGTTTTTATCACTGAATACCCTTCCTAACACCAATCATTTTACAGTCAGCACTAATATATATATATATCCAGCCATAGTAAGCATGCCAAAATAGAACATATTTGAGCAAGACAAGGTCATCCAACCTGTCTAGGAGGACAATAACTCCCAGGTAAGTACTGATTCAATTTGTAATGACCTATCCAATTCATGTCTGTATGGAAAAATGGACATAAAATGATGGTGGTATACATGTTAGGAAAAAGAAACAGAACTAGTCTTTTGAGAGTCATTAATTTCATAAGTGCCTAAGTGTGTTCCCACACACACAAACACATGTATATATGTGTGCACGTACTCTCACACACACATATATATATAAATGAAATGAACCTCCTCTGTTGGTTTCAACAATGAGTGTTCCAGTTGTTCGATCAACAGAACAGCATGTGCATGAAATTAACATTCCACAGACATAATCATCCTTAACGTAGTTCTCAGGGATTCAGCATGATAGTGTGGAACAAGGTTGGCCCTTTGAATTACAGGTACAGTCCATCTGACAGGCTTCCAAACAGTTTCCGCCTACCCAATTTCACTCACAAAGCATGGGTCAATTTGAAATTATGGTAAATGACACTTGTCCAAAAAGCCACGCAGTGGGATTGAACCCAAGACCCAATGATTGTATAGTTATATATATATATGTCTTTACAAGTTTAGTCTCAGTTGTAACCAACAAAGTAATGAAGTCAGACAAAACATTGATTGTATTATGTTCATGAAAATATATTGTGCAAGGTTTACAAAATATATTGTGTAAGGTTTACAAATCTATTCATAGATTAAAAAAACAGAGATATATCACAATATACTTCTACATGAGTTGTTAGAACATTGAATAAAATGCTTAGATAAAAATAAACACTTAAACAGTTTTGTATCGTAGAACTAGGAGCAGTTTGGTATCAAAAGAGTTAAGTATTTTTAGAGTTGGGTGTATTTTCCTACTACTAACCAATCAACTAAAAGTAACAATTGAAAACTATTTTGTCAAGTGCCCAAAATAGAAGAGTACAGTTGTCCCCCCAGTATTTGTAGGGTGTTACATTCCTAGAACACCTGCAAAGAGTGAAACACCGTGAATATTGGGTGTGGTGCATAAAAATGCCTATAAACATCAAAAGCCACCAAAAAATCGTGGAAGATATTTACAGTTCTGTGAATATGCGTTAGTTTCCACAAACAATTATTAGTTAGATTCTAAGGAAAATTCATCAGATGTCATAATATATAAATATTATTATATACTCCTAAATAACACATATTTCTATTGGTTTGAACTTACAACCTTATGATCTGTACTCTACTACCTTAAACCTTTCATTACTATATTTCTCATGAAATACACTGCTTATGGTGTTCAAATCATTTTGAAAATTATCAAGAATTTTGAGGGATTAAGTATTATAACTAATTTTATCCCTATTAAGCTGGTGTCTGAAATATAATTTAACAATGGTCTTGCATAGAATTTTGATGAAAGATTTTATAACGTAAACACTTTAAATATACAGCTTTTTATTATAGAACTAAGGGCAGTTTGGTATCAAAAGAACTTGGTGTCTTTCTGACATAATGATTTCTAATATTGTGACAATAGTCATAGACATGGCTGTATGGGTAAGGAGTTTACTTGGCACCCATGCGGTTTGAGGTTCAGTCCTACTGCATAGTATGTTGGTTATGTGTTGTTTACTATACCCCCAGATTGATTGCTTTGTAAATAAAATTTAATAGACAGAAACTGCAGAAGCCCCTTGTGCCTGAGTATATACGTGTGTGTGTGTGTGTGTACATACATACATACATGCATGCAGACTAACAAAAAAGGTAGACTTTATATGTGGCAGATGCACAGGGGTAGTTGGTGGTAAGAGCATCAGTGAAATAAACTTTTTCTAATCCCAGGAAGAATCCATAGAAGTGGTTGATAGCTTCTACTAGGTGATTTAATTAGCAATGGAAGAGGTTATTGTGAGCATAATAGTTAGAATAAGAACAGGATGGAAAAAGTTTAAGGAATTACTACCTATTTTAACAACAAAAGCTTTCTCTCTGTAAACAAAAAGCTGGCTGTATGATGCCTGTGTGTGATGTAGTGAGATATGGGTAGCGAATGCAAAGGCTAGCAGGAAATGAAATAAGCATAATCCAATGAATGAGATGAGAGAAAAGGTGGGTATAAGAGTTATCAGTTATAGTGTACAGGAAAGAAGACTGCACATTGGTATGGATATGAGAAGCATATGAGATGATGATCATTGGGTGTAAAAGTGCCAAGTAATCCCATTGGAAGAAAGCTGCAGTTGAAGGAGACCAAGAAAGAGCTGGGCACAGGTTGTGAAAGCTGATCTCAAATCACTGAAGCTCACAGAGGAGATGATGAAGGGCCAAAATGAGTGGAAGGATGCTGTGCTGGTAAAGACTCATCCAGCTCATGCAAGCATGGAAAAGCTGATGTAAAACAATTATGATGGTGATTTATATATGTGTACATGTTCATGTCTGTGTTTATGTTAACACTTTGTTTGTATCTTGTTAAACATAAAAAAAAAACAATCATTAAAATATGTACCAGACTTTAAAAAAAAAAAGTTGATATGATCAACTAAAAATTCCTTCAAGATAATGTCCTAGCATAACTGCTGTCAAATGATTAAAAACAGTAAAAGAATAAAAGAATGGTTTGAATTTAGGTGTTGGATTTTGTTGATTTAATCAATCCCATTATTTTGTTGGTAATTTATTTTATCAACACTGGAAAGAAGGCTAAGTCCACCAGCCGGATGGAAACTTGAAAAATGGCACATAGAAGAATGCTGCCAATGCTGCCATCCAGCACCATTGATATGATATTCTACATTATAATAACTGTAGAGCTTTTTTGTCTGTCTGTCACATGAATGTTACACTGTCAAAAACAACCTAAAATTTTTATTTAAAGTTTATATAACACACATATAAAAAAAGGGAGGGGAATTTTTTCTAAAATGCTGTCATTCATACCAGAAAACTGGGCTCTCTCTCTCTCTCTCTCTCTCTCTCTCTCTCTCTCTCTCTCTCTCTCTCTCTCTCTCTCTCTCTCTCTCTCTCTCTCTCTCTCTCTCTCTCTCTCTCTCATTATGATTATCATTTTACCTGTCTAATCCATCCTTGCATAAATTAGACAGATAAAATGATGATATATATATGATAAGGATTTAAATAAATATACGAAGATTTCAATCTCATTGCTTACAACATGCTCAATTGATCATTCCAGAGTGATGCATATGTTAAATGATTGCAAAGCAACAGTCCCGGACAAGAACCTTTGCAGGAAAGCAGAAAAAAATTGATTCAACAGCTTAACATAGGAAAATATTAAAGTACTCACAATATCAATCATTTCAATAAATCAGTATCTGTATTGTTTTTCATAGAAAGCTGCTAGAGTACATATAATTTTCGAAAGACTTGTACTTTACTGTTTTGGGCTAATCATTGATTAATTGTAAACTAACAATCAACATATTCTAGACTATTAGCCCTCATCAGCAAGCAAGTCCATGAGAGGAATCCCAAAATACCAACCTTACTACTAAAATTTCAAGTCAATATTGGTATTCCTCATGTTAGATTTAAGCTTACTATCAAGCAGACAGCATCAGTAGCAAGCTGCCTGAGGCATAGCAATAGGGCTAAAGATAGAAACACCACTTTTGCCAATGAAAGCAGTCGACCAATACTTTAAAAAAATTGGGCGGGAGTTAATTATAATAAGGATTAAGATCGATATACAAGGTTTTGATCGCATTGCTTACAACATGCTCAATGGATCATTTAAGAGCAATGCATACGTTAAATTATTGCAAAGCAACAGTGACAAAAAACTGGGTACTGTCAATAATGCTCTTGCTCTCTCTCTCTCTATATATATATATGTAATATACATGGATATATATAATATATATATGTATATATTCATCATCATCATCGTCCATCTTCTACGCTAGCATGGGTCTGGACGGGAATTGTCCCACTTGAGGCAAGATTGGTTGTCCTGCTCGTATAGGACTGTCTGGTGGGTTTTCTACGGCAGGATGCCCTTCCTAACACCAACCACGTTTACAGTGTGGACTGGTAGGTTTTTACCGTGTTACCTACACGGCCACATTACAGCGTGGACTGTGTGTTTTTTTTGTTGTGACACCTACACAACCTCATTTATTTAGGACTGGATGTTGTGGTACCAACATAACTTTACATTGAAAGGGGTGGGGTAAGGTAGTGGGACGGGGGTGTATTTTGGTTAGGAGGTGCCTACTGACTGTAGGTTTCGCTTTGTACTTAGGTAAGGCGGGTCTTCTATATTACTGCATAGCGCCAAAGATCTTGGTCCAGTGACATTGTCTTGGAGAGGTGTAAGTGTGTGAGGTTGGAATTTATCAAATCGACCCAGGTTTTTCTGGGTCTGCCTACTCCGTGGCTACCATCTATTTTTATCGCCCTGCACATTTTTATACAGCTATCGTCTTTCATGCACATCACGTGACCATACCAACGTAGTCTTCTCTCGAGTAAACAGCATCTGATCCCTCTTATTCCTAATTTTTCCCTTAGTTCGTTTATGCTTTGCCGTTCGCGTATATTACTATTACACAGCCAACGGAGCATGCAAGCTTCGTTCCTCTCCAGTCTGCGTATATCCTCTGCACACAAGGCCGATGTCTCACTGCCATGTAACATTGCTGTTCGTATGCAGGCATCATACAGCCTGCCTTTCATTTTTAGAGAGAAACCTTTAGCGGCCAATAGTGGTATAAGCTCTCTAAACTTTTTCCATCCCGTTCTGACTCTAGCTACTGTACTTTCAGAGCACCCTCCACCACTGCTGATTTTGTCACCCAGGTAATGGAAGGTGTCCACTATTTCTATAGAACCATCTGGGCAATGGAATGAGCTAGTATTCTGTGGGCATTTGCTGCTATTTATTGCACCTGAGCACCGGCCACATATAAAATCTATATTCTTAGTTAGCTTACCTGTGATCCCACTACATCTTTTATGCACCCATACTTTGCATTTGGAACATAAAATGGAGTTTCTGCCTACTCCTTTCCTACACACTGAGCATGACCATTTCCCAGATGGGACCAGTGCCCTATTTTCCTTCTTACATATTAGAACTTTAGTCTTAGACAAGTTAATTTTAAGGCCTTTTGATTCTAGGCCATGCTTCCATGTTTGGAATTTCTTCTCTAGTTCAGCCATTGATTTGGCTATGAGTGTTAGATCATCTGTGTATAGAAGTTCCCATGGGCAGCCGGTCTTGAACTCCTCTGTTATAGCCTGAAGGGGGCTAGGTACTTCTCCTGTAGTTGTTGTACAATGAAAAGAGCATCTGTGGTACTTTTACCTGACACAACCCCGAACTGCATTTCATCTAGATCAATTCGCTTTCTGATTAGTTGCGCTATTACTTTTTCTGTGACCTTCATGACCTGGTCAATTAGTTTAATGCCTCTATAGTTTCCCCTATCTAGGGCATCTCCTTTACCCTTGTAGCAGTTAATGATGATGCTGCTACGCCAGTCCTTTGGTACGACCCCATTCTGTATGACTTGGTTTACTATCCGAGTGACCATAGTGTGTCCCACTGTCCCAGATGCTTTCAGCATTTCAGCAACTATTTCCGAAGGCCCAGCCGCATTGCCCGTCTTCATATCTTTGATTGCCTTACTTATTATACTACCTTCAACCTGCACTGCTGGTCCCTCTATTGGATCGATGTGGGGGAGACTGTCTTTCTCCCATTTATTCTCCTCATTTAGTAGCCTTTTGTAGTGACACTTCCAAGCTACCTTGTTATCAGTGTCAGTGATGGCATGTACACCATCATCATTACGGACACACTTCTCCCCGACAATATCACGGTTTTCCTTGACACATTGCCTAGCAATTCTGAACACCTCACGTTTTTGGTCCTTGCATTGGAGAACATGCTTGACCTTTCTTTCCTCTGCTTCCCTTCTTGTGAAGTACACTCGTCTCCTAGCTTCCCTCCTGGCCACTTGATAGTCTTCTCTACTTCCACCATCCCGCCATACTTTCCAAGCCTGCTTTTTGGCCTTGATCGACTACTCCACCACCAAGTTACTCTCCTCCTGCCTATAGATCTGCTCCAGCCACAGATTTCATCTGTCGCCTTCAACAGGTTAGCTTTCAGGAATTCCCACTGTTCCTCTATATTGTACGATTCTAATTGCTCTTCCTTACTGTCAAAAGCCTCAAGTAATATGCTTTTAAATTTATAACTGGCTGTGGGGTCCTTATATTATATTATATTATATGTATATATATATTATATCATGTGTTGGTGTATCTCGAGCATTTGTATGTATAGTGGGGTTGTGTAATTGTTTGTAGTGCATATAGTTCAGGGCAAGGTAAGATCAGTAAGCTATAGGGAGCTAAGAGGAAGAAGCTAGGATATAATAAAATACAATAAATGAGATAAAACTTGTTTAAAAAAAACGGTATACATTTTGTGTTTTATTGTTTGTTTATGAGAATGAAGAGGTTAGAAAGATGAGTCTGTGAGAGTTAATATTAAGGTTAGAGTTAGAAATATGATTAGTGTTGATATAGTCACCATAAATGGTCATAAGGCTACAGTCTATGAATTTTGTTGCTGGATTAGTATTTTTCACTTGATCAGGTCTCCTAGTGCAAGTAACAAGGCATGGAAGGACGTTGTGACAACACATCATGCAGAGCATTGAAGAAAATGCTTGCTGCCACTGGAGATGTCCTGTCAGTGAATACACTACCACAAGAATTAACAATACAAAACTAATATGCCTTGAGACCATGTAGTGTATGAGCTAAACTGTGTGTATGGAACCAACTACATCAATTCCACGAAACACCAACTGCATTACCGAAGACTCAAGCATTTTGAAAAGGTAACGCCTCCGAACACACTGTTTCAACACAAAGAAATATGTGGAAGAAGAATAACCACAAAAATTCTTCTGGAGCTAAAAGATGCGGTTAACTTAATAGCAGAGGCATATTTTATTAGGCAGTTGGTGCCTACCCTAAACCATCAAAGTGGTCTGGACATATGGAAGCACCTATACATGGGTATCAGATTTGCCAAGTCAGAAATAATATAAAATAATATAAACTGATGAATGATTATAATCTGAAAGCACTATCACATGAAAAATACTAACCCCAAAACAAGGCTCATAGACTGGAGCCACATAACCATTCACAGTAACTATACTAACACTAATTCTTATCCTATTTCTAACTCTAATATATTAACTCTCATAGACTCATCTATTTAACCTCTTCCTTCACATAAATGAACAACACAACACAAAATGTATACTGTTTTATCTAATTTATTGTATTTTATTATATTCTAGCTTCTCCTTCTCAATTCCCTATAGTTTACTCTTCTTACCTTGCCCTAAACTGCTTTGCACTACAAAAAGTTACACAAACCACTATGCATATATATTTTTTTATAGAGGATTCAGTAGATTTGTGGTTTACTTAGGAAGGTAACAATGTTAGCGCTCAATGCCATAGCAGAATGCATATATTAAGAATAACAAAACAAGGTTTAACTTTGAGGTTTTTATTGATTAGGCTCAGTTATTGATCTTGAGTCACTCATCTGTGAAACATTCATAACTGAGCTCAATCAGTAAAAACCTCAATGTAAAACCTTGTTTTGTTCTGCTTTCATCTTCATCATTATCATGTGTATATATATATATTGCAAGCAGGGAAAAAGCGGACGTAAAATGAAATGATGATGATGATATCACATTGATCTAGTCCATTCAGTTGGAAAAAATTAGTTGCACCAACACCTGTGCCTAGCTGTATTGGTTTTGCCTTTCCCTTGGACAATATCAGTGGCATGGAGAAGGGAGATAGGTGTTTATGGATGACTGTTAGTCTTCCACAAAACACCTTGTCCAGGCTTGTACTTTGGAGTAGAACTTTGCAGGTGCAAACTCATGGTCAGTTATAACCAAAGGCCTTCTTCATTACTACATTCCAAGATGACACTGGAATTTCTCTGATATTAATTAGAATTCTAGTTTTTACCTTGTTGACTTTTATGTATTGAGAATCAACAGATTATGCAATGAGAACTAACATCATCAGCATCATTATAAATTGTTATTATTAGAATATACAGCTGCCATCTTCCATAATTTTACTGATGTTTGTGCATTGCCCTATGTACTGTACATGCACTTTTTTGATGAGTTGTGGTGCACCTGGGCACTGTACACAATATTTCATTATTGTTATTGTATCATGACTCATACACTGTTTATTTTCCTGACATTTGTACATTATTCTATGTACTATACATGCACCTTTGATGAGTTGTAGTGCACCTGAGCACTGTACACAATAATTTCATTATTATTATTATTATTATAATAATAAATTTGTTAATGAAAATAATTAGAGAGAAAAACAATGCAGACATTCAGGTGTCCACTGATACAGAGATAAAACTTTGGGAGATAAATTAATTTTTATGTTCTTTTTCTTACTGGTCTTTAAGAATCGCATGAATATCATAATTTCCTATTCTCATCTATTATAGAGCTGAGGTTTAGTGCTTTCCTATAATAAGAAATCATTATTTCAAACTACATACCAACAAGATATTTCTTAAAATTGACAAGATTTTTTTAAATATATTTTCATGACATAAACTGAAATTATGTATTATCTACTGTTCTTTACTGTCAGAATGTGTTTCTTTGCCTAACTAATTTACCATTGTAATTTCACTGGAAATAATATATTTAATAACCTATCTTTTAGTTCTGGAAGGAAATATTTGAAAAGTTAGACAAATGCTGTTTAAATATTTTTGTTTGTTTTTTCAGTAAAGCTTTTGTTTAAAACAATTGTTTCTTAGCTGTTATTACAATTTTGATCTTTATTTATTTATTTTTTTTTTTAGAAACGTACAATAGAAGCCATTTTAAAAGATGTATATTAAAAAGACAAAGTGAACCAGTAAATCGACTTTTGCTGTATTGGAAATTTCATGGCTATAATAGAAAATCTTGAAAACCAAAAGGCTGTTACACAAATTGTTATTTGACTGTTAAAATAAAATGCATACATTAGTGTAATTGATTGCTAATCTTCCTTCTGCCCTTTAGAATTTTGAAATTATTTACACATAACTAAATCACCATGTTGTAAATGTCAATAGACTACCTCCAAAGAAAAGCCACCCATCTAATTGGTGTGATGTCACTCACCAACACAGCTCTAACCTCTGACCTACAGACACCATCCCGCACCAACACAGCTCTAACCTCTGACCTACAGACACCATCCCGCACCAACACAGCTCTAACCTCTGACCTACAGACACCATCCCGCACCAACACAGCTCTAACCTCTGACCTACAGACACCATCCCGCACCAACACAGCTCTAACCCCTGACCTACAGACACCATCCCCCACCAACACAGCTCTAACCCCTGACCTACAGACACCATCCCGCACCAACACAGCTCTAACCCCTGACCTACAGACACCATCCCGCACCAACACAGCTCTAACCCCTGACCTACAGACACCATCCCGCACCAACACAGTTCTAACCCCTGACCTACAGACACCATCCCGCACCAACACAGTTCCAGCCTCTGACCTACAGACACCATCCCGCATCAACACAGCTCTAACCCCTGACCTACAGACACCATCCCGCACCAACACAGCTCTAACCCCTGACCTACAGACACCATCCCGCACCAACACAGTTCCAGCCTCTGACCTACAGACACCATCCCGCACCAACACAGCTCTAACCCCTGACCTACAGACACCATCCCGCACCAACACAGTTCTAACCCCTGACCTACAGACACCATCCCCCACCAACACAGCTCTAACCCCTGACCTACAGACACCATCCCGCACCAACACAGCTCTAACCCCTGACCTACAGACACCATCCCCCACCAACACAGCTCTAACCCCTGACCTACAGACACCATCCCGCACCAACACAGCTCTAACCCCTGACCTACAGACACCATCCCGCACCAACACAGTTCCAGCCTCTGACCTACAGACACCATCCCGCACCAACACAGTTCCAGCCTCTGACCTACAGACACCATCCCGCACCAACACAGCTCTAACCCCTGACCTACAGACACCATCCCGCACCAACACAGCTCTAACCCCTGACCTACAGACACCATCCCGCACCAACACAGTTCCAGCCTCTGACCTACAGACACCATCCCGCACCAACACAGTTCCAGCCTCTGACCTACAGACACCATCCCGCACCAACACAGCTCTAACCCCTGACCTACAGACACCATCCCGCACCAACACAGCTCTAACCTCTGACCTACAGACACCATCCCGCACCAACACAGCTCTAACCCCTGACCTACAGACACCATCCCCCACCAACACAGCTCTAACCCCTGACCTACAGACACCATCCCCCACCAACACAGCTCTAACCCCTGACCTACAGACACCATCCCGCACCAACACAGCTCTAACCCCTGACCTACAGACACCATCCCGCACCAACACAGCTCTAACCCCTGACCTACAGACACCATCCCGCACCAACACAGCTCTAACCTCTGACCTACAGACACCATCCCGCACCAACACAGCTCCAACCCCTGACCTACAGACACCATCCCGCACCAACACAGCTCTAACCCCTGACCTACAGACACCATCCCGCACCAACACAGCTCTAACCCCTGACCTACAGACACCATCCCGCACCAACACAGCTCTAACCCCTGACCTACAGACACCATCCCCCACCAACACAGCTCTAACCCCTGACCTACAGACACCATCCCGCACCAACACAGCTCTAACCCCTGACCTACAGACACCATCCCGCACCAACACAGCTCTAACCCCTGACCTACAGACACCATCCCCCACCAACACAGCTCTAACCCCTGACCTACAGACACCATCCCCCACCAACACAGTTCCAGCCTCTGACTTACAGACACCCAACTAATTGACCTGACCTCACTCACCAACACAGCTCTAACCTCTGACCTACAAACACCCAACTAATTGACCTGACCTCACTCACCAACACAGTTCCAGCCTCTGACTTACAAACACCCAACTAATTGACCTGACCTCACTCACCAACACAGCTCCAACCTCTGACCTACAAACACCCAACTAATTGACCTGACCTCACTCACCAACACAGCTCCAACCTCTGACTTACAGACACCCAACTAATTGACCTGACCTCACTCACCAACACAGCTCTAACCTCTGACCTACAAACACCCAACTAATTGACCTGACCTCACTCACCAACACAGCTCCAACCTCTGACTTACAGACACCCAATTAATTGACCTGATGTCACTCACCAACACAGCTCCAACCTCTGACTTACAAACACCCAACTAATTGACCTGACCTCACTCACCAACACAGCTCCAACCTCTGACTTACAGACACCCAACTAATTGACCTGACCTCACTCACCAACACAGCTCTAACCTCTGACCTACAAACACCCAACTAATTGACCTGACCTCACTCACCAACACAGCTCCAACCTCTGACTTACAGACATGCTATCTCCTCTATGCTTTTTTTTAAAAACCAATATTACAGTTGCCTCTGTCCCACAGATCTAGTAGATCTTGTGCTATCTTAACTTTGGCTCTCCTGACTCACTTACCTCTCCTTCTCCCTCCACCCCAACTCCTACACTATCCACTATATCCAGTTCTACCCCCATAAAACGTTGACCCTCTGAAATACTTCCTCTGCTCATGATATTTCCTGCACCTGTCAACTTATAAACATTCAAAAAGCCCCATCCTCTGGACTAATCCAATAAAAAGAATTAAAAAATCAACATTATGCAAATTGTAAGTTAAATCAATAAAACTTGAATACCAGCTTTAAAGTTCTCGTGCTGTTGAAATGTTTCATATGTATTTAAGAATGTTCTAGACATCATATAGACTATTGATTTCATAAATGGAAGGGGTACATCCTACCAGAGGATGGAGCCCCATGAAATGGAGTGACTGATGCAGTGGGAGTCACTGGCTGTTCAACACAGTAATGCTTTTACCATCTTAAGTTCAGGGTGCAGATGAGATACACAGCTTAGACACAGGTGAACAGACTACCCATCTATTCCCCACTTTTTGTTCTCTTATCCTGTTTATTATGCAAAATATTTATATAAATAAAATTTGTTTCTAGATTACCAAGAGACATGATTTGATGGATATATTGTTTAGTTCTTAATTCATGTCATACTAACACAGTAAATAGTAAAGGGGAAGAGAAATAATACCATGCTCTCTACATTTCGTATCTTGGAAATTACTTGATTATTATTACGTCTAAGTGGCAAGATATTTACTTGTCTCACACCTTTAAAGGTTTTCATGAGGTAGATGATGATAGCATGAATATAACGATCCAATTTTGTAGATCTCAAAAAGTATATATATAGGCAAAGTATGAAAGACAAAGTTGACCTCAGCTGGATATGAACTTCAGGGACATAGCTAAATGCTGCAATGCATTTTATCCAACTCTAACTATTCTGTTGATCCATCACTGTAATTAGGTGGGTGGGGAAAGTTGACTAAATTGCCCCCAGTGTGTTACTGGTACTTTATTTTATCCACCCCGTAATGATGAAAGACAAAGCTAACCTCGACAGGATTTGAACTCAGAACATAAACGGCCATAACCACATACTAGAAAGCATTTTGTCCGATTCCCTACCGATTCTGCCAATCTACTGCCCTAATGGTGCTTAATAATAGTTTATGATTTAGGCACAAGGCCAGAAATTTTTTGGGGAGGGAAAGTTGACTAAATCAATCCCAGTGCATTACTAGTACTTTATTTTATCAACCCTGTAAGGATGAAAGACAAAGCTAACCTCGACAAGATTTGAAATCAGAACGCAAAAGGCCATCATTCTATGCCACAAAGTATGTTGTCTGACGCTCTACCGATACTGCCATAATAATATTTCTTTACAATAATAATGTTTTTTAAACCATTTATTGTGGAATATTTTTGAGATATTTTTCTAATTTGCTTTACAACATGAAGTTGTATCTCTTCTGATTGGTACCATAAATAGATCAACATTTTTAGTAAGTTATTTCTTAAACAACTTTCAATTCCCTATTGTAACTATTTCAGTTTTATTTGTGCAGGTGCAGGCATGGTGTGGTTAAGACATTTGATTCACAACCATCCCACTGTGGAGTATCTTGAGCAAGTTTCTTCTACTACAGCTTTGTGTCAACCTTGTTAGTGAATTTGTTTGACAGAAACTGTAAAGAAGCTAACATAAACATATATATAACCCAGGCTAGCGTGGAATGTGGATGTTAAACGACAATGATCATTATGATATATATATATAAAATACACAAGTATCAAAGTTATGTTCAAATGATTTGAACATAACTTTGATACTTGTGTATTTCATATTCCTGCTCTGTAGAACACCTGATATTCTTACATTGAGCTATTTCTCTTACTGGTAATAAGATAGTAGTAAATTACTGACCTTTCCTGTTTATAGTTATTTATAGTATAGTATATACATAACTATATTCGGCTTGTATGTTCACACAAGCTTGCTGAACACACAAACCGAAACTGCTTGGCGCCGCGGTCGGGATTTTACCTATCTCTATACCCACTCTGCATCTTCCCCATGCATTGAATACTCCCATGATTAGTGGTCTCCCCAGTGTCAGCACACTCTCTCCCTCTCTCTTGTCTTCTTTTTCCATGTTATCTCATTTAAACCGAGCTGAGGATCCATTTGAGGTGAAATAAATTGTTCTTGGAAATGGTGTACTAACAGTTGTGGAACTATTTCTACCTAACTCGTCCCATAGACTGAGTGCTCTACTACTACGGATATAACCCACCAGTGTTCTACCACTATATATTTATATGAACACACACACACACGCACGCGCGCGCGCGCGAAGGCGCATGGCTTAGTGATTAGAGCATTGGGCTTGCAATCGAAAAGTTGTGAGTTCAATTCTCAGACCAGGTGATGTGTTGTTTCCTTGAGCAAGACACTTTATTTCCCATTACTCCAGTTTACTCAGCTGTAGAAAGGATGAGATGATAGGACTGGGGTCCCTATCATTCTACTGCATAGTGGTTGTGGAGGTGCCACGGCAAAAAAGCACCCAGCCCACACTGTAAAGTGGATGTGTAGGTGCCACGGAAAAAAAAGCACCCAACACTCACTGTAAATGAGGTTGGTATTAGGAAGGGCATCCAGCTGTAGAAATCAAGCCAGAATCAGTTCCTGTATGAGCAAGACAAGGTCAGCCGACCGAACACTGCCGGCAACAAGACAACCCGTCTAACCCATGCTAGTGTGGAAGAACGGACGTAAAACGGTGATGATGATGATGATTTGTGTGTGTATGTGTCAGTTTACCCCAGGTGTCTATATATACTGGCCATGTATACAGTAAGCAGTGTCATTTGTTTATGTCCTGTATAAACAATACATCCTACATCAAAGGGCTCAACAAAGATGAGCAGTACTTATAAAGTATAAGCTGGTGCCAGGAAAGACATCTGACCTTATAAAAACTGCTTCAAAATGACTCGTGCTAGTATGGAATAGCAGCTGTAAAAATGTGGTCTTGGGCAAGGTATGAATGTTTTGATTTCTACTAAAATCAATAGAACTAATCACTTATCTATGAATATCACTATTTAAGCAGAAATGTAGATGTTTGAGGTTTGTTGTTTTTGTTTGTTTGGTTTTTTTGTACTATCATTTTGTGAACTAGTTTATCTGTTATCTTTTCTAGATTGGTAAGTGAAATAGATATTGTATAGTTTTGATTTTAGAACTATTTACCATTTATGCTTATGTTATAACTCTTTAAGTTCTCTCTTTCCTCTCTCTCCCTCTCCCTCTCATCAATCACAAATGTTATCAACATGGAACCTTAT
This sequence comes from Eledone cirrhosa, assembly GCA_964016885.1. Taxonomy (NCBI): domain Eukaryota; kingdom Metazoa; phylum Mollusca; class Cephalopoda; order Octopoda; family Eledonidae; genus Eledone; species Eledone cirrhosa. Next base: position 386,534,513 of record OZ024740.1, on the reverse strand, counting down.
CATCATCTTACATTGAAAGTAATATCAGACATAAAAGTACATTATCAGAAGAAAAATAATTGAGCCTCCCTTATTTAACTTATTCAATGTATATGAGGTCTACCACAATGAGACTCTCCTCTCAACATAGCAAAAAAAAAATCTGTATTGAAGAAGTTGGTTTTCTTTCTCAATTCAAAACCTATTTTAACTCTTTCAGTAACAAGCCACTTGAAACCACCGCTGGTTCTATGATGCATGTAGGGGTACCGTAGTGACATATAGCATGAATTGGATATTTCAAACCTTATGGAACCCATCCCTCACCAGGTCTGAATACAGTTGGTTATTTCCAGAGAAGAAGAAGAGTGACAGAGAGGATGTGAAAAAAGAGATATAGAAGAATTATACCTAGGTACTGGACTGATATATTTTTATCGACCTCAACAGGTTTTGAACTCAGAGTGCTGAGAAGTGGAACAAATACTGAAAGTATTCTAATTGATGTGCTTATCTGCCAATTCACCACCTGGTTCTATGGCACTAAATGTTTATTCTAGGTGGTATTTATATTTATCTAAAAACCCTTCCATCATAGTTTTATGTAGTTAGTTTTATAAAGTTGTTCCAAACACCTGCTTAATAATGAGAAAGTTTGTTATTTTACTAAATGCCTCCAAATCATTGGTTATTTTTTACAATATAAACAGTGTGTTTCAGTAGAAATATGGTAACAAATGAAAAGTTATTGCTCTATAAAGCACCCTTATCTACCTACCACTTCCATACATTGTCCATTAAACTATTCAATAGCAACCAAGAAAAGGATCTGCCTTTAGACAATTATGAATTCATCAGACTTTTACCGATACTTTTTTAGTTTCAATTGCTTTCTCTCCATTGCATCCCAGTGTCTTCAGGTCTGCTATTTTACATATACATCATCAATATCGTCATCATATTCACAACCATTTTTCCATACTGGCCTGTGTTGGTTGAAAAATAGTTTTCAGACAGAATTCTACAGCCAGATGTCCTTCTTGATGTCAATCCTCAATTGTAATTCTCATTTATCTAAGGTAAGATATGGATCCTCACACATATAACTGCAGGATATGTCTAATGAGAAGTGAAGACACACCCAAACATGTATGCACACGTATACATACATATATATATACATAAAACAGGCTGCATACAGTTTCTCATCATCATCATCATTTTACGTCTGCTTTTCCCTGCTTGCAAGGGTGGGATGGGTCCTATTCAGCACAGCATCTCTTCACTTGTCACGATCCTTCGTCATCTCCACCGTGAGCTTCAGCGATCTGAGGTCTGCTCTCACCACCTCCGGCCATTGTTTTTGATTAAAGACTCTATATTCTGAGTAAACACATTCAAATGTATATATATTGTTATATTTAGAGTATTAGGGTGATATTTTGATGAATCTATACTCAACACAGGAGTATAGTATGTATGTAATATGTGATAAGATTGGCATTCAGCTGTAGAAAACCTGCCAAACAAAATGCCATGGTAAAATGCACACGGTACAGTGCATTTTATATGTAAGCTAGATGTGAGACTCCTGGCCTGTCTGAACACTTGGTAGAGTGCAGGAATGTATGTAAGATGCATGCTTCCAGCCCAACTGAAAGGTCAGTAGCTCTGCCTGAGTATTGACTCTATGTAATGACTCATCCAACCCTTCCTAACAGAGAAAATGGACATTAAATGCTAATGATGATGATGTATCTCACCTACAATTCTTCAACCAGCATCAAGCTGTCTTCACTGTTTGTACTGGTATCACAATGGCTGCCTGATGTAGGCATACATCTAGAGTGTGCTGCTAATATACTTCAATATTGTATATATCTACTTTACATTTTCTGCACTATTTATAAACAGTATTCTCCCAATCTGGCATTCATGTTATTAAATGATGTTCAAGTAAATGTGTTTACATATTCTACTCCAATCCCCATGATACATAACAGCTGCTGCACATTTTAAGTTTGTTTGTATTTCTCCCATTTCAATATGTTTTTGCACTCATTTGTATCCCCCACTCCATACGCACATACAACCAATTTTGTAACCCACTTCCTAAATTTCTGGGTGCATCTAACTAAAAGTTTAGTCCAATTCATCATTATTATAACTTCATTCTCTACTCATTCTAGCATAAAACATTAATTTATAACAATATGAAATATACACTAAATGTACAAAGTTTTCTTGATCGTTCCACACTTTTAATCTAAGAGAATCTGATACAATGCAGGACAGCCATTTTTCTCTTTTTATTTTGTCAGTAGGGGTGTATCTACAACTGAGAGCTTTCACCTTTGTTAATTGATCTACAGCTGCATAAGTTGAACGCAGAATTCAGAACACTAGTCTCTCACTAATAGTAATCACTAACAATAATCAAACCAATATCTGATTAGCTAGGACACCAACACTTCATCCAGTTATTGTAATTCTCTGGTATTTTGATATATTGTTTGATTGTGTTTATATCAGAGTGCTACTGATAATCAATCAACTTTTGGGATTCCATAATCAAATGCATTGTTATTACATTATCTTTTTGGAGGTGGTGGATTGGCAGAATCATTAGAACATTGGACAAAATGTATTCAGCATTTAGTTTTGGTCCCTTCAGATCTGAGTTCAAACCTCGCCAAGGTCAATTTTACCTTTCATCCTTCCAGGGTCAATAAAATAAAATAGCAATCAAATTGTTGATTCTGTATCTAAATTAGAAATAATTATAATCTTGATAGGGTAGCAAATTGGCAGAATAGCTTGAGTGTCAGAAAAAATGGCATATGGTATTTGTTCCAGCTTGTTACATTCTGAGTTCAAATACTGCCGAGGTCAAGTCAACTTTGTCTTTCATCCTCCTTTTGAGGTTGATAAAATGAAGTACCAGCAAATTACTGGTGTCAGTATAATAGACTTTTCCATCCCCACAAATTGTGCCTAAATTATAAATAATGGTGGTAGATTAACAGAAACGTTAGAACATTGGACACAATGCTTTCTGTTATTTAGTCATAGCCATTTACAGTCTGAGTTTAACCCTTTAGCATTTAAACCGGTCGTATCCAGCCAGAATTCTCTCACCTCTTTCTGTTCAAACCGGCTGTAACCGGCCACTCATACTTATGTTAAGGTATTGTTCTCAAAATAAATAATATCAAAATCTCATAGATTCGGTATTATGTAAGATAAAGCCTTTACCATGAAAATATAATAGTAAATATAGAGTAAAGTAAATGTTAAAGGATTAAATCCCAACTTTACCGTTTATCATTCCAGGGTTGATAAAATAACGTACTGAGTCGATTTAATCGACTTTCCCCTACTCACAAATTGCTGGTTATGTTCCTGATTTAGAAATTATTATATTATCTTCCTGATAATAAAAATAATTCATCAGCAGTTTATTACCGTATAATGTAGCTTCTTCATAGGTTATCTGTTTCTAGACCTATAGGTTTGTATTGTTCTTCAAGGTAGACATGAAGCTTTAGATTTAGAGACTGTAGGAGCCTCCCAAGGATATGGGTAACATTATATGAATTTGAAACTGTAATTTGAAACATACCTTAACTATCTAAAATGGTGACCAAAGTGTGAGAAATAATCAATGTAATGCTATTAAGCATGGGACAAAACTCTATTTGTCTCAAAGTGTCATTAAGTAGGATCTACTTTGATATCTTATGAAAATATGCATATTTGCTGATCCATCTAACATATATATATATATATATATATACATACATACATGTGCACAAACACACACACACCAGTTTTTGATTAACAAAATTAATAAGTTCCACATTTTTTATTTTGCTATCAGAAACTTTATCAGAGGAAGGAGAGAAAAAACATAATTTCTATGCAGACCTTTAAGTTATTAAAAGAAATATACACTGGTTTAAAATACAGTAGGTGTACAATTCCTCTACATATATAGAAAAAAATCCTTTGAATAAAATTATATGTAATTCACTAAAAGAAATATACTCACACAATTCATTTGAACACTGCATATATTTCAATCGAAAATTTACTTTAATGCAAAAGGTAGAAACAAAAAAGTGTTTTAAAGTCAGTTTCCATGCTAATGCAGGGATTAGTCCTACAGGCCTTATGACAAGCTTCTCCATTTTTCCATATCAGCTGCATCCCCCCACTTTCTAACCCACCGGCTTTCATTTCCCCCACCATCATCCTCAACCATGCCTTTCTTGGTCTTCCTCTACTTCCTTCCACATTCACTTCTCTCACCCACTTACTTTCATCTTTCCTCAACACAAGACCCAATTATTATTTCATTCTATTTCTCTTCACAATATTCATCACAGGCTCTATTCCTGTCATCCTTTATAATTCATTCACTCTCTCTCTCTCTCTCTCTCTCTCTCTCTCTCTCTCTCTCTCAGTGATACTGCACAGAGCCCGATCCACTCTTTCCATTCAATATGACTCCAATGTAACAAAACGTTTCTGCACCTCCCATCTTTACACCATTCCCATGATCCAGTTCAACATCCTCTCCAGCCATAGTTCCTTTCCTACTCACTTTACATTTAAATGAAGCTACACATTATTTAGCAATCCCTTCATACCATTACATTTTCAATACACCTACACTGTATAGTATATTTAATGGAGTTCACTCCAAAACCTTTCCTACACACTGCTCACAACCGCCTTCCTGTTCTTTCCTTCTCACTACATGCTTTATCATTTGCCATCAACTTTATATTTCCGATATTTATCTTTATACTCTTTGCCTCCATACATTCCTTCCATCTATTTATCTTCTCCCTCAGTCCTTCCATACTTTCTGTTATTAACACCAGGTCATTTGTGTACAGCAACTCCCATAGTAAACTTACCTTTACACTGCAGGCCAGTACCTCCTTCACAACTACAAACAGCAGTGGGCTTAATACTGATCCCTTGTGCACTCCAGCCTTCACTTCAAACTCATCAATGTTCCCATCCTTTATCCTTACAACTGAACACACTTTCTCATACATTGTCATCACTATTCTAAACAAGTATTTCTCAACTCCTAACTTTCTCAGTGCCCAAGTCACTACTTTATGTGAAATCCTATTTAAAGCTTTCTTCAGATCAACAACGCTCAAAACAAATTCTTCCTCTTGTCTCTGTACTTCACCTGCAAATACCTCATAATAAAAATTGCATCAGTAGAAACATGAAAGGATAAAAAATGTATATGGTATAACTGATTCTGTTAGATGTTTGCTTATATATGAAGAAAGCATCAAGGGTTGTCTGATTTTCCTTTGTCAGAACCATAAATAACAAATTTGAAAAGACAAGAATTTGAAGATCTGAGTATGTAAGAAAAAAGTTTGAGAAATTTGAAGATGAACTTTGGAAGAGTCCTTGACAATTTTAACCCTTTCATACAAAACTGCCTGAAACTGTCCTTGAATCATTGATACAAAATGTTTAAATTATTTATATTTATCTAAATACCCTCCCTTCATCATGATTTTATGTGAGAACCTTTGCTGTGTTCCAAACAACAGCTTGATAATAAAAAAGATAGTGTATTACTAAATCTTTCCAAATTGCTGATTATTTTCAAATTTTTCTAAAATCACAAGCAATGTCTTTCATTAGAAATATAGTAATGAAAGGAGTAAAGTGAATTGAAATGTTCTGAATCACATTTAGAGGCTTACCATCTTGTAAGGTTATTGATAGATTGAAGAAAGGTACTGTTGATGATTTGTGAGATGTTATTTTCACAAGGCAAACAGTCACAATTTCTACAGTTTTCTGATTAGTAATATAGTTAACAGAGACAGCGTTACATTAAGTCCAACTAGGCAGCTGCTGCAGATGCAAACCTCAGAGAGTTGCATTATTTAAAGAATCACAGTTTTATACAAATTTGTTTAATTATATCAAATATATAATGATTTTATAGGATCAATAAATAAATCACAATACATCTTTGCTGCGTAAAAGCTTTGTGGAAACATAAAAAATGTCGGAGATGACTGTATGGTATCATGACCTGTCATGTGATTTGGCATGGGTGAGTGTGAACTGTGCAGTGGAAAATACAGGCTTAATAATTTACTTAGTTTGGTCAGAGCAAGAAGTGTCAAAAACTAGGTTCATCGGCTTACCAAACTGTAAGTTGAGATTAATTTATCAGGAGAATGAAATGCATAATTGGGAGAAGTGGGCACACATTATAGAGCTAGCTCAGGGCAGGTGGTGGCTCTAAAAGTTAAATAGATGATTTGAAGAGTGATTGAGTTTTTATATAATCCAATATAAAATAGAATATTTGAACAGCAGAAAAGACAATGTTGAACTGAAGAAAACAGAATGTGATAAGAATGCATTTCACAATGGCAAAATTAGCAAACAATTTGTTGGCAGATTTGATATATGTAGGGTACCATGCCTGTATCAATATACATATAGAGAGAACAGCAAGTGCAGTAAGTGTAACTGTAGCAGTCTCACATAACACAGCATTAGTAGCAGTAATAATAGAACTTTTCTGCCCTAAAGATTATTTAAGAACAGATGATCTATATATGTGTAGTACATCATTAGTAATCTGGTTTGAGATCTATAAATATCAAAAATGTATTTTTTACTTTGGATTATAAACCTTGACTTTAAGGAGGTGTGAATTTATTTTTAGAAATAACAAATAACATCCTTGCTAAGTGGGATCAATTTATTATCATTCTTATTGGTTTAGCCATTTTTGTAGTTGTTAGATAACTGGATTTTTAAACAGTTTCTTTTCGTGTTTCTGTTATTTTCCCTTTCTTGGTCTAAATCCATTCTTAAATATTAACTTTGATTAGGTTATAATACCTTTTATTATATACATTCTATTAAAATAATAATGAAATATTGTGTACAGTGCTCAGGTGCACTACAACTCATCAAAAAGTGTATGTATAGTACATAGGGTAATGCACAAACGTCAGGAAAATGAACAGTGCATGAGTCATGATATACACATGTGTGCATGTGTATGGAAGGGGTACATCAGATGTAGTTTTGGCGAATTTTGGGAAGCATGAGGATTTTGAAGGATGCAGTGTCTCGGTAGCTAACAACTGACGCAGGCAGTTTGTTCCATGCTTCATTAACTCTGAGCGTGAAAATGTTTCCGAAAGTCATGGGAGCTGTGCTGTTTTCTGACTTTGTAGGCATGTCCACGTGTGTTAGGCACATGAAGATCAAAAAGGTGCTCAGGGTTGTTGTTGGTGAGATGGTTAATAACTTTGTGGGTGTTTACCAAGTCCATTGCCAGACGTCGGAGCTTCAATGAATCCATGCCCAGGGAAGCAAGGCGTTCAGAGTATGGTAGGTGTCTGATGGAGGGTATGCGCTTGGTTGCACGTCTCTGAACAGTTTCCAGGAGGTCAATGTCCTGAGCAAGATAGAGGTTCCAGACTGATGATGCGAATTCCAAGTGTGGTCGTACCATAGCTGTATACAGCTTTAAATAGATGGCTGGAGAGCGGCTAACATAGGTCTTGCTGAGTGATGCCAAGACACCCTCGGCCTTCTTGACAATCTTAGAGACATGCTTTGTCCAACGCAAATCGCTGCTGACAGTAATGCCCAGGTCACGTTCACAAGAGGACTTCTTGATATCAGTGTTGTGGAGGGAGTATGTGGACGCTGGATATTTTCTCCCAAAATGCATGGTGGTACACTTGTCCACAGCCAGCTTCAGTTGCCAGTCTGTGATCCATTGCTGCATTGTGTCCAGGTCTGATTGTAGAAAAGAGTTGTAGATTTCAGGATCAGTCTTTTTGATTTCAAGGTACAGCTTGATGTCATCTGCATATTTCAGTACCGTGGCATTCTTTAAGTTGGCATCTATGTCATTAATATATGCCACAAACAAAAGGGGACCAAGAACAGATCCCTGTGGTACACCAGATGACATCTCATATGGTGAAGAATGCTGTCCTAGAACCGTGACTACCTCTTTTCGGCTGACAATGAAGGATTTCAACCAGTTAAAAAGATCATCCCTCACACCCATTGCAGAGAGTTTTGCCATAAGTCTTTTGTGTGGCACAGAATTAAAAGCCTAAGCGAAGTCAAAGTAAACAACATCCACCCATGAGCTGCTGTCATCACATTTTTGTAATAACAGCCAAGGCTCTGATTTTCAAAGACAAAAACAGAGAGGGAAGAAGCTGATTATCAGAGCAAACCAAGGAAAAAAATGTTTCCATTGTCTTTCCATTGCTAATACTATCTATTGATCACAATTCCTGACAGAAGAAAGCAAAATTTGAACTCAGAATGCACAGAGACAGATCAAATACAACAAAGTATCCTATCCAATTCTTTAACAATTTTGCTAGTCCACTGCCTCTCACTAGTACTTTATTTATTGATCTCAAGCATTGACCTCAGTAGGATTTGAACTCACAGTGCAGTGAGCTGGAACAAATATGAAGTCATTTGATCCAACACCCTAATTTACTGCAATGATTAAAAAAATATGTTCAGATGTTAATAGAAACATGGAAATATATAATTGTCTTTATGGAAATGTTCATGCAATCTCTAGTCATTGTTGTTTTAGCCCCAAGTCAACTTTGGATGAACAGACTTATTAGCAAAGATATTTCAACCATGACTATCTCATCTTTTATTCAAATATAAATATACCCTATACTATATTTCCCGTGTGTGTGTTTTTAAGACAGTAGGGTATGAATTAAGGAATACTGGGTTGCTATTTCTAACAGATCAGACAACCACATAGAAATATTGGGTTGCTATTTCTAGAAGATCAGACAACCATGCAGAAGCTCTCTCATTTGCTCATCCAATCTCTATTTAGCCCCAGGTCAGCATTTATCAAACAAACCTATTATTAAAGGTGTTCCAGCAATAATTAGCCATTTTTTTTATCAGTGTATCTAGTACCATGTTATCTTATGTGTTATTTTTAACATCATAGGATTTGAGGGATGTTTGGTTACTTGCAAGTTAAGCAACTACATAAAACAGAAACTGTCTTGCAAAAATAATAAAATTATATTTTAACCCTTTAGCATTTAAACCGGCCAAATCTAGCCAGAATTATCTCACCTCTTTTCTGTTCAAACCGGCTGTAACCGGCTGCTCATACTTATGTTAAGGTATTATTCTCAAAATAAATAATATCAAAATTTCATAGATTCAATATCATATGAGATAATTATGTGAGATAAAGAGTTTACCATGAAAATATAATAGTAAATATAGAGTAATGTAAATGGTAAAGGGTTAAATAAATGAGGAAAATACAAACTGAGATTCTATGTACTTCGTTTATTGAATAAAGAACAAAGTATTTAAAATTTGTCTGTAGTTTAGATTACTTATATTTATAGGCTTCCTTGTTGGCTCCTACAACCTTTAGTTAAGGTGGTGAACTGACAGAGCCATTAATCCTTTTCTATATTTCTAATGATAGAGACTGCTGTTGATTTTAAATCATTTCGAAAATAATCCAAAAATTTGAAGGGTTTAGTTATATAACTAACCTTTTCATTATTATTATGTCCAACCCATGCAAGTATAAAAAAGCAGATGTAAAGACGATGTAGAACATAACTTAACATGAGATGCTTACACAAAATTATGATGGAAGGTGTTTAGATAGATATAAACGAAGGGTGGTTTTCTGCTAGTAATATTAATAAAATAAATTATATATAACTATTCCAATCCCAGGAAGGATCCATAGAAGTAGTTGATAGCTTCTGTTACCTAGATGATATAATAAGCAGCCTAGAAGGGTGCCCTGAGAGCATAGTAGCTAGAATAAGGACAGGATGGAAGAAGTTTAGGGAATTGCTACCTCTATTGACAACAAAAGGTTGGCTGTATGACACCTGCGTGTGAAATGTGATGCTGCATCGTAGTGAGATATGGGCAGAAGGAGAAGGAGAAGGTTGATGATGATCTGTCATTAATCCTTTTTGCATGATAAAGCATAAAAATAGGAAATATCTAATGTTTTGAGAAATGAAAGAAAGTGCTTTGAAAGCATAGTAACTAGAGTGGAAAAAAATTCAGAACTATACCTCTGTTGGCAACAAAGGAATTTTCTCTCAGAGTAAGGGATAGATTATACGATACACGTATATGAAGTGTGATGTTGCATCGTGGGAAAATGTGGGCATTAGAGCACAGATTATATGAAAAAGCTAGAAAGAAAGAATCAAACATGCTCTATTGAATGAGTAATGTTAAGGTGCATAAACAATGAAATACAGATGAGCCAAGAGAAAAAACTGATTATAAGAGAAATCAGATATAGTGTGCAAGAGAAAAGATTGCACAGGTATGGATATATAAGGCCTATGGAGGAAAAAACATGAAATGAGACAGTTTGAAGGCTCCATCACTGCCTCTGACTTGTCAATGGATCATGAAAACATGGAAAAAAATAAAAACTGGAATTATCATGAAATCATTCAAGAAATATAGAATTTCTAATAGACTGGGTGGTGCAGAAGATGATTTTCTATGACATGATATGGATGATGAAGAAATAATTGATATACTGCTTCTATCTATTAACAGGAGAAAACGAAAAAGGATATAATAATTGTTTCTACGTTTGGCACAAGGCCAGCAATTACCCAGTGCATTACTGGTACTTTATTTTATCGACCCTGTAAGGATGAAAGGCAAAGTTAACCTCGGCAGGATTTGAACTCAGAATGGCAAGGGCCGTAACTCTATACGTGCCAATCCACCTAATAATGAAATTATTGTGTACAGGGCTCAGATGCACTACAACTCATCAAAGGTGCGTGTATAACACATAGAATAATGTACAAAAGTCAGGAAAGTGGACAATGTATGAGTCATGATATACATGTGTGCATGTGTATGGAGGGGGGATATCAGGTGTAGTATTGGCAAATTTTAGTTGTATTCCTGTTTAGCATTACAACGTTCTTTCCTGGGCAGTCTGACTGCTACAGTCTCCCAAATTGCACTTTTGGGATGTTTTTGTGTTTATGTGGTACTGATGCTGCACACACTGTCCATATTGAGTTCAAGATGTTTTGAAGTATAATGTTCACATCTCCAGAGTTGTAAAATTCAAGCCAGTTTGGGTCTTGTAGCTCAATGCAGTAAGAACTCCAGTCTGCTTTATTCCAGTCAAAGCAAGCAGTTTGGAGATGGTTGTGGTTTTTGTTACTGCCCATAAGAGACAGATTGGCAATGGTCATAGGATGATCAAAGTCACCTAAAGGTTCCTCAGTAGTAACACTAATAACAGTTTCAGGAGTAGTGGTAAAGAGTAGATCCAAAGTGTTATCACCTCTTGTTGGGGAGGTGACTACTTGAGACCAGTTCGAGTCCAGCACTAGGTCAAGGAAATCATTTGCACTTTGCGGCTAACAAAAGGTTTCCCAGTCAATCTCAGGGTGATTATTGAAGTCACCTGCAATAAAAACATAAGTGGCTTCTTTCCTGGTGGCAGCTCTGAGGATATCACAAAGCTGTGTGTCCTGGTGGTAATTTTGGGGGTGGTAAACACCTCCAACTAGAAGTGTATATCGCAGAAAAATACTCCTTCTTGTGATTGGTTCACAAGAAATTGTTGAAAAGTTTGAACGAATGTAGACCATCACACCCCCACCATGACGATTAATGCGGTCTTTGCAAAACAAATTGTAGCAAGGAATGTGCCCATGTTTCTGTGACTGTAATGAAATCAGGGTCGATACTTTTGACGTAAGAATAAAAAAAATGTGAGATGATAGCATGCAACTTGATGTTTTTGAAACATTATTCAATGTTGGAGATGATGAACAGTGTAACATTGCAGGGCTTTAATGAAATTTGTGTTTGCAATATTTGGTTAACCTTTTCATTACAGCATTTCTAATAAAATAGGCTGCCTGTGATTTTCAAATAATTTTGAAAATAATCAAGAATTTGGAAAGATCTTATAATATAACTAGCAGAGTATTAAATAGCAGTTATGTCAATACTTCAGTGCTGCTTCGAAAACTATACTTTCACAAAATCATTGGCTTTTTCCAAAAGGGGGTTCCTGCCCCCAGGGGTCCCCTACTCAATATGTGCCAATTCTGAGAGTTCACATTCATCTGTAGGACAAACGTAGCCCATGTGTCAAGTTTTGTGAAAATCGGTTGCAAACACCAGAAGTTATGACGTTTTGTTGCATTGCACTGCAGTGCTTCAGTCGACTCCAAGGAAGTGGTTAAAGGGGGTTATCTGCCAGGAGGCCCTATAATCAATATCTGGAAGAATGAAAGTGCCCATGACCATCCGGAGTACATAAGTAACCTATGTCTTAAGTTTGGTGAAAATACTGTAGAAATACGCGCGCGCGCGCGCGTGTATATATATTTGTGTGTGTGTATATATTTGTGTGTGCGTATGTATATGTATGTGTATGTCCGTCGGTGCATACGTATGTACTGGCCTAAATCTTCACTATTTACTTTTACTATTTTAAGACAAAGTTAAAATCCCATCGAAGTTAACTTTGCCTTTCATCCTTACGGGGTCGATAAAATAAAGTACCAGTAATGTACTGAGTAATTGCTGGCCTTGTGCCAAAAGTAAAAACAACTATTTTAATAACCTCTGTCATTTTCATTTACAATTTTATTTACATCATTCTTAAACTCCGGAGCTGGAAATCATTATTTTAAATAGAATATTAGTCTAACGACTCCATTTACACCATAAACTTGTCTTTGCATGAAATTGTTCTTCTCGGTCCACATAACGACGTATTATCCTCGCTTTTTTTCGTTCATTACCAGGGAACGTCTTCACGAACCAAAATATCGTCTTCCTGTTTTCCTTCGGTTGCAACGTTTCTCAAAATATTTAATTCTGCGTTCACAGATTGAATTTTTTAGTTTCAGAAGATCCCGTTAATGTTGAAAGCAGCGATTCTTTGCTTAAACTTTCTTTCTTTCTCAACTTCTCTCCCTTTTTTCTCATACCTTCTCTCTCTCTTTCTCTCTCTCACTCATACCCCCTCTCTCTCTCTTCCTCTACAGAATGGAGAACAATAAAGAACACGCAGATCTCTCTCTCTCTCTCTCTCTCTCTCTCTCTTTATATATATATGTGTTTGTGTGTGTGAACCAGCTTTTGTCGCCATTCTCTCTCTCTCTCTCTTTCTCTCTATCTATCTATCTATCTGATTATCATGTACCTCTCCCTGTATAACGACCTATCTCACTCTCTCTCTCTACATCTCCCTTTCTCTCTTTAGATGTATATGTATATGTGTGTGTGTGTGTGCGTGATATATATATAGAGAGAGTTGCAACATGTATGTAGTTTCATTGTTTGTTGAGGGTAGTAGTGAGAGTGAATAAGCATATAAGAGAGAGGGTTACAGCATGTATTTAGTTTTATCGATTCTTTTCATAGAAGTAGGAAATTTTTGGCAAAGTTTATTACACGTTGACCATCCTTGGTAAATTTGGAGCACATTCGAAAAAAAAATCATCGAAATCGGTAGAGAAATGTGGAAATGCATAAAAATCATACACACACACAGGCAGACATCTTCCGTTTTATATATATAGAGATTAAGTTTCCTTATTATTAAGCTGGTGTTTGGAGGATAAAATTATAATAAAAGGAGAGGAGATTACGTTGGTATAGTCATGTGATGCATATGAAGGATGACAACTGCTCAAAGTCGATGGAAGCCTTGGAGTGGGGAGACCCAAGAAGACCGGGGATGAGGTGATAAAAGCCAATCTTGCCCAATTGCCCTCCCAAAGGCGATGATACAGGACCGAGACCTCTGGCGTTATGCAGCAATACAGAAGACCCGACTTCTCACAGGTACAGGCTGAAGCTGAAGCATATAGACAGTATGCCACTACCCCCCACACACAAACACTAAAGTGGTCATGACAAAAAGCACCCAGTACTCACTGTAAATGAGGTTGGCGTTAGGAAGGGCATCCAGCTGTAGAAATCAAGCCAAAATCAATTCTGTATGAGCAAGACATGGTCACCTGACCTGGAATTGCCACAACAGGACAACTTGTCTAACCAATGTTAGCATGGAAAAATGGAAGTAAAATGGTGATGATGATGATGATGATATAAACATTTTAGAATAAAAAAAATATTATTGTCCCATAGAATGAAGGGTGGTTTCAGGCAGTTTGGGTTAAGATATGTCATGTAACTGTAATTTTCAGGATCACTAATCAGCGTATATTGTCATTGTAAGTATTAAACTCTAGGTCAGCCATGATCAAGCTGATCTATGAGAAAAAGCATTCCAGCTATGATCTTTCCATCTATTTCCAAGGAACAGTGCACTCGGGATCATATTCTCCAATTTTCTAAGATGTAATTTGATGATTTGGCTTGCTATTTTTAGCATATCAAGCAACCACAGGCTCAACAAACAGCATATGTATGTATATATGCTTATATTTAGGTATATTTTATATATATATCATCTTTAGGTATGTATGTGTATGCATATATGTGTATGTATGTATATTTTGTCTTTTTCTCTTAGTTTTGAGTATATTTTTGACTAACCACCTTCCAGGTGGCAAGGCTATATAGATAAGGAAATTGTCCCTATTCCTTGTGCAATCGTTCATCCTTTGAATCTTAAGAATGTTGTACAGATTTTAAAGGTTCCAGATATTGTACCCATTTGTAGCTTATGAATCAATGAGCTGCATTCTTTCTCCAAGAATCCAAGTTCAATCATACATTGGTCCAGGTCGGTTGGTATATATCCTGTTTGTATGTATACTGAAGTGAAGCGAGCATGTTAATCTGCTCCCAGAATGGGGTTTGAAAGAAACTTTTACCTGAGAGGGATGTGGACATGTATGCATGTCAGGCTGGGCTACTAAGCCATAGCAGATGTCATACTCATGAAAATAACATGTTTGAGTACCCCATACATTTTGTTTTGCCTGTGACGGCTATACCAAAGTTTGTCACTCTGCAGGTGGGCTAACACTGCACTCCAAAGCATACCACATTAATCAAACTCAAGCAGGTAGGAAACTTACCTGTTTACTGTATGGTATGACATGTAAGTCACTTGCTGGTTTGATGAACCATCTAAGGCAACATCAGCAACCGCAACATCAATAACACATTTTTTTTCCCCTGCTCGCAAGAGTTGAACAAGTCAGCACAAACTGGCTAGTACTCAAGAAGAATGACTGACCTCAGAGGTGCGCTGGGGGCTTGCATCTCACTTACATACATTTCTGCACTCTATCGATTGTTCTGTGCTGAGGCTCATATCTCACTTATATATGATCCTGTGCTCTACCAAATGCATTTTATTATAGCACCAGCCATAGGGAAGTTGTCAAGTTCATGACACAGTGGAAGAGTCCTCCAGAACATTTGTTTGGCAGGTTTTCTATGGCTGGATGCTCTTCCTATCACCAACGACTTTCAGAGTGTACTGGGTTCATTTATCATGTAGATCAACAACACTAGAGAGATTGTCATGCCCTTGACACAACTAAAGAGTCACCCTGACCCTTTGTTTGACAAGTTTTCTGTGGCTGGATGCACTTCCTATCATCAACCATTTTTAGAGTGTATTGGCTGCTTTTATCATGTAGATCACCAACACTAGAGTGGTTAAAAACAATGTCATAGACAAAACGTGTTTTCTCAACGAGGACCACCTTCCCGCGCTATTTTATCTATATCACTGTGTATGGAATCAGAGAAACAGCCATCAGCATGTCCTAAAAAGAGAATTATGTTTTCAGAAATACCAGTCATCATCTATTCATACACCATCTGTCATTATTTCCAGAAAATATTGGATTGACTGCAAGCTGCAGATTGAAGTTTTTAGCAACAACAACAGTGTATGAACATCTGTGTGCATCATCTTTCTACACCACAAGGTTAATGAACAACCCCTGTAGGTTTCCTTGACTAGTATTATGTATATTTTACAAGGCTTTATCTTGTTGACTATTAGATAGAGATAATTTTGATACATTCACCTGGACACTCAGAGCATAATGAGCTGGAGCAAACACAAAAGATCATTTCATCCAATACATGAGAAATTCTATCAACCCACTGCTCTGCACTGACCCCAGAAGGATGAAAGGCAATTTGCCCTCAGTAGGAACAGAACTCAAAACACAAAGAGCCAGAACAAATATCACAGAGCATTTTGTTTTCGATACTTTAATGATCCTGAAGCATATCCACTGCCTTACCTGTGTGTAAAAGGTTTATATCATCTCAAAACCAACAAGTGCTGTAAACTCAACTGAAAATAGAGGTGAGATATAGTTCCTTTTTTTTTTTTGCTGCTCAGAACGAAAGCTCATTAATACAGAAAAGATATTGGGTCAACATTGTTAAAAATGAAATGATTGATCTCATAATTTTCAGTTATTCTATCTCAGGTCAAAATCAATACAAAGCAGATTCATTGGTGTGAAACACTATCTTCAATATATGCTGTTATTTTACTTCCTTCAAAGTGATGGAAGAAGCAGAAATTGGCAGAATTGTTAGAATATCAGATAGGATGTTTTCTGCTATTCCTTCTGGCTTTCTATACTCTGAGTTCAAATGGAAACATATACAATATTGACATTCTTACTTGTGTACTAAGATAGCTGTAACTTGATCACTACTTAAAATACTAACAGGGAGACATAAATATATTTATTATACATAAACATGTGATTGGTCATTTACTGTATCACTCTGTTTGTGATTGGTTGAACAATCAAAACACATAATTTATAAGCAAGAAATTATAGAAATATTTATTTTTTACTAATTAGTGTGCATTGCTTAGCAATATTGACAATCAGTTTTGAAATGTATATGATATTTTTAAAATTATCATATATAAATTAGTTGCCTCCAGATATGTTGCACAAAACTGCAAAATAGAATTCTATATATAGAGGTCCATATGGCTATTCTAAAAGACAGTGAATTGGTAGAGATGTTAGAACATTAGATATAATGCTTTGTAGTATTCATTCTGGTTTTCTGCACTTAGTTCAAATCCACTAAGGTCAAATTTGTCTTTCACCCTTTCAAGGTCAATAAAAAAAAAGTACCAGTCCAGTACTGAGGTCAATTCTCTACATCTCTTTCTCATTTCCTCTCCCTCATGCTCTCTCTCTCTGTCTCTGGAAGAAACTGGCCATGTTCAGGCCTGAAGAGGGGATGGTCTCCACCAAGTTTAAAATACCTAAGGCACGTCTACAACCCCATCAGGAGTCCACACATACATTCAAAGTAGTAGAGCACTGAACTAATTGAACTAAATGCCTTTCGTTTCAAGTTTAAATTCTGCCAAAGCTGGCTTTTTTATTCATTTGATAAGCCAAAGTGTTTCAATTGCTTATTCTCTTCCTATGAAATGTGAGGAATGCTTAACTCTTTTGATATCAAATTACCTGAAACTTCCCATTGTAAAATATTTATCCTTATATCAAAACCTCCTATCATTTAAGACATTTTAGGTGGTGGGGTGGGTAAAGAAGGAGGAGGAGGAGGTGGAAGAAGAAGAAGAAGAAGAAGAAGAAGAAGAAGCATTGCTAGAGACAAAGCATAAAATGATGTAAAGAAGAAATGAAAACATTAGAGTGGTGTCCTATTTACATATCTTTAAAAGAACTGCAGTGGGGCGAGCATTACATTATTTAATATGTCCTCTTTTTAAAGATGGTAGGATGTGATTTAAAGGAGATTTGGTTGCTCTATCTAGTAGTTTGAGAGACTACATTACCATTTGTATTCTCACTAGCAGCTTGGGTAAATAAACATGTTGTACCTATTATAACGTAGATGAGCAAATGCGATGAGTTTAGAGTAAGATGAACAATTACACTCCAACTACACTAACATTACAGTATCAGTAGAGGGTTGGATGCCATGCTTTGCATCATAGAGTTACGGCCCTTTATGATCTGAGTTCAAATCCCGCCGAGGTTAACTTTGCCTTTCATCTTTACGTGGTCGATAAAATAAAGTACCAGTAATGCACTGGGATAATTGCAGGTCTTGTGCCCAAAATAGAAACAATTATTATGTTATCTAATAGTATTGTTGACCAAGATGATTGGGGACTTTAATCTGAAGCTCAGTTCTGGAGCTTTATCCTTACCCTTTGGAGGCCTTTTGAAGTTAACACTACATGATAACAAAAAGCCTTTTTTAATTATCCAGTGCTTCTGCTCTTTATGGAGGTGAACAGGACCTATTTGTAATAACCACTTACAGACAGATAGGAAACTTCAGATAAAGACAGTTAAATGTCAATGATGGAAATACAAGCCACCAACCTTTTGGTCAGGATTATGATGTTCTAATGACATTAGTTGTAATATGTGCAATTTAAAACCTAAAACAGGCTTAACTATAAACGTTTCAATAAAATAATTTTTTATTTTGTTTTATTTTTCAATATAAAAAACTATAGCCAAATGTCATATCTTAAACCAATAGTTTACATAGATGATAGCAGTATTACACATTTAAAAGGTCAAGTTATATTACTAAAGATATTCACCAGAAATACTATCACAGTGTTTACAAATAACTGTTTCTTGCATCAGTTGGTTTATATAGTTGACACCTGTGATTCATTATGCTTTCTCCATATTTCAACAAGGGAATCCATCCACACAAAGAATTCCTATTTAATTGATATTTCTTAGAATGTTGTTCAATGAGCCATTCATATGTGATTTTAGTATAATTAATATAATATTAATATGCATGAATTTTGATATTCTTAAGAGAGAGAAATGGGAAATTGTAATAGCCTTCTTGTCTCTTCCAAGGTCATTTGTGACATAAATGAAATATTTCCAGCTGAAAAATAAAAACTGGGTCACTGATTTGCTAATAATTTCACTTAGTGCATGATACTCTCTAGAGTTTATAAATAATTATTTCGTTAAACAGAATGAACTCTGGAATCTTGCCGGAGAAAATATCTTTAGAGTGCCACAATTTCTACTTGTTAATGAGCTAATATGAGAACATCTAAGTGGTCGTTGGATCTGCTAGAAATAGCAACCAAATTTTCCTTATACCACATCCTATCACATCAGAAAAGGTAACTAAGATTGCATTGGATAATATAGTTTTAGGTGTTTAAAAAGAAGAATAGGATGGCCATCGTTGGAGTGGTTTAAATTGTAGGTATATTGTACTCAATCACAATAATATCAGCTTGCTAACTGGGTCAATACACCTTGAGGTAATACACATACACAAAATTACGTGTAGATATATAATAATAATTCTTACATTTACTGTTTTAGACCTTCTTTGGCATGAAGGAGTAATGGTTTCTTACATAGGCACAAGGCCAGCAATTTTGGGGGCAGAGAAAGTTGATTAAATCAACTCAGTGCATTACTGGTACTTTATTTTATCGACCCCGTAAGGATGAAAGGCAAACCTAACCTTGGTGGGATTTGAACTCAGAACATAATGCTGTAAACAATGTTGTCTGACATTCTGGTGATACTGCCCATCCACTGGCATGAAGAAATAATGAAGTATACACAATAAATTAATTTTACAGTAAGTTTATAAATAATTCAAACAGTGGGATAAATTTTGTTACGACCAAGAAGATATATTTAACTTAGAAAATGGAGAAAAGGGATATGGAACAGGCCTCATCATCATTATCATCATCATCATCACCGTCCTCACTGTTTTAACTTCTGGTCTTCCATAGTGGCATGGATGGGATGGGATATTTTAAGGAAGTGTTACAGCCAAATGACCTTCCTCATGCTAGTTTCTTTTAGTTGCCTCTTACTACATACAAGGACATGCCGTACCAATTCTACAATCCAGGAGGAAAATATTTAAACCATGAATGAATTATAGTCATACTTTAACATGCAAATAGAAATAATTGAAGCAAGTATATTTAATTATTAATATCCTGTAATGATTTAGCAGACAATATCTAAAAATGGGTTTGTTAATTCAAATGGTTATAGTATGTTTACTAGTGGAGAGATCATTGTGAAAATTTAAAGTAAACAAAAGTAAAGATTTTAATTTTTAATGTGTACCATTATAGAACAAAAGAAACAACAGCAAAAAAAAAAGATTACCAGGTAACTAACTTTTTTCTTACCTCCATCTTAATGTCCATTTTGCATTGTTTAGCCACATATCACTTTCCATATTATATCCACATTATATATTGTATACAATGTTTCAAGCAAACTACAACATTTTATTAATTATAGTGTTGAAGGCATTGGATTCACAGAATCGGTAGAAGGTTGTACGCCATGCTTTGCAGCATAGAGTTATGGCCCTTTATGGTCTGAGTTCAAATCCTGCTGAGGTTAACTTTAACTTTCATCCTTATGGGGTCGATAAAATAAAATACCAGTTACGCACTGGGGTTGATTTAATCGACTTTCCCTCCCCCCCAAAAATTGCTGGCCTTGTGCCTATAGTAGAAATCATTATTATATACGTTTAAGGGTGGTGGATTGGCAATATCAGTAGAGCGTCGGACAACATGATTTGCGGCATAGAGTTACGGCCCTTTACGTACTGAGTTCAAATCCCACTGAATTTGGCTTTGCTTTTTATTCTGGGGTGGATTTAATCGACTGTTCCTGCTCCCCAAAAAATGCTGGCCTTGTGCCTATATAAGAAACCATTAATTATAGTGTTGAAAGGTGTAGGTAGGAACTCCATTCTCTGCCCCAAATACAAACAATGGGTACACAAGAGATGTAGCGGGATCTCAGGAAGCTTAATTAAGAATGTAGGCTTCACATGCAGCAGCTGTGCTGAGACAGCAAGCAGCAAACAGCCACAGGAAACAAGTACCACCAATCTCTGGGAGTGCTCTGTAGAGACAGTAGACAGCTTCTGTTACCTTGGTGACCGAATTAGCAGTGGAGGTGGGTGTTCAGAAAGTACAATAACTAGGGTAAGAACAGGATGGAAGAAGTTCAGGGAACTACTACCACTGCTAGCTGCAAAAGGCTTCTCCCTCAAAATGAAAGGCAGGTATCCGAACAGCAATGTTGCATGGTAGTGAGACCTGGGCGCTGAAGGTGGAAGACTTACGTAGATTAGAGAGAAACGAAGCCTGCATGCTCCGATGGATGTGTAACAGTAATATACGCGAATGATAAAGCATAAATGAATTGAGAGAGAGACTGAGCATAAGAGGAATCAAATGCTGTGTGCAGGAGAGGCAGATACGTTGGTATGGACATGTGATGCGTATGAAGGATGACAGCTGCATAAAAAGGTGCAGAGCACTAGAAGTTGATGGAAACCGCGGAGTGGGGAGACCCAAGATGACCTGGGATGAGGTGATAAAAGCCGACCTTACCCAATTACACCTCTCAAAGGCGATGACACACGACCGTGACCTCAGTAATACAGGGTGCTCGACCTCCGATGGGTACAAACTGAAGCATATAAACAATATGCCCCCCCCCCCCCCACCGCAAGGTGGTCGTGGAGGTGCCACGGCAAAAAAGCACCCAGCCCACACTGTAAAGTGGACGTGTAGGCACCACGAAAAAGCACCCAGCACTCACTGTAAATGAGGTTGGTGTTAGGAAGGGCATCCAGCTGTAGAAATCAAGCCAAATCAGTTCCTGTATGAGCAAGACATGGTCAGCCGACCAGACACTGCCCACAACAGGACAACCCGTCTAACCCATGCTAGCGTGGAAGAACGGACGTAAAACGGTGATGATGATGATGATGATGATGATGATGAATGGCAGAGGATTGGCAGTATCGGTAGAAGGTCGGACGCCATGCTTTGCAGCATAGAGTTACGGCCCTTTATGGTCTGAGTTCAAATACCGCTGAGGTTAACTTCGCCTTTCATTCTGATGGAGTCGATGAAATAAAGTACCAGTAATGCACTGGGATAATTGCTGGCCTTGTGCCAAAAGTAGAAACAATTATTTATAATGTTGATTTGTACTTTCCAAGGAGGTTTTGCTGATGTAGTTTTATATAATACAGGACATTAAGAGTTAATTGAATATACTTTGTCAACTATAAAATGTATTATTTTGCAGAGATTGTTATTATGGAGTGGTAAGTGCAGGGACGACAGAAAATGGTTCTGTACTAGACAACTTGCCTGGCAGTATTTGGTTATGTACTTCTAAGTTTCCAGTTCAACTGGAATTGAAGATGTCTTTCATCTTACTAGGAGCAATAAGATAAGTACTAGTTTTATTCAGGCATTGATTCAATCAGTTCCAGCCCTCCTCCCACAAAATTGTTATTAACTGTTATGGATTGACAGAAGCTGACATAGCATGACTGAATGGCTAAGAAGTTCGCTTTACAATCATTAGGTTCCAGGTTTAACTCCACTGCATGGCATTTTAGGCATATACCATTTACTATATCTTCCGATCAATCCATACCTTGTGAGTGAAATTGGGTAAGTGGAATCTGTTTGGAAGTCATTGGATAGACTGTACCTATAATTCAAAGGCTTGATACTACACACTACATCACACTGAATCTCCCTGAGAATTACATTAACCCTTTAGCATTTAAACTGGCCGTATCCAGCCAGAATTATCTCACCTCTTTCTGTTCAAACCAGCCATAACTGTCCACTCATACTGATTTTAAGGTATTCTCAAAATGAATAATATCAAAATCTCATAAATTCGATACTTTCCGTGAAAATACAATAGTAAATATGGAATAATGTGAATGCTAAAGGGTTATGGGCACTCCTGTCTGTGGAATACTCAGCCACTTGTACTATAATTGTTTCTACTTTTGGCATAGGGTCAGCAATTACCCCAGTGCATTACTGGTACTTTATTTTATCGAACCCGTAAGGATGAAGGCAAAGTTAAATTCGGCGGGATTTGAACTCAGACCGTATAATACAACCTGGATTAGGGCCAGCCATGTCACACACAGAGTCATGCTGAATCTCCCTGAAAATTATGTCTATCATGTGCTCAGCTACTTACATATTAATTTCATAAACAGGCTGTTCCATTGATCAAACAACTGGAACACTCATTGTTGAAACCAACAGAGGTTCATTCCAGTGGTATATATAGAAAGTGCTAGAGTAAATACATTACAGGTATTCAGTTACATATCTTTATATTCTTAGTTCAAATCTTATAGATATTGATTAAATAATTTCTAGTCATGAACAGAGAACCAATTCTTGCCCTGCGGTTTCTGGCCTAATGCTAATAGGATCAGCTATTATTATAAGTATTATCATATCATTAAATAGCAGCTCTATTAATTCATTTCTGTTACAATCTTGCCAATAACATCTGTTCATTCCCTTGAGGTCTTTCTTTCTTTGGCTATTTTTCTGAGTTTCTCCAAGACACAGACGACAGGGTAAAAAATAATGCTCTCTCTCTCAGGATAAGAAAAATATATTAACTATCTCATTCAACTTCATTTTCTCTCTCTGTCACTTTCTTTCTTTCTCTCTCTCTCTCTTTTTCTCTTTCTCTCTCTCTCTCTCTCTCTCTCTCTCTCTCTCTCCCTCTCTCTCTAGATAAGAAAAATATATTATAAAAGATATGTCATCTGTTTCAATCAACTTCATCTTGTGTCAAATTGTGTCAAATCTATTCATATTTATCTCCCTTTT
The DNA here is from genome assembly GCA_964016885.1 of Eledone cirrhosa. NCBI lineage: Eukaryota > Metazoa > Mollusca > Cephalopoda > Octopoda > Eledonidae > Eledone > Eledone cirrhosa. The sequence continues at coordinate 386,510,797 of OZ024740.1, read as the reverse complement.
CTTTAAGTACCAGTCTATCACTTACATATACCACTTCAATAACACCCTATTCCCAGGACAATTATATTTATTTTATTTTATATCATATATTTTTTTAATTATAGCATTGTCAATTATAGAATTCCAATGGGTCAATCACTGGTTCATTGAAGTTCCTATGTTGAGAGTGACAAGGGAATGTTTGTGTAACTGATGCAGAATTAATTACCACTAAGTATTTTTGTTTGACACACCAGTTTTATTGATATTCTATTGCTGATACATACATATACATGCACAAACACACTCGCACACACTCGCACACACACACACACACACACACACACACACACATGATGGAGTACGACCCAGTTTCACAAACATTGGTCAGCCCAAAACTATAATGGGAGACACATGCGAAAGGTGTTACAAAGGGAAATGATACTTACAGTTATATAGCTGTAAAACAAACATCTTAACCATACAGCCATGTTTGCACTCAATAATGATAATTTATAGCATTAAATCCATTGACTGGGCCATTGTTAAGAATAATTCCAATGGAAGATATTGAGATTAAACCCAAAGTCTTCTCATGTCTTAACTTTTGATGTCTTTATTGTCTCTGCTGTGACTTTTCATGCCTGCTTGTACCACAAGTGCAACAAGGAGGACTTATTTCCAAACCAAGCTTTGTAACCATATTTCTTTGCTTGGATTGCATCTTTTAACACTTGATTGAAGCAAGAAGTTCTCTTGCCATCCAGTGACACACCACGCTGCTTTTGCCTACAGCGTTTAACTCTTTAGTATTCACATTACTCTATATATACTATTATATTTTCATAGTAAATGCTTTATCTCACATAATTACCTCACATAATATCGAATCTATGAGATTTTGAAAGTATTTATTTTGCGAACAATACCTTAACGTCAGTTTGAGTGACCAGTTACAGCCAGTTTCAACAGAAATAGGTAGAGAATTCTGGCCAGTTTTGGCCAGTTTGAACATTAAAGGGTTAACAGCTGAAGCTGAAACTGCTGAGCTGAACAGTCTCCACTCCATTTCAATATCCTCAGTTTGCTCAAGGAGTTCTCCAAATTTATAATCTAGAAACCTAAATAACATTCTTTTATTATTAAATGTCTAATTGCAGTGGAATGACAGAATCATTAGTGCATTGTATGAAATGTTTTGCAGTATTTTGTAACAGCCCTTTACATTCTGGTTTTAAATGCTGCCAATGTCAACTTTGCCTTTCATCCTTCTGAGGTTGATAAAAGAACTGGGGTCAATATAACCAACTTTCCCTGCTCCACAAATTACTGGCCTTGTTCTTAAATTAGAAAACATTATTAAAAAATATCTATTTATTATTAAATATCTATAAATCCCGCCGAAGTTAACTTTGCCTTTCATCCTTACGGGGTCGATAAAATAAAGTACCAGTAATACACTGGGTAATTGCTGGCCAAAAGTAGAAGCAATTATTAAATATCTATTTGGATTTTGTCACAGGAAATGGGATAGCTATCATCAGGAATCTCAAAGTAAAAATATAATAATTGTAAGTAAGAGAACTTGATACACTACGTAAATGTACATTCAAATATGCACATAGAGTCAGTTGAGATTTGTGCAACTGAAGTGGATTTACTCAGTAGTACAAGTAGAAAAGGTAAGAGTCCCAAATGTAGAAAATAACTGTAATAACAGACTATCACTGAAACTAAATAATTGAGAAAATTGGGTTAAAAGCCCTTAGAAATTGAAAAAAAGTGGACAAAAGCTCCACTTTTTTCTGTCTGTAAGAATAATTTGTCTCATTTTCTCAACTATTATTTATAGTGATCAACTGTTATTACAGCTATTTTCTACATTTGCGACTCTCACATTTTCAAATTTCAAACACTCCCAGCTCTTCAATAAGTCATGTATTTTGTTTAACAGTGATGTAGTTGATTTTCCTACAGGTGAGTAAGTGACCGCTCCCTTACCAGTGAAAGTTGTGTGATGCAACTGACAGTAAACAATTTCAGTTTGTCCAGTTAGACATTAAATACAGTTAATTTGATATTGAAAAGCTAAGTTCATTTTCATGTAGTTGGTTATCTGTATGTTTATCTGGTATACAGCAGATATGAGGTTTGGTTCCTATTATCAGTTTTGTCACATGTATTATTTAAGTTTAATCTTATCACAAAAACGTTAGACACACACACACACAAACATATATAGCCAAAACCAACAACAAAAATAAAATTATATCTAAACTATCAAACTGTCAAAACTAAAATATAAAAAAACTAAAGTATAAAAACACATGACATCCACATAGAAAACCAATGCTCTCCACAAACTAACTCTTCTATTACATTTTCGCCCATTTTAACATCATCATCATCACCGTTTAACATCTATTTTCCCACTCTGGCACGGGTTAGACGAGTTATCCTGTTGTGAGCAATGCTAAGATTTGGGCTTGGTTTCTACAGCTGGATGCCCTTCCTAGTGCCAACCTCATTTACAGTGTGTGCTGGGTGCTTTTTGTCATGACACCTACATGACCACTTTACAGTGTATGCTGGGTACTTTTTGTTGTGGCACCTACATGATCACTTTACAGTGCGGGCTGGGTGATAACTACACAATTATATTAAAATTAAAGATTAGAATAACCCTTTTAGCATTTACATTACTCTACATATACTATTATATTTTCATGGTAAAGGTTTTATCTCACATTATTATCTCACATAATGTCTCACCTATGAGATTTTGATATTATTTATTTTGAGAACAATACCTTAACATCAGTATGAATGGGGAGTTACAGCCGGTTTTAGCAGAAAGAGGTGAGAGAATTCATCATCATCATCATCGTTTAACGTCTATCTTCTATGCTAGCATGGATTAGACGGGAATTGTCTGACTTGAGGCAAGATTGATTGGGTGACCATGTCTCACTCGTATAGGACTGTATCTGTCAGGTTTTCAATGGCTGGATGCCCTTCCTAAACCAACCACATTTACAGTGTGGACTGGGAGCCTTTTTACCGTGTCTCCTACACGACTATGTCTTCTACACGACTGGTCGGATAAAGCTGGTTTAAATGCTAAAGGGTTACAGAAGCAACAGATTTCCTCAGGCCATAGATGTCACTATCATCTAGTTTCTGTTGAAACTGCAGAAAACAGGCTATCTGTACCATAACTACTTTGGTGTACTTATACTTCACATCATCACTCCATATGACATCTAAGTTTACAGCATTAACTCCATATTTAACACCTTGCTGCTGTATTCACTCTTCATTCACAACTCAACTGCAAGTTTGAATTAACACCAAATGTCCCCCAGAATATCTCTATGCATTCCTAGGCTACAATTAAAATGCTTAACTAGTATTTTTGTTAATTATATCATTACTCAGTCATTCATTCTATCAGGTAATTCACTTTCTCTATAACAATATTAGAATGATTAATTATCCTTTCAAACTTTATTACTTGACTATAAAAATTATTATATCCAAATTTTTCTAGAGTACAAGTTGATGCTTAAGACATTGATGCCACTGTAAAATTAAAATTATTAATTTTATTATAAACATTAGTCGTTATCAAATTCATTAATTGTTACAAGAGAAAAGGTGGTGCACTAGAGAGGAGCAACTACATTCAAATTAGATGAGGTGCTGTTTGATTTTGTATCAAACAGATGCTCTCTTCTTAGTGAAACAACTACACGAGAAGCTCCTAGCTAACTGTAAGCCTTTAATAGGGTACCACAATCTATCATTTGGTTGTCCTTAAGGAAAATAGGCATAGAAGAATGGCTTGTGAGAGAAGTGCAAACCATGTACATAGGTGCTGTCAGTAAAGTGAGAGTAGGTAATGAGTTTAATGAGGAATTAAATGTGTAGGTAAGTGTTCATCGTGATTCAGTCCTCAGCCCTGTCCCATTTATTATATTATTCTAGGTCATAATAGAGGAATTTAAATCAAGTTATCTATGGAAACTTCTGTATGCTGATGACCTGGTTCTGTAGAAGAGCTAGATAAGAAATTCTGGTTTGGGAAACAGAACTTAGAATCAAACAGGTTTAGAGTAAATTTGGGAAAAAATCAAAGTTTTTGTAAGTAGGAAAGAAGATAGGACCCTTATCCCATCATAAAGGTGATCTTGATCGATACATAAAAAAGGAGTAAGCAGAAACTCTACACAGTGTACACAAAAAGTGTAGTGGGGTAGCAGGCAGACTAAAAGAAAAGGTAAACTGTCTGTGGAAGATGAACAGGGATGGTTGGTAGTAAGGACATCAGCAAAATAAACTTTTTCCAATCCCAGGAAGGATCTATAGAAGTGATTGATAGTTTCTGCTATCTGAGTGATCTAATTAGCAGTGGAGGAGGGCACTCCGAGGGCATAGTAGCTAGAATAAGAACAGTATAGAAGAAGTTTAGGGAGCTACTCACTTTATTGACAACAAAAGGTTTCTCTCTATGAACAAAGGGCTGGTTGTATGATGTCTACATGCAATGTGTGATGTTGCATGGTAGTGAGGAACAGGCAATGGATACAGAGGATATGTGAAGGCTGGAGAGAAATGAAGTGGGTATGTTCCGATGGATGTGCAATGTTAATATGAATGATGAACATGGATGAGCTGAGAGCAAAGCTGGATATAAGAGGAATCAGATGTAGTATACAGGAGAGAAGACTGTGTTGGTATGGATTTATGATGCATATAGATGATGATCATTGTGTGAGGAAAGACCAAGAAATCCCAAAGGAAGGAAACTGCAACCTGGGAAAGGGTTAAGGGAGCTGATCTGAAATCGCTGAAGTTTACTGAGGAGATGACGAAAGACCATTAGTAGAGAGATGATGTGCTGGATAAGACAGCCAGCCCATGCAAGCATGGAAAAGCAGATATAAAATAATGATGGTGGTGATGATGATGGAGGGGGATTCTATTGTTATTTTCGACTGTAACATAAATAATCCATTTTTTTACATCACTTCTAAATCACTAGCATATATTATATAAAATACATATTCCAAATAGCCACAATTAGGAACATATTATCTACATATCTACAACATCTGTTTTGCATGTGTCTATAAACCATTAAGTAAACTAAACTTACAAGATGATAAATATAAGTCACCTAGTAAAGAACTAGTTACCTCACATAGTAAAACCTTTAACTTGCTTAACCCTTTAGCATTTAAACCAGCCATATCCGGCCAGAATTCTCTCACCTCTTTCTATTAAAACCAGCCATAACCAGCCACTCATACCGACGTTAAGGTATTGTTCTCAATAGTGGTTGGCATTAGGAAAAGCATCTAGATATGAAAACCAAGTCAAAACAAGCAGGACCTAGTCCTCTAAGCAGTCTGGCCTCAGCACATGACAGCCTACTGACTCATGCAAGCATGGAAAATAGATGTTAAACAGTGATAATGATAATGACAATGATGATGATGAACTACAACATTCCCTGTTGCTTTATCCATTGACACAACAGTATACATTATATATCTTGCTTATGTACTGTTTAACCTCACATTTTCCAACTGAATCTTTTCCAATTACTTGATCTAGTCATCTAATTCTTACCATAATCAAGTCAGTTACCTTCTACTTCCCACATAATTTTTCCATGAGATTATCTATTGAATTTTTAATTATTTCTTATGATTTAGATCCACTTATTTCTCCAGATTCATTCTATTTGTTTTAGTCTTCTGTAACATCCTTAAGTCTCTCTCATGAATTATATTTAAATCTCTTGTATAAACATACCCTACCTCCTGGTATCAAAGACTAGAATGCTTACAATTACAGGAGTGTTGACAAATCTTGAAACTACTTATTACCTATATTAGACAAATATTTATTATAATTAAATAGCATATGACCAACAGTTGCTTAATACATATAACTAATATATAATCTCTTATTGAGAACTATATATGGTAAAAGATTATGTATATTTCTAATCTTAAAAATTGAATTCAAATAAACTTTATCCAAAGATTTGTTAACAAAAGTTACAAAAACATATTTGTTTTAACCTTATTAGTATTGTTTATAGCATCTTATATTTAAGTTTTTTGATATCAAACTATCTGGAATTGCCCCTGGTTCTACAATACAAAACAGTTTATTTTAAAGTGCTTAAATTTATCTAAACTTTTTCCATCATTATTTTATGTAATAATCTTTGTTATATTCCAAGCATCAACTTGATAATGGGAAGTTAGTTATTTTAGTAAATTCTTCCAAATTCTTGATTATTTTCAGAATTATTTGAAAACCATAAGCAGCATCTTTCATTAGAAATGTTATCTATTAAAAAGCTTATTTCAGTCACATCTCTATATATACACCATAATCTTTTCAGTTACAAAATAGAACATGATATTAATAAAACATGACATTAATAAAACGTTTTTAATGCATATAATTGATTCAGCACTTTCCATATTTTTTGTATATCATTTTTCAATTTCTTGCTATTTTTTGTTTATTTTCCCATGGCTATGTTTTGTACGAGGTGGGTCAGAAAAGTTCCAGGACTGATGTCACAAAAGATTTATTTCAAACCCAAACTTCACACTAAGAGTTTTCTCCTTCAAAGTAATCCCCCTGGAGTATGTAACTGTAATCTTAGCTCTCTGCAGCGATCAAACTTTTTTCTTCATAATATTATATACATGTCCTCTGTTTCAGGTTGTCAAGCAATGAGCACAAAGCAACGAACAAACTTGAAAACTCCGTCAGAAGCATACATATATATATATATATATATGAAGTACTGTGACTCTAAAAGTAAAAGTCGTGAGAATCTGGAAGCTACAGTGTTGACAATATAGGGTTTGAGAGGACTCTTCAATCTGGGTGAATATATGACAACCTGTCTAATATTGGTGTCAAAATAAAACACACTTTTGACACCCAGTGAGATGGTTGGCATTAGGAAAGGTATCTGGCTGTAAAAACCAACCCAAATATGGAATGTATGAGCAAGATGAGGTTATTCCAGCCTGTCTAGTCTTGGACTATGGCAACCCATTCAACCTATGGAAAACAGATATAAAATGATGATGATGATGATGATGAAGTAGTATGCTCAGGTGTGGTTATGAACTTTTGGTTGGCATCTTGCATCTTGAGCAAGTATGTTCTCCGATAGTCTTTGGTTGATAGAAATTGTGCAGAAGCCCATTGTATGTGTGTGTGTATGTATGTTATCTCTTTCTCTTAATTTCGAGTATATTTATTTTGACCGGCCACCTTCCTGGTGGCAAGGTTGTAAAAGAAAAGAAATTGTCATCCCTTGAATCGCAAGAATGTTTTGCAAATTTTGAAGGTGCCAGCTATCGCAGCCATTTGTAGACTATGAATTAGGGAGCTGCGCTTTTTGTCCGCAAATCCAAGTTCAGTCATACTTTGGTCCAAGCGGGTTGGTATATAACCCGTAGCTCCAATAATGATGGGTATGAAGCTAAAGGTGTATCTTGGATACTGGATTTGTAAACTCCTCATCAATGGTCCGTAGATGTCCTCCTTCTCCTGTATTTTTCTGACAATGTTTACATCAAGTGGGCAGCTGATCTCCACAACAGAACACGTTTTCAATGTGTGGTCCCAAACAACAATATCAGGCCGGTTGTGCTTTAATTTGGTGGCAGTTTTTATTTTCAGGTTCCACCAGTATTCCTTAGTGCCATCTGTCTCAATATATTCTTCCTCGTTTATTGTTAATTTTGTTTTCCGAAGTGCGTTCCAGATGGTTCTAGCTATCCCATCGTGTCTCATGGAGAGGTAGTAGCGAGATCACATTCTTTCGCAGCTGGCAACAATGTGGCTTACATCCTCGATCTTTGTTTTACATAGCCTACATTTATTGTCAGCTGCTGGCCCTCCTCTTTTGTGCAGCAGATATTTGGTAGGGAGTTCTTGTTCCTGTATTGCATAGAGATATCCCTCAAGGTGTGATGTCATAAACTTGTCGGAACTCCATGCCAGGCTTTTTGAGTGGTTTATTCCCTCTATGGTCTGTGTTTTACGTCTCAAGTATCCATGCACAACTTTTTCTGTAAATTGGTCAATTTTTTTTATCTTGTTTGAACATTGAATAGGATCTTCCGATTGCTCTGGGTGAGAGATTTATATCAGGCTTTATTCCATATCTCTCCTCCAGATCAGTCGCTATTCTAATGATATTTTTTTTTCATGCACATAAACCTAGGCAAGATGGTTGCCAACCTTTTCCCTCTGTTGAAGGTGTTGCTTCAGTGTTACTATCCGGGTCTCATATGTTGTTAATATTGATTTTAGACCCCGGCCACCTTCCTTGCGTGAGAAGTATAGCCTATCCACATCACCATTGATGTTAAAGTTCCCAGTAACACTGAGAAGTTTGCGAGTTCTAACATCCATCTCACTTAGTTCTTGCAATGACCAGTTCAGCAGGCCAAATGTTGGCGTTAGAATTGGCACAGCATAAGTATTGTGGGCAATGTATTTGTTGTACGCTGACAGTTCTGATGACCATATTTTCTTTACTCTTCTGAGGTATTCAGTTCTAGTTCTCTCCTTATTTATGGGTCCATCATATCTAGAGGAGGGCACAGCTCTTCCACGTTTTACTGCCAAATATGCACACTTGGACTCACCAAATTTCATTTTGATGTCAGTTGAAAATTGTGTAATGAGGTCCAATTGTTTCTTGATGTCATTGGTATTTGGCCCATACAACTTCAGGTCATCAACAAAGAAAAGATGAGAGATACTTCTGGACCCACTTCTTTGTCCACCTTGTTTCCTGAGTAGGTAAGATAGTGGATTCAGTGAGAGAACGAAGAGTAGCACTGACAAGCTATCACCCTGAAAGATGCCCTTCTGGTAATGTATCTTATCAGTCTTAACTTGCTCCTTCTCACCTCTAAGGATCAAATTGGTGTACCAGTTCTTGGTCAGGCGTTCAACAGCAGCTACCAATGGTTGTGGGACTTTGGCTAACTGTAAAGCCTTAATAATCCATCCATGAGGTACACTATCAAATGCTTTTTGATAGTCCAGCCACATGACAGTCATGTTTCTGTGATTCTTTGTTGTTTTTTCCTGAATCATTTTGTTAGTTAGTAGGTGATCTATGCAACCTCACACCTCCTTCTTTCCACCAGCTTGCTCAGGTGTTATGATGTTGTTGGTAGCACAGTGATCCTGTAAGAACAGGTTAAGGCACCCAGTATATAATTTATACATGATGTTTTGGCAGGCTATTGGGCAGTAATTTTTAGCAAGGGTGGTTTGGCTATTTTGGGGAATGAGGAGAGTAGTGGCAGTTGATAACCATCTGGACAGTTCTTGTGTGCCTTTAATGGTTTCTGTAAACAGCCGTATGAGATCTTGCCGATAGAAAGTGAAATTCTGTATGTATGTATGTATGTATGTATGTATGTATGTATGTATGTATGTATGTATGTATGTATGTATGTATGTCTCATGGTCGGGTCGTTGGTGACTAAACTGGCAACCCCACCAAGTTTTCTTGGTGAGGAGGGTGACTTTGGACATCCTGCAGGACTAAAAACAAAACCTGTCAAAGGGCAAAGGAGCTCTTAAGAGTCAATGGCCATCCAAAATCACCGGGAGAGATGACCCCTTAGCCTTTGTCAAGGTAGAATTCTAGGAGAAGGAAAACTCTGATATAACACCTGCAACTCTGATGGTATCCAATGATGTTGAATTGTTCTTCTTTTTGGTAAATATCATCTTGGTTAAGAGAGTGGGACTGGCTTTGTGCAGTGCCTTTGCTCACTATAAAAGCTTCACGGCACAGGCATTGCTTTATATCTGGAGATCTCTCTGCACTTGTCGTCACATGGTACCATGGGCCCAGCACTATGTGTCAATAATTGTCATAGGTGTAGTGTTTGTACCAGAGTTTTCAGGTCGCTGGCTGGACTAAAAAGTCACACTCGTTCAGCGCATCGGTAGGAGTTCTCCTACATGGGTATAAAGTAGTGGCCGTACTCGAAAATGAGTTGGCAGCCACCATGTATGTATGTATGTGTATATGTATGTGTGTATGCATGTATCTATGTATGTATGTATGTTTGTCTGTCTCTGCATTTGTTTTCACTGTGACACTATTTAATCATGTACTAGTTTTTATTGATGTCCCACACATACAAATCCACATTACTTTGCAGCTCAACACAGGAAGGGATCTGGCTGTAGGATATTACCTCAAAAGTCTTGTGAAACCCATGCCAGCATAGAAAACTGTATGTGAAAACAAAGATGATAACAATAACAGCCCTTTTCTGCCAGATAATTACTCTATATTTATTATTATATTTTCACAGTAAACACTTTATCTCACATAATTATCTCACATAATATCAAATCTGTAAGATTTTGATATTATTTATTTTGAGAACAATACCTTAACATCAGTATGAGTGGCCAGTTACAGCAGGTTTGAAAGCAGTGAGAGAATTCTGGCCAGATATGGCCAGTTTGAATGCTAAAGGGTTAAATGTATAACTGAAAGCTACAATACTTTGGGCCAAGAACCTCTGTACTCACATCCTGGAGGGATGCATCAATGGCAGAAGACTGAGAGGAAAACCAAGGAGGCATTGGAATGATGACATCAGAGAATGTTGGTGGAGTGTACAGTTGTGGCAAGGAAGAGGAGCCAGTGGAGAGTATTGGTGCAATTGGCCATGGTCTCAGATCCTCAGTGATGAGGATGGAAAATGAAGAAGAAAATATCTTATTCTATCAAAATACTAAGAATGAATTTATCCTTTAATGACTATATTTCAATGAGTAAACTACCTATCTGTTTCAATTAGTTTTCAATATAATCAAGCTTTTGGATTTTACATACTGGTAAATATTGTACTGATGTTGACTAAATGAAATCTCATTATATCAATCATGTCATAATCAGATTTTGACCAAGATTTTCATTTAAATATGAATATTTTATTACAAGGAATGTTCTCAAGTAAGTCAGCATTAAAAATGTTTACAAAAAACAAGACTTTAACCCTTTTGATACTAACCCTCCCAAAACACTAATTAAAGGGTTAGATAATTGATCTTGGAATTATGTGTAGCTCATGTAACTATATGCAAATAATATACAAACCAGTGCAACAAGACTTCAGACAGCTTTGTGTGCCTGCTACATCCACCCTCATTCCATCACAGTTCCAGTTGTCTTCCACTCCATGCTGCTCTCAATGAGATCATTAAGCATTGCTTGGACGTCACTAGCTTCCCTTTGCATCTTGAGCCAATAGGGTTGAATCAACGAGACAACATCTGGGATATAACGTTCAAAGACCCTTTCTCCAATGGTAATCTGATACATTTGGTGACAGACCCAGGCTTTGTTACCTGACAAGCCAAAGATCACAAGCTGTTGAAGTATTGGTCACTTTCTGATAGTTTTGTCATGTAATATTTAGTTCTGATAGTTTTGTCATTAAATATGGAGACATCCAGTGATTTGGTCCTCATACCACCTCCTTGATCACCCACAGGAGTAAGTCCCACAAGTTGGAATGGCTGTTTCAATGCATCTCCCTCAATTTTCTTTGGAGTAATGCTTTCTCCATTTTGTCTGCCGAGACCACAAGGATGTTTGTGCTAAGGGTTCTGCCAGAGAGCGTTTTCGAACACCATCTAAGCTTATATCAATGAGATAATGATGATTGAGTATTCTTTCTCGTAGTTTTGTTATTATTATTTACTGAGGTTAGCTTTGTCTTTCATCCTTATGGGATCAATAAAATTAAGTATCAGTAATGAATTGGGATCAATTTAATCAACTTAATTGCTGGCCTTGTGCCAAAAGTAGAAACAATTATTTACTTTCACAAGTTTATGTAATGAGAGACTCCCTCCAAAGGGGCTAAGGTCTCCAGATAAACTAAAGACATGCAAGTGACATAATTTTACTTTTACTCTGTACTTTTGAATACTTTTTTTATAGCGGATAAGTATCTCCCACCACCACCACCACAGTTACTTTTTATTGGAGATGGAGTGTTTTAACAGTCATGCACTACTGCATAAATCTTATCACAAAAGACAATCAGCATAACAGCAATCATTTCATATCTATTATTGATGTGATCTAATTAATTCTCTTTTTCATAGCAAATTGTGAAATTCTTTTCTCAAAGGAACATCCAAAAAAATATCATCCAAAAAAAGTATTGATTCCATCTTTTAAAAAATAATTTGACACTGAAATCTAATGTTTCAACTAACCTACATTGCAATAATTTGGTTCCTTAAGGAATGGATCAACCAGCTTTCTTTTTCTTTTGAAAACTGCCAAATATCGAACTATCTCTACTGTGTTCTTTATTTAATTGATTTTAACCCCTTTGTTACCTTATTTCTAATGAAAGACACAGTTTAGGATTTTCAAATAATTTTGAAAAAAATTGAGAATTTTGAGAGATTTAATAATAATTCTAGCTTTCTCATTATTAAGTTGGTGTTTGGAACCTAACAAAGGTTCTTACATAAAATTATGAGGGGAGGTTTTTAGATAAATATGATATAAGCACTTTAAACCGAACACTTTTGTATAACAGAACCAGGGGCAGTTTCAGGTGGTTTAGTATCAAAAGGTTAATAAATAAAAATTTTAAGGAATATTTCCCCTGCCTTTCTTAATTAGAATTAATAATTTAGCAAATCATTCTTTTCTCCACACTATTAACATTTTTTGGCTCACTACATTAAATGTTCACTTTATTATTTGCATTTCTTTCAGCAGGTGTCTCTGGGTATCTGCTCTTCCCCACATCAGTTATTCTTATATGTTGCCACACCCAACAGTGTTCATTCTCAAAATTTCTGTTTATTTCTAGACATTTCAAACAATAACAGTTAGGCTATGCTTCATTGAGAATATTTAATAACATAGAATCATATCCATAGCTGTGATTGTACTGCCAAAGATCAGACTCACTCACAACTGAATTCTATTTTTGATTCTTTTGATACCAAACAGTCCAAAACTGACCCTGGTTTACCAATGCTAAATCCTTTATATTTACTTATGTTCAAAGCACTCAGTAGAGGGTAGAAATGTAAGTTTGCAAGATGCCCATCTGAGAAGTCTGAAGCTCCACTTGAGTACTAACTCAGTCTGTAGTGACCAATTCAGCCATTGCTATCAAAAGACAAGAAGGTTAAATAATGAAGATGATGAACTAGAAGAGGAGGATCTAAAAGAAACTTCCAACTGTTTTATGTAAGAACCTTTGTTATATTACTAAACCCTTCTAAATTCTTGGTTATTTTCAAAATGATTTGAAAATCGTAGCCAGTGTCAGTTCATTAGAAATATTGTAACAAATAAATTAATTAATTTAAATTCAAGTATTGTCTCCCTTTCCTTTCTTGACCAGAATGAATCATTTATCTAATGAAACTTTTTCCCTCAACATGGGTGCAATTTCAGTTAACTAAACATTCATTGGTTCACTACATATAGTATGTTAGCACTCACTTTCCTAATTTATTTTATTTAGTTCTCTAGTTATATCTGTTGTACTAACATTGCTTTAATTTTTAATTTACTCCAGTGCAATTTTCTTCATTGAATAAATTTAGCTTTCTATAGTCAATTGTTAAATACAATTCTTGACTTAACTGCTCAATGTTCTTCTTAATCATTTGCTTGGCACCACATTATTTATTGTTAGGTATGTCTCTTAAAAAATTAAACAGCTGTTTAATCCATTAAACATATTAAGAATCCTCTTCGGAGCAGGGGAACTGGAAAGAAAACTTCTTTGCAGCTAAGTTCTTTTACATTATTAAAAAATATATACACAAAACTCTTTAAGCCTTTGGCATTTAAACCAACCATATCCGGCCAGAATTCTCTCACTTCTTTCTATTCAATTACTGATGTTAAGGTATTGTTCTCAAAATAAATAATATCAAAATCTCAGATTCAATATGACGTGATATAATTATGTGAGATAAAGCCTTTACTGTGAAAATATAATAATAAATATAGAGTAATATAAATGCTAAAGGGTTAAATTATTTAAGCTGAAGAGATGAAGTAAGGTTTTTGTACTGTTTAGATGGTTTGTGAGTTACGGTAGATAGTTACTTCAAATCTTTAATCTGGGATGACACTTTCTCTGCCTCTACTCTTGTTGTTTCAGTCATAATCCCAGGCACTGCTGCCCATAATATGGAGGAGAGGAAGATAGCTAAATATGGGGACTTGACCAACCACTTCTTTTTTGTGCCATGTGCCATCTAGATTTCTGGGGTCCTCAGTCCCCAAACTGTTATTTTCCTCTTTAAATTCACGAGGAGTACATCCCACCTGAGGAAAGAGCTCTATGAGACAGAGTGGCTGATGTAGCAAGTGTCGCTGGCTGTTCTCTGTAACATTACAGTTGAGATATACTTTCTAGACTGATCTGTAGATTCTGCCACTCCCTCCCACTTTCCAGTACTTTTGCTATTTAATGTTATTTACTTTTTTCTCTTTTATTTTCGTTTTTTTTATCTTGAATATGCAAACATTAATGATTTATCCCATATTTTTTCCAAGCATAGTTGGTGTAGGACTGCATTAAGCAATGTGTAATTTTTCTTTTCTGGGGTTTATTTGAGAGGGATTCGCCTGCTGTTTCTAGCAGGTCTAACAACTATGTAGAGGTTCCTCAGTTTAGTAGTTCTTTAGTTTGCTGACTCCTATACTCTGGAATATTTCCAGAGTGGGATAATAATTTTTTTTCCTTCTTATTTTTATGAAGTCAAGACAGAGAACTTCTGACCATTTGTTCATGAGTCCAAACAGCACTGCAGCCATTATAGTATGTCCCCAGGCATGGGTGGTGGATTGGCAGAAACATTAGAGCATTGGCTTAAATGCTTTGTGACATTTGTCTCTGCTCATTACATTCTGAGTTCAAATTCTGCTGAAGTCAACTTTGCCTTTCATCTTTCCAAGGTTAATAAAATAAAGTACCAGTCAAATACTGAGATCAATATAATCGACTTTCTCCCCCACCCAGTAGCGTGCAGAGGTTGGGGGAGGTGACTGTGCATTGGCCCCGAGCATCCTTTGGATGGGGGGCATCATTCGGGGAAAAGAACTTAATAAATTTGATTGATTTATATTAAAATCGAATAAAGCATTTATTTCATGTTTCATCTGCATTTATATATTCAAAATGTTTTCCTTTCTCATATTTCTCAGTATATTAGACCTTATACTTGAGTCTTTGGGGCATACAATCAAGATTTTCCCTGGGTATCACGCCACTGCCCCACCCTCACCAAATTGCAGGCCTTACGCTTAAATTAGAAATCATTGTCCTCAGGCAAGATATGTAACTCTATTAGCTTAGTTTGCTAGATGACTGACAAAATAAGTTGTGCTCCTACTTTACATTTGGTTAACCTTAATCAAGCAATCCTGTGATGAAAAACATTCCAATTTTGATCACACTGTCTTTTTTCAGACATAGCATATCCCATCCAGAATCACATTTACCAAATATATACTCCTTTTGTCTTTTAAATAATAAATTATGATTTGAGGGAGCTTTGGCAGTTATTTTTGGAAAGTAAATCAACAAAGTAGATGTTCTCTCACTGGCTGGTACAGTTGAGCATTTAGCTTTATTAAAAAAGTTCTATCTGATGAAAAAATATTTTAATCAGTTAAACATTTCCTCCAGCTAAAGCCATTCTATTTATGATTTCTTGGAGAAGACAAATGTAAAGAAAAATAAATACATAAATTAATGTATTAGCTATTTGTGCTAACCTTATTGTTCACTCTCCCCAAAACATGTCAGGTTATTGACCTCTTATGTTTTTGTTTCAAAAGAGCTATTATAAATATGAAAAATAAAAACAAATATAAATGGAGGTTAACTTATGATCCATATGACTTATAAATGAAAGATAGTAATACATATAAGAAGCTTATCTAAAAGTAAGACAGAGAATACTAGATTTCATTGTAAAGAAACGAAAAATATGGATGAAAATTTAGATATCACATGATTTGAATCGAAATATTTAGTAAATTATTCTCTTAAATCACATGGGGAAAATAGTAGAAAACTAGCAACATATTGGACTTTACAAAGTAAACTAAAAGAGGATCATTTTGAAAAGTTATGTGTAGGAAGTTTATGAGGTATTGTCAGACAAAGAAAAGTATATTTAAAAATAATAAATAAATAAATAAAACGTTCCAAAATGATAAAACAAAACATGATGAGAGTAATAGAAGAACATCAGAAACAGTAACTAACTAATTAAGTTTTGTTGTTTAATCCCAGGTCAGCCCTGATTAAGCAGTCCCATGATCAATGATCATCTACAACAGGGGTTAGCAACCTTTTGATGTGTGTGGGCCACATAGATGTGCAGTGTTTCGTGAGCAGGCCACATAGCAATGCAGTGTCTCATTGGCGAGTCACATTGCTATGTAGTGTCTCATTGGCAGGCCACATTGCTATGTAGTGTCTCATTGGCGGGTCACATTGCTATGTAGTGTCTCATTGGCGGGTCACATTGCTATGTAGTGTCTCATTGGTGGGCCACATTGCTATGTAGTGTCTCGGCAGTGGGCCACATTGCTAGGCAGTATCTCGTCAGTGGGCCATGATATCAAATAAGTAATAAGAACATATGTAAAAACAAATACAGTAATATGATAAAATACTATGACATTTTTAATAAACTATGACAAAACTACAATACCTGGCAGTGTATTTAGATCAGGGTTGCCATTTGTTTCATGAACAAATTTACTTCTAATAATGCTGAACACTTTTAACATAGAAAAATAAATAAATATTGATTATTATTGAATACAGACACTCACAGATGTTTTACTACCAGACAGCAAACTCAAATGAAACATTTTGAGGATGAAATGAAATAACTGTTTGCCAGACACACTAACTTGTTTTAGGTTAGTCTGGGTTATTCCACATCCCTGCCATACACATACTATGTATGTACGTATATACATGGATACACACACAGATAGTCTCCTTGACTTCGATGTCTGACTATTCTATCTGTCTGAGTTTGATTGTTTGTAACTGTGACACAAAAAGTTACATTCAGCTAAGTGGGTCATGCGTTCTCTAGTTGGTATTCTAATCCAAAATAATTCAGAGCATTTTTTCAGGGATCGCTTAGCCTAAGATTGAAACCTGTTGGCGGGCCAGACAAAAATCCTTGGCAGGCCAGATGCGGCCTACGAGCCAGGGGTTGCCAACTCCTGATCTAGTATCTTTGTACATCTAGGACTACATTGTCCAGTGTGTCCCTCCATGATCGGATTAAGTTCCCTTTGAGGCTCTAAACACTTAATTAATTATTGTACAAATATAAATGTGATTTAATCAGCACAATTGATAGGAAACCACCTGGAGGATTGCGGGATTTGGTTATGATAGAAATGTAATGGGAAGCATGCCTAGGAGTATGGTATGAATCATTAATCTAGCTGTCTTGGATAAGTTAGAAATAAAGTACATTTTTTGCCAAGAGTAGCCAATATACAAATGGCAAAGCTCCTACCATGACATGGCCATTTTCTCATCACAACTGGAACCTGCCAACCTTAAATGTTGTCATAGTTAATGCCCAGATGAGGTAACCCTTTTCTGTTTGAGGGAGATAAATCTCTAATTTGGAACACCACATGTGACACTTTCTCCAGTTCCAACCTTGTGACTTTGACCAGAAACCTAGGTACTACAGAGGAGTGGAAGATATCCAAATACTGAGACTTGACTGATCACTTCTTTTCATACCAGTTGCTATTAAGATATCTGGTTTTCTTGATCTTTGGAGTGCAAAATTGTGATGAGTGAATGTCACATTAGGAAGGAACCCCATGAGGTGGAATGGTCAATGTAACATGCTGATATCTAGCTGATCTTCGTGGCAACGCTTTTGCAATCTCGTCCGCAGGGAACAGTTGAAATACACCACTTAGCCAGGGGTGTAGAATCAGCTCCATGCTTTCCCATTTTATTTCATTATTTTTTTACTCTCTGAGTTCAAATCCCGCCGAGGTTAACTTTGCCTTTCATCCTTACGGGGTCGATAAAATAAAGTACCAGTAATGCACTGGGTAATTGCTGGCCTTGTGCCTAACGTAGAAACAATTATTTTTTTACTCTCTTCCTGCTTACAGTGTGAAATATTTGTGTAATTAAAATACAGGAATGTTAACTAGCTGACTTGAAAGTACCAGAAAGTTTGGGTAGGTAAAGGAGTTTTACATTAGGATGATATGGAATGAGTTGCCATGATTATGGAGTTATCATATGATCCAATAGAGGTAGATGCAGAGATAACCAAATAAAGTTTGTATTCAAACCTTGTGACACTAACCCACTTGAAACCACCTCCAGTTCTATTATATAAAACTGTCTGTTTTAACCCTTTTGTGACTGTATTTCAATTAATTAATGAAGAGTTTAATTAATTTAATTAATTAGTAAGGTAGTAACTTAACATATAATTCTTATATAAAACTATGTTGAAAGATTTTAATTTAAATAGGAACTCTTTAAAATGGGTGGTTTTGTTTCATAGAACCAGAAGTTGTTTTGGCTGGGTTGGTATCAAAAGGGTTACAATGTTTGTTATTTAAATCTAAACCTCCCAACATAATTTAATATAAGACAATTTGTTAAGTTATGCTTCATATGCCATCTTAAATAATGAAAAAGATATTTGTTTTACTAGATATTTCTAAAAACTGATAAAAACACAAAGACAGTTTATTTCATTAAAAATATGATCACAAAATGGGTTATGATGATGAGAAGAAGGAATGTGTTTGGAGTATTTATGCACCAGTGAGGAGCTGGTGCAGGTACATCAGAACGAAAAATAGTTGGGCCACAGTGCCAGCAATCTGTGGGGAAGAAGTGCAAGAACTAAGAAGTATTATGTACATTGAAATCCCAAATAAGAGGACTTCAATGACAGCTGTGTTGATGTAGATATCATTCCTCTTTTTGATACCAACATGCCTCAATCTAACCCTGGTTCTATGATACAAACTGTTTATTCTAAAGAGTTTATATTTATTTTACATATAATTTATTTTACATATAATTTTATGTAAAAACATTTATGTTATGTTGCAAACACCAGTTTAATATTGAAGAAGTTATATAACTAAATCTCTTAAAATCCTATACAGTGTCTTTCATTACAAATATGGTAACAAAAGGGTTAATACAAGATAAGAAATAGTCAAGTAACTACTGGTAGAGAGGAAGAGAAATAACACAGATACAAAGACTTTCAGCCAGAGTAACTGGACCATTTTTTGTTTTGTTGGTGTACAGTTGAAAGAGGTGAATGTTAGTGAGATTAGATATTATATTATCTTTTGAAATGAAATTGGAAGGTTGTGTGGGCCAAAAGGTAGATATTAGAGTTAAATATAGAGTTAAATATATAGTTAGACATAGAGTTAGATATAGAGTTAGACATAGAGTTAGATATAGAAGATATAGAGTTAGATATAGAGGATATAGAGTTGAGTTAGATATAGTTATATATAGAGGATATAGAGTTAAATATAAAGTGTATACTGTTATATATAGACTTAGATACAGAGTTAGATATAAAGGATATAGGGTTAGTTATATAGGATATAGAGTAAGATATAGAGAATATATATTTAGATATAGAGTATATAGAATTAGATATAGAGAATATAGGGTTAGATATAGAGGATATAGAATTAGATATAGAAGATATAGGGTTAGATATAGAGTATATAGGGTTAGATATAGAGGATATAGGGTTAGATATAGAGTATATAGGGTTAGATATAGAGGATATAGGGTTAGATGTAGAGGATATAGAATTAGATATAGAGTATATAGGGTTAGATATAGAGGATATAGGATTAGATATAGAGAATATAGGGTTAGATATAGAGGATATAGAATTAGATATAGAAGATATAGGGTTAGATATAGAGGATATAGGGTTAGATATAGAGGATATAGTTTTGTGTTTCAGAAATGAGTAAGATAAGCTTTGCATGATATGGTTGAATTGAATTCCATGGATATTGGCATAACAGCATGAAAATTCTCCAGCAAATTGTTTTTTGTTATTTTTCATAGACTTTGTCAAGGTTGTAAGGGAAGATGAATATTTGGTGAAGGAGGCAAAGTTGAAATCAAAGATCATGGTTTGCTTTTAACCTTTGTGTCTATTCCTATGGATCCATAATAACTGGTGGAGTTGTGAGAGTACAATAGTGTCTTGGGCATATTGTCCTCAATATGCCCTATTCTTCTCTAGATTTAAACATAGATTAATTGATACTCATGAAGGCATTATACTGACAGAGTTGTTAGGGCATTTGATAAAAGCCTTGGTATTTGTTCCAGCTCCTGCCAGAGTCAACATTGCTTTTTATCATTCCAAGGTCGATAAATAAAATACCAATCCTGTACTGGGGTTGTTTATTTCTCTTTACTGAGGTCAATTTTTTCTCACTTTCTCTCCTTCTCTGGAAGACCTGAAGAGGAATGCTCTCCATCAGCTTTTAAATTCCCAAAATACACTGTGTGTCATGATGGCACCTTTATGATTCAATCGGGGGTTAAGGGCCCTTTTTTGTCATTTTTTACTTTTTCTCCTGTTCAAAGCTGGCCATTTTCATTTCAGGATGGGATGTTCCTTCATTTTGCAGCTGTAAACACCCCATTTCTTCTGAGGTGGATCTCTCTCTAAGAGCAAATTATAGGGTTGTAAGTTTATGAAATGATAATTTAGAAGAAAAATGAAATAAAAAAAGAAAGAAATATGAATGTAATAAAGAATGTCAAAATAAGCTACAGAAAATAGTCAGGAATTGTTAGGTGAAATAACATAACAAACAACTGGCATGATAAAAACCCTATGGTGCTTAGCAGTAATCCTTCACTTAGCTATCAAAATAATTGTTTCTACTTTTGGCACAAGGCCAGCAATTATCCCAGTACATTACTGGTACTTTATTTTATCGACGCCGTAAGGATGAAAGACAAAGTTAACCTCGGCGGGATTTGAACTCAGATCGTAAAGGGACGTAACTATGCTGGAAAGCATGTCCGACCCTAAACCGATACTGCCAATTCACCGCCCTCTTAGCCATAAAAATAATAAAGAAGGATGTTATTCCGAATATCTGGTTCAACATTATCATTATTAATTTCTTTGGTGGTCAACTAAAGAAAAAAGACAATTCCAAATTGAAAAGAAAGAAATGAAAATGGCATTATAGGTGGTAGAAAGTGTTATAGCAAAGTAAAAATATAGGATAGGAGAAGGCAACGCATGACAAAAAAAAAGGGGGGGGGGTTCTTTGTCAGAGCTAGTACATAAATTGTGGAAATAAACTGAGGAAAGAAAAATGTGTGGGATACGGTGCAGGATAAGAGGGAAAGAGAAGACAGCAGTGTTGAGAGTCAAGGCAGAGTTTATCCCTTTTGTTACCCTATTTCTAACTTGCAATCGGGAATGGCTCTTCCAGCACATCTCCATCACCATCCTCTGGGAAATGCCTTCTCTATTCTGTCTACTGGGGCCACAAGGCAGCCAGCGTGTGGGCCCCCATTTGCTCATAATAGTGAGAGAAGGAGAGAGTTGGAGAGACAGAGGCAGTGACAGAGAGAGTTTGGTTTCTTTGTGTTCAGATCTGGTGTATATGTATATATTTCATGGACACACACTCACACTGTTGTAGATGACTAATATATTCATGTATATGAAGTACAACTATAGCTATATTAGCAGGATTGAACACAGAAGCAAATTGTTACGGAACAAACTTTATAACCATACAGCCACGCCTGCGATTATATAGAAGAAAGACACTGCATATTGTTTTCAAATCATTTTGAAAATAATATAAAATTTGGAAGGATTTAGTAATATAACTTTCTAATTATTTATCTAGTTTTTGGAACATATCTTAAATGTTCCTACATAAAATTTTTATCATAGAACCAGTTGGGTTTCAGGCAGTTTTGTAAAAAAGATATATAAAATAATGTAGGTGAACCTAAATCAGAGCTGTTCATTTATTCAATACAGAGGGGGAGCAGGAAGAAAATCAATAGAGAGATTATAATTGTTTCTACTTTAGGCACAAGGCCAGCAATTACCCAGTACATTACTGATACTTTATTTTATCGGCCCCGTAAGGATGAAAGGCAAAGTTAACCTCGGCGGGATTTGAACTCAGACTGTAAAGGGACGTAACTATGCTAGAAAGCATGGCGTCCAACCCTCTACCAATACTGCCAATTCACCACCCTAGAGAGATTATAATGTGCAATTAAAATGTTTAACAGAGAGAAATTTGTTCAAAGTGGGGTAAGAAATATCAATGTATTCTTTAACTTCTTAGCTAAGGACAAATAACTATGTCTTACATGAGAAAAAAATTAAAAATATATTTGACAGTGTTCCAAGAGAGTGGTGAGTGGATAATTGGCCCAAGCAAAACCATTCAAGTGAATCTGCCACCAAGGGTGAGTACTGGAAGGCATCCCACTCCCATTCTTTTCAATGATGCACCCTCAAATGTATGGGGAATATACTTATCCTGACTGAAAAGCTGCCTTAAAATTATTGTGAACTAGAGTACCCTACCCAGAATGTTATGAAGATGCCCCCCCCCCCCCTTTCCCCAAGCACCAAGGTTGGTGACAGGCCTCCACTTAAGCCTTGTATGACTCAACAGCAAACAAGGTAAGGATTAGTATAGAATTTAGTGAAATATTTAGAATACAGGAAGATTTTCTTCATAACTCAATTTTTAATCCGCTTATTTTCATTATAGTTCTTGATAGAGTCGCACAGGAATTCAGGCCTAGACAAGATGCCCTTGAGACCTGTTATATGTTGATAACTTGATTCTCATTGTATAATCAGTTAAAAAATTACAGAGAAAGTTTCAAGTCTATTCCAAAGAGTTAAAGATCAACATAGCAAATAACAAAATACTAATTAGCAAATAATAGGAAGCAAAGTCCATTGACAGCTCAAATGGCTTATTAGATGTAGAAGATAGCTTCTGTTACCCAGGTGACCTAATTAAGGTTATAGACAGTGAAATAATAATGGATAAAGAAAGACATGGAAGAATTATTATGTTTGTTGGCAAGAAACAATTTCTTCTGTTACCAAGACAAACTCTATGAAGCATGTGTTAGGAATAGTGAGACATGGGCATTAAATATATACAATGTTTAGAAACTGGAAAGGAATAAGTTGAATATGATTCTCCGGATTTGAAAATTCAATTAGCTGAAAAGTGGGATGTAACTCAGATAACAAGTTGTTGTGTTAAAGGTATCAGCCAGTGTGTGTTAGTGTTGTTGATGCTTATCCCAGATCAGCCATGATTAAGTAGACCTATGATTAAAAGCATTCCAGCATGGCTATGCCAACTTTTATTCATGCACCATGTATATAGGCAGCAAATTGGCAGAGTCATTAGAATATTGGATAAAATGCTTTATGGTATTCGTTCTGGCTCTTTGCTCTCTGAGTTCAAATCCCACCGAGGTCAACTTTATCTTTCATCCTTTCGAGGTCGATAAAAAAAGTAACAGTCTAGTACTAGGGTCAATTCTTCCTCTCTGGAAGAAATCTGCTGTACTCAGGGATGGGCTCTGCCAGGCTTAAAAAATGCCAAAGTAACGCCATATGTCAATATGCCCCTGCAACTCTATCTGGAGTTGCGGGACCATATATTTAAAGCTACTTTATCCAATGTCATCTGCATGTTTAAGACAATTGCTAATTTCTATAGCATACTTTATGGCAAAATAGGCTGCTATTTCTCGCAAGTCAAGCAACCACATAGAGACTTTCTTGATGACTTGAGTCATTGTGTGTAGGTGAGATAGATGCAGTGATGTGGCCATGTAAAATGCATTGATAACATCTGATGGGGGAAATCTCAACAGACAAGCTAGTATGAATCATAGATGAAATTTGTACCCAGAGGGGCAAAGATTAAACTACACAGCAGAGATGACAATGAAATAGTATGGTCGATCAGATAATAATAGATAAAAGAATGGGAGGTGGATAAAATGTATAGTTGCAAAGTAGTCTGTCAGGAAATTCAATATTCCATTGGTGGGATGGGGACCATAATGATTTGAACACATTTGTCCTATGGATGTGTTACAATAGAAAAAGTTTTCTCAATAAGAAATATGAATGCAATAAAGAAAGTCAAAATAAGCTATAGAAATTAGCCAACAGAAATTGTTAGGTTATTCATAACATATAGCTTTAAAAAAAACTATCAGAATAATCACTAACAAGATGAAAGCCTTAGGGTGTTAACAGTAATCCTTCACTTAACCATAAAAATCACATAGAAAGATGTCATTCCTAAAAATCTAGCTCAACATTATCATTGTTAAATTCTAATTTATAGGGAAAAAGAATCATAAAGTGAAAATAAATGGAAAACGTATTAAAAATGGCAGGGAAGACATAGTAAAGGTAGAAATTAGATATGGTATGAACAGAATTAATCTTAAAAACAGAAAAAATAAATCACCTTATATTTGTTGATTTATAAAAAAAAGTAATTGAAAGTTCTATTCTCTATGTTGTATAAGACAGCAACGAAACAGCTACATATGGAAGAATGCTTCGTGGCAGCTGTTCTGACTGAGTACAAAGGAACTAAAATAGGCCATGGTTAACAAAAGATTTAGTGAAGACTTGATAGTTAAATGACTGTGTCAATCACATTTTTATACTTGAAACCTTTATAAATGAATTGGATCTGAAATAACTTCAAGACGTTCTCTATGAAAATTTGAATCTTGATATAGTTTTCAATAGAAGAGCTTGAGGGCCAATGCTGTTATTTTACTTAATGAGTCAATTCTGTGATTTTCCAAAGAGAGTATGATAGTAGGAAACTGTTTTAGGCTCATCACCAGAGTCAGGGGACACTGGCTGGCAGTGGTCTACTTTTCATGCACCCTCAGATTTAGAAAATAATAGTTTATAAAAAACATCATGAAATAAGTTCCTTTTAAAAGCCTATTTGTAACTTTTATGTTAAAGATTCCCACATCATGGGGGTAGCTCTCCCTCATGCTTTTGTATATCTGTAGAGACATATATGCTATTAATAAAGTTTGCACTATCTTGAAAGTACTGGTACTAAATCAATCCCCACTCTGTTTTTATGTCCTCTCTTCATGCTACAAGGGACTTCAGTCATTCATTTGCCCTTTTCCGTAGCAGAAAGTTTGAAGTGGTGTGTTTGATTGTTCTTGAATTTGTGAGACTATCTTGTTGTTTGTGTTTTCTTTTTGTGGCTGGATGTGGTTGTTGTATTGTTGGTGGTTTGGCTTGTGGTGTTGATGTCGGTATTTGGAGTCACTGTAGTTTGAGATGTGTCTGTGTTTGGTGTGTGTGTGTTGTGTTGGTTTTCTTTGGAATGGTGCAGGATGTTTTTTTTTATATTTCTTTTTTTTTTTTTCTTGGGCTTTTGGGGTTTTCCCTCTTCCTCATTGTGAGAAGAGGAAGTTTGTGTCTCAGTCATTTGACTCCGATGGGTGTTGTGATGTGAGTGTGTAAGTGTGTGTATGTGTGTGTGTGTGTTTGGACTAGGAGAGAAGGAGAGCTGAGTTGGGAGTCCCCTTGGGTGGTTTTTATGATTCTTTAATTTGATTGTATATTACCTCTGCACTCAGATCTCACCAAAGCCAACTTTGCCTTTCATTCTTTTGGCATCAATAAGATAGGATACCAGTCCACTACTCTCTCTCTCTCTCTCTCTCTCTCTCTCTCTCTCTCTATATATATATATATATATATATATATATATATATATATATATATATATATATATATATCGCTATCTATCTATCTATCTTTCTATCTATCTCTATCTCTCTCTGGAAGAAACTGGCTATAGCCAAACCTGGAGAGGGATGCCACCGGGTTTAAAATACCCAAGACAGACTGTATGTCATTACAACACACCTACAATACCATTGATTGCTATTATGGAATCAGTAATATCATCTTCATCGAGAATTATCTTAAATCCAATTTGAACAATCTTGAGTGTCATATTTATATTTTGTATTTTATGATTTCAAAATAATGACAAGGAGCCATGAAGGACTTAATACCCAAACCATTTGTCAGAATACTTTTTGGTTGATACAAAATTCTGTCTTATTAACAATGATCTTTAGAATTCAACTAACTGTTGAATTTGTCTAACTGTTGTTTTCCTTGAAACAAAACTGTTAGAGAAATATTTTAAAATAAGAAATGGATATCTTAAAAATGCAATTCAGAACACAAGAGAAATTGTGTGAATATGCAAATTTTCCATTGTATAGTAAAAGACTACAAAAATAGTTAACCCTTTTGATACCAAACTACCTGAAACTACCCATGGGTTTACAATACAAAAACTGTTTATTTTAAAATGACTACATTTATCTAAAACCTTCCACCATAATTTTATGTAAGAGGTTTTGTTAAGTTATGCTCTCAGTAATCCCTCTAAATACTTGATTATTTTCAAAAGGATTTGAAAGTTATAGGCAGTGTCTTTCATTACAAATATGTTAATGAAAGTGTTAAAACAAGGATAAGGCTGCCACTTGCTAAATATCCTAATGTTACAGATAAGACAATTTGTTGCACTGAACTCTCTGACATAATATTGGTTCTTATTAGATTCAATCTTCATATTAAACAATATGTAATTTGTAATTCCTCTGTAAAATGTTAATACACAGGCCTCATCATCACCGTTTTACGTCCGTTCTTCCACGCTAGCATGGGTTAGACGGGTTGTCCTGTTGTGTGCAGTGTCTGGTCGGCTGACCATGCCTTGCTCATACAGGAACTGATTTGGCTTGATTTCTACAGCTGGATGCCCTTCCTAACACCAACCTCATTTACAGTGAGTGCTGGGTGCTTTTTCGTGGCGCCTACACGTCCACTTTACAGTGTGGGCTGGGTGCTTTTTTGCCGTGGCACCTCCACGACCACCTTGCGGTGAGGGGTGTGGGGGCATATTGTTTATATGCTTCAGCATGTACCCATGGGAGGTCGGGTACTCTGTATTACTGCGTGACGCCAGAAGTCTCGGTCATGTGTCATTGTCTTTGAGAGGTGTAATTGGGTAAGGTCGGCTTTTATCACCTTATCCCAGGTCATCTTGGGTCTCCCCACTCCGCGGTTTCCATCAATTTCTAGTGCTCTGCACCTTTTTATGCAGCTGTCATCCTTCATACGCATCACATGTCCATACCAGCACAACCGCCTCTCCTGCACACAGCATTTGATTTCTCTTATGCTCAGTCTCTCTCTCAATTCATTTATGCTTTGTCGTTCACGTATATTACTGTTACACATCCATCGGAGCATGCAGGCTTCGTTTCTCTCTAATCTACGTAAGTCTTCCACCTTCAGCGCCCAGGTCTCACTACCATGCAACATCGCTGTTCAGATACACGCATCATACAGTCTGCCTTTTATTCTGAGGGAGAAGCCTTTTGCAGCTAGCAGTGGTAGTAGTTCCCTAAACTTCTTCCATCCCGTTCTTACCCTAGTTATTGTACTTTCTGAACACCCACCTCCGTTGGTAATTCGGTCACCTAGGTAGCAGAAGCTGTCTACTGTTTCTACAGAGCCCTCCCAGAGATTGGTGGTACTTGTTTCCTGTGGCTGTTTGCTGCTTGCTGTTTCAGCACAGCTGCTGCATGTGAATCCTACATTCTTAATTATTATTAAATTGCTACATCACTTGTGTACCCATTGTTTGCATTTGGGGCAGAGAATGGAGTTCCTACCTACACCTTTCCTACATACTGAGCAAGGCCATTTCCCTGAGGGGATCTGGGTTCTGTTTTCTCGCCTACTTACAAGGACCTTAGTCTTTGTCATGTTGACTTTGAGACCCTTTCTTTCTAGTCCCTGCTTCCAGGTTTGGAATTTATTCTCTAGTTCTACCATAGATTCAGCTATGAGTGCGAGGTCATCAGCATACAGGAGTTCCCATGGGCATCCGGTCTTAAACTCCTCCGTTATTGCCTGCAGGACTATGATGAACAGGAGAGGGCTAAGAACAGAGCCCTGGTGGACCCCAACCTGTATGCTAAATTCCTCGCTATACTCATTGCTAATCCTAACTTTGCTGACTGCTCCCCTATACATGGCTTGTACCGCTTTCACAAGCCATTCATCTACTCCTAGTTTTCTAAGAGCCCACCAGATTACAACACGTGGAACTCTGTCAAAGGCTTTCTCAAGGTCGACAAATGCCAAGTAGAGTGGCTTACTTTTAGCTAGGTACTTTTCCTGTAATTGCCTCACAAGGAAGAGGGCATCAGTGGTGCCTCTTCCTGGTACAAACCCAAATTGCATCTCGTCTATTTTCACCCGATCCCTAATCAGCTGTGCTATAACTCTTTCTGTTACTTTCATGACCTGGTCCATCAACTTTATACCTCTATAATTTCCTCTATCTAGTGCATCGCCTTTACCTTTGTAGCAGTTGACAATGATGCTACTGCACCAATCTTTTGGTATGGCCCCTTCTAGTATTACCTGGTTAATGATACGTGTGGTTATAGTGTGACCTACAGACCCAGATGCCTTCAGCATCTCGGTAGCTATACCCGATGGACCGGTTGCCTTCCCCATCTTCATATCTTTGATTGCCTTACTTACTACGCTGCTGCTGACTTGTACTGCTGGTCCCTCTATAGGGTCTACTTGGGGTAGGGTCTCTTCTTCCCATGCATTCTCCTCGTTTAGTAATCTATCATAATGACTCTTCCATGCATCTTTCTTCTCAGCACTTGTGAGGGCAAGCTCACCTTTATCATTCCAGATACACTTCTCTCCAATGACATCACAACTATCTCTGACACACTGCCTCGCAATCTTGAATACCTCCTGTTTCTGGTCCCCACGTTGTAAAACATGCTTGAGTTTTCTATCCTCTGCTTCCCTCCTAGCTAAGTATACTTGTCGCCTAGCTTCCCTCTTGGTCTCTATGTAATGTACCCTGCTCCCCCCGTTCTTCCATTCTTTCCATGCCTGTCTCTTGGCCTTAACTGCTTCATCTACCTTATTGTTCCACCACCAAGTCACTCTCCTCCTGCTTGAGGTCTTACTCCAGCCTCAGACCTCATCCGTCGCCTCTAGTAAATTATTTTTTAGGAACTCCCAGTTCTCTTCTACGTTAAATGTCTCTATCTGTTCTTCTTTACTGTCGTAGGCGTTGAGTAAAATATCTTTAAATATGTTACTGGTTGAGGGGACTTTCAGCTTCCAGATCTTTCTTCTCCAGGTTGGCCTCTGTTTCCGGGTTCGTCTAGTTCTGACCGTGAGGTCGCTGACAACTAAGCTATGTTGGGATGTACATTCCTCACTAGGGAAGGCTTTTGTGTTTACGACCGTCCATCTGTCACGTCCTCTGATGAGGATAAAATCTAACTGACTAGAGTGCTCCCCTGATCTATAGGTGATCAGGTGGTTGTCGGGTTTTTTAAAGTTTGTGTTACATATCGACATGTCATTGGCGTCGCAGAATTCTAGAAGTCTGAATCCTTCCTCATTCCTTGTGCCAACTCCATGGCCTCCATGTACTCTATTGAAGCCGTCGCAGTGTTTACCTACGTGTCCGTTAAAATCTCCTGCGATGATTAGGAAGTCCTTGTCGTCTGTTAGAGCAGTAGTGTGTATTAGGGACTCGTAAAACCTATCCTTAAGTTCGTCTGGCAGCCCCGATTGGGGTGCGTAAGCTGATATTATTGTGGTAATTGTCTTATTGCCTCATTTTTATTATTTATTTATCCATGATAGTTAGACTTTCAACATCTAAAACCACACTAACCTAATTTGCCTCACATAGGTATTTTGTAGAGCATGAGAAATTAGATGCTTCTTTCAAAGGCATTAACAGTGAAAGTGAATTGAAATGATTTCAAACAAGAATCTAAACTGGATCAAAGACATGTCTTCTTCCATTTCACAGCACTCATCTTTATATAGATTTAAAAATCTTCTGACATGACCTTTACTATCTGGGGGCAAATATTGATTTCTTATAGAGCCATTAAATTTATAGACGTTGTTACGACATTCATGGTTTTTAAGTGGTATCATCAATGGAAAGCTATTCTAATGAGAACTCAACATCACACCATTGACTCAGTTTACCACTAAGTTATTCTTGTACTATTATATAGTAATAGAATTCATTATGTGTGTGTAAATCTCTCTCTCTCTCTCTCTCTCTCTCTCTTTATATATATATATAAATATATATAAGTTAAAACAATGAAATAAAAAATCAAGTCATTAGAGATATACTTCACTGCTTTACGATCGTTTCTAGATGGTGATAATACGTTGTATCTATACTCATTTATTGATCTATGTAAGTTTACAAACTATCAGATAGAGAGAATATTTACTTACATGCATATCACCAGCTGTTTTCAAAAGCAATAATAAATTTATTCAATAATAATTTTACTCAGAATTAGTAGCATGTTAGTATCATGTCCTTATTTGGGGATAGTTGAAGAACTAACGAATCAAATTGTTTTTTTCATATGATGTTAAGATGAAAAGTAATACACTTTAGTTGAGGTCATGACCCTTTGAAAGGAATGGTTAGTAGAAATGGCATAAAAATCTATTAGGAAGGAAGGGGATTGTCAAACTGATAGTTTAATGTATCTTGTATAGTGAATTTAAAAGGAATGTCAAAATAAATGGTGATTAATGTTGTATTGAGTTTTAAGGTGAATATAAATTAATGTTATGGCTAGGAAAGATAGTGTATTAAAAGATGAAAATTATAATAAGATAATTGTTTCTACTTTAGACACAAGGCCAGCAATTACCCAGTAATGCGATAAT
Source organism: Eledone cirrhosa (assembly GCA_964016885.1). Taxonomy (NCBI): domain Eukaryota; kingdom Metazoa; phylum Mollusca; class Cephalopoda; order Octopoda; family Eledonidae; genus Eledone; species Eledone cirrhosa. The sequence goes on along the minus strand of OZ024740.1, from coordinate 386,479,777 downwards.
GTACAACTTAACCAACACAATATAGTACGGTGTGGTAACTTGCACTCAGTATAATATATTCTCTCTATCTGATAGTTTGTAAACTTACATAGATCAATAACTGAGTATAGATACAATGTATTATCACCATCTAGAAACGATCGTAAAGCAGTGAAGTATATCTCTAATGACTTGATTTTTTATTTCATTGTTTTAACTTATATCATGACTCTGTTTTCCTTTTAATGTTTTATTGTTTTCTGAGATTTATCTTAACCTACAACATTTTCAACATATGGATTACATCGAGTTCTTCGTGCAGAATAGACCCCACAACTTACAGTGGATACCTCTGTGTATAAATATATATACAAATATATATATATATATGTTTATATGTATATATATATATATATATATATATATATATATATATATATATATATATATATATATATATATATATATATGTTTATATATACGTATATATATATATATATATATGTTTTGCAAGGTTTTTGATGTGAAATCATGTGTTGAAACAAATATTGTTATATTTGGGGAGGGTCATATTGTTATATTGTTATAATGTTGCCAGACATAATAACAGAAGACACTCACTGTTTGGTTTGGATTAGTTTTCTCTTCTGTATTTTTTATATTTCCATAGTTTATTTATCTGGCATCAATGTTTATCAATGATTGACCAACAGTTAAAAATACAGATATAAACATATATATATAGTCTATCAAAGTGCTTTTGTCACACACACATCTGTGACATCATCAGTGGCACTATTATGTTTCCTCCCATTGTATTGTAATGCCTACGCCATTTTTATTTTATTTATTTATTTAATACAGAGACAGAGACAAGAATAAATAATGATAAACATTGCCAGATAAATTAACTACGGAGATATAAAAGATACAGAAGCAAAAACCAACCCAAACCAAACAGTGAGTGTGTTCTGTTATTATTTCTGGCAATATTAATATTCTAACAATATAACAATATGTTCCTCCCCCAAATATAACAATAAATATATATATACAAATATATATATATATATATATATATATATATATGTATATTTATATATATATAGAGAGAGAGAGATTATATATGTGTGTGTGTGTGTGTATATATATATATATATGTATATATATATATATAAACGGAAAAAATGAAACGAAATTTCATTTCTCACTCTTAGTACGGCTGTTACATACTTATATTAATATATATATATATATATATAGCTAACCACTAAGCCATGTGCCTCCATTATGTATATATATTGCCAGTGGATTAGCGGTGGATTGGCAGTATCAGTAGAGGGTCGGACGCCATGCTTTGATGCATAGAGTTACGGTCCTTGCCATTTTGAGTTCAAATCCCGCCGAGGTTTACTTTGCCTTTCATCCTTACTGGGTCGATAAAATAAAGTACCAGTAATGCACTGGGTAATTGCTGGCCTTGTGCCAAAAGTAGAAACAATTATGTATATATATATATATATATATAAATATTTACACATACACCAATTAAACAAAGTCACTTTCTAGTAACCAGCTCACTCGCCGTAAGCAACCAACACACACTTTCTGACTTGACCACTGCCACGTCACAGTTCTCAGCCATTTTGAATTCCTGTTTGGCGGGGGCCACTTCGAGTTTGTCCTCTGAAGAGTTCAAAACTCGAGATTTATCCTTAATAGGATATCTCAAAATGAGAACGAAACCCATGGGTCGGGATTTAGTGATTTAATCCTGGTATGTATATAAGCATTTCTAACTGTAATTTTATACCTAATTGTGTATGGTTGACCATATATTTAATTAATTTCCACGTGGTGTTGAAATGTTGGGTAGATATTTTATAGCAGTTGGCCGCGAAGACGCTGCTATGGTATATTTAGTGTTTTTTCATAGGTGCCTTTTAATCTCATAGCCTGGTCTAATTGATTTTTTGTGTTGTTAATTATGCTAATTGGGAGAAGAAATGAAATGATATATATATTATCAAATAATTCTATGGACTTGCTTTTTTACTTTATAGTATATATATATATATATATATACATTATGAAGAGAGAAGAAACATTTAGATATAATTAGTAATAAAAAGTATCATACCTAAGCTGCTCCTAAATTCCTCGACTACGTAGTTTCGTGGCATAAACAAAAACAATATATCAAAGATATAGAGTCCTTGCGAGGTCTGCCGACTTATCAAGAGGATACCTCATTTTACTAGTCTCAAGAACGCGTCTACACGACGTGAGAAAGAATCCCAAAAGGCGGAGGGGGAGATAGTCACGCGATATAACGGTCGAGAAACAGAGCTAAGCCTCTTATAACCACGAAGAAAATACCACGGAGGCGGAGGGGGTATTCATATCGAGGCCGTAGAAGAGGTGGTGAAGAAGGCGAAAAGTATGAGTAATGGAAGCTTTCCAGTTGTCCCCACACTTCAAAGACTGCTCGACCAGAGGGAGTTATTAACAATATATTTAGAAACACACAGATACATGCGGACACACACATATATACATGAATGCATCCGCACCCAACTGTGAGTTAAGGGTGCCAACTTCACCGATGTTGCTCAATGAATGACTGGGACAGACCAATTCAGTTGAACTAGACTGAACCAGTATCAGAGTTAAAAATACATTATGAAGAGAGAAGAAACATTTAGATATAATTAGTAATAAAAAGTATCATACCTAAGCTGCGGATGCATTCATGTATATATGTGTGTGTCCGCATGTATCTGTGTGTTTCTAAATATATATATATATAGATAGATTAAATAGATTAAATAGATTAAATTCATTTTGATTTATCTTAATTTTGGATATATATATATATATATATATATATATATATATATATAGATAGATATATACACACATAGGGTGGCTGCCAACTCGTTTTCGAGTACGGCCACTACTTTATATCCATGTAGGAGAACCCCTGCTGATGCGCTGAACGAGTGTGACTTTTTAGTCCAGCCAGCGACTTGAAAACTCTGGTACAAACACTACGCTTGTGACAATTATTGACACATAGTGCTGGGCCCATGGTACCATGTGACGACAAGTGCAGAGAGATCTCCAGATATAAAGCAATGCCTGTGCCGTGAAGCTTTTATAGTGAGCAAAGGCACTGCACAAAGCCAGTCCCACTCTCTTAACCAAGATGATATTTACCAAAAAGAAGAACAAGTCAACATCATTGGATACCATCAGGGTTGCAGGTGTTATATCAGAGTTTTCCTTCTCCTAGAATTCTGCCTTGACAAAGGCTAAGGGGTCATCTCTCCCGGTGATTTTGGATGGCCATTGACTCTTAAGAGCTCCTTTGCCCTTTGACAGGTTTTGTTTTTAGTCCTGCAGGATGTCCAAAGTCACCCTCCTCACCAAGAAACCTTGGTGGGGTTGCCAGTTTAGTCGCCAACGACCCGAACATGATACAGGTTGTACATACACATATACATACATACATACATACATACATACATACATATACATACATATATACATACATACATATGGTGGCTGCCAACTCGTTTTCGAGTACGGCCACTACTTTATATCCATGTAGGAGAACCCCTACCGATGCGCTGAACGAGTGTGACTTTTTAGTCCAGCCAGCGACTTGAAAACTCTGGTACAAACACTACGCTTGTGACAATTATTGACACATAGTGCTGGGCCCATGGTACCATGTGACGACAAGTGCAGAGAGATCTCCAGATATAAAGCAATGCCTGTGCCGTGAAGCTTTTATAGTGAGCAAAGGCACTGCACAAAGCCAGTCCCACTCTCTTAACCAAGATGATATTTACCAAAAAGAAGAACAAGTCAACATCATTGGATACCATCAGGGTTGCAGGTGTTATATCAGAGTTTTCCTTCTCCTAGAATTCTGCCTTGATAAAGGCTAAGGGGTCATCTTTCCCGGTGATTTTAGATGGCCATTGACTCTTAAGAGCTCCTTTGCTCTTTGACAGGTTTTGTTTTTAGTCCTGCAGGATGTCCAAAGTCACCCTCCTCACCAAGAAACCTTGGTGGGGTTGCCAGTTTAGTCGCCAACGACCCGAACATGATACAGGTTGTACATACACATATACATACATACATACATACATACATACATATACATACATATATACATACATACATATGGTGGCTGCCAACTCGTTTTCGAGTACGGCCACTACTTTATATCCATGTAGGAGAACCCCTACCGATGCGCTGAACGAGTGTGACTTTTTAGTCCAGCCAGCGACTTGAAAACTCTGGTACAAACACTACGCTTGTGACAATTATTGACACATAGTGCTGGGCCCATGGTACCATGTGACGACAAGTGCAGAGAGATCTCCAGATATAAAGCAATGCCTGTGCCGTGAAGCTTTTATAGTGAGCAAAGGCACTGCACAAAGCCAGTCCCACTCTCTTAACCAAGATGATATTTACCAAAAAGAAGAACAAGTCAACATCATTGGACACCATAAGGGTTGCAGGTGTTATATCAAAGTTTTCCTTCTCCTAGAATTCTGCCTTGACAAAGGCTAAGGGGTCATCTCTCCCGGTGATTTTGGATGGCAATTGACTCTTAAGAGCTCCTTTGCCCTTTGACAGGTTTTGTTTTTAGTCCTGCCAGATGTCCAAAGTCACCCTCCTCACCAAGAAACCTTGGTGGGGTTGCCAGTTTAGTCGCCAACGACCCGACCATGGGACAGGTTGTACTGCGATACATGTTACCAGTAGCACCAAGTGGTGACCTGACATATACACACATACACACATACATACATACATATTCATAATGGAGGCTTAGTGGTTAGAGCATTGGCCTTGCAATTCTCAGACCGGTTCAATTCTCAGACCGGGTGATGTGTTGTTTCCTTGAGCAAGACACTTTATTTCACATTGCTCCAGTTTACTCAGCTGTAGAAATGAGATGATAGGGACTAGGGTCCATATCATTCCACTGCAAAGTGGTTGTGCAGGTGCCACGGCAAAAAAACCTCTCAGCACTCACTGTAAATGAGGTTGGTGTTAGGAAGGGCATCCAACTGTAGAAATCAAGCCAGAATCAGTTCCCGTCCCACCCTTGCAAGCAGGGAAAAAGCGGACGTAAAATGAAATGATGATGAATGATGATGATGATATATATGTGTATATGTATATATATATGTATATATATATATATATATATAATATATAAGATCAAAAGATGGTTAAATGAGTTCCATGTATTTTATTATGCGCATTTCAAAAACAAATATCATGAATAAGATTTGTGTTTTCATCAGATAAAATAGGAGGACATGATATGAAAACACAAATCTTATTGCATGATGATATTTGTTTTTGAAATGCGCATAATAAAATACATGGAACTCATTTAACCATCTTTTGATCTTATATATTATGTATACTCCAGTCCTACAAACTGTAGAGTGCTTCTTATCCGATATCTGCATTGCTTTATTGTACTACAATAAAACTCACCTCCTACATACATATATATATATATATATATATATATATATATATATATATATATATATATATACACACACACATTTATATCAGTTCTGTTTACATGCCAACACAAGAGCAAGAATGAAGGGTTCATTCTACTGACATGGCTTTAAAAATGAGGCTTGTTTGCATAATTGCAAACGAATTGAATGTTATTATTAATATTCGAAAAAAACAGATTACATTTATTGTATTCAGCCATGTAGAGCGAAATTTTTATATAAATATATATATATATATATATATAGAGAGAGAGAGATTAGAAAGAGTTGGGGCCTGATGTCTGAGATCTTGCCATTTTGGCAGCTAGTTCCAGCTTGTTGAATAATAGTCTAACTAGTTTGATACTGGTTTAATCCTGTATATGTATTACATATAAGAGGGTTGACTGAAAAGTTCATAGGCTGACCAAATGAGGTTTATTTTTCAACATAGTCCCTAGAAAGAAACAATGCAGTTATTAATAAGAAGAGTTGAAATTAATTCATGCAAAATTTCAGAGCTCTAGCATCACTCCTTCATAGTAAACCTATGAACTTTTCAGCTGATCTTCATATATATATATATATATATCGACAGTCAATCGTCTTTCGTCAAATCGGACCAAGGAAACAATGTTTCCATTGGTCTTTCCAATTGCTAGTACTCTCTATCGTTTGCAACTGCAAGTAGAAGGAGCAACATGAAATAAAGTGTCCTGTCCAAGGACATAACGCATCGCCTGGTTCAGGAATCGAACTCGCAACCTCATGAATTCAAATCCAATTCTCTAACCACACATCCATGTGCCTTCACAATATATATATTTACAAAGAGATAGACAGAGAGAGAAAGATAAACGGACACCAGTGTTGAAGAAAATGCTGACTTTTATCATGGATGAATGTATTCTAAAACATTTACCCCTTTTTAATTGTGTTTCATGAATTCTAAACAAGAACTTTAGCACCATTTTGTCAGATTGATGAGTTCATGTGACAGACAGATAAAAAATGGCATACAATCATTATAATATAGAATATTTAGTGTGTGGTGACTACCATATAATAAACAGAAGGTAAACATTTGGTTATCCAATTTCAATTTACTGGTAGTGCCAATAAACAAAACATGAATGTTACACAATCTCAATTCCCTTCCTTATAAATATGTCTTCTGCCATTGTGTATCATTATGTGATACATATACTTTGATCAATATGCCAAGAATATACTAAAATTCATGTTATGCTTTAAAGAGGTCAGTTGCTTAATCTTACATAAAAGAAACCATGAAACCATCCATAAAATCAGGGTGAGAATATATATGAAAAATTTCATGTAAACAAGGGTACAAACAGAGGAGGAGATAACTAAAGAGTAAATGGGAGAAGGTAAAGAGATGTAGAAGGAATAAAGTACAAACAAGGGCAATGAGAAAGAGAGAGAGGGGTGGGGGAAGATGAAAAATAAGATATTCATCCTTGTACCTTACTCTTATTATACCCTCCTCCAGTTCCCAGCTCTCCCTCACTCACTCTCTCTCTCTCTCTCTTATTCTCCTTGTTTTTAATAGTTTTCTTTCTACACCTCTATCTCTCCTAATTCCACTTTCATTATCTCTACTCTTCTATCTCTACTATTCCTATGTTTGTATTAAATTTTGCATATATTTTTACTGTTATTCTCTCCCATATATTCCTCCCAGCAAGCATGGAAGATGGACGTTAAACGATGATGATGATGATGATATGTATATGTATATATATCATCATCATCATCACCATATTACGTGAGTTCTTCCACGCTAGCATAGGTTAGACGGGTTGTCCTGTTGTGGGCAGTGTCCAGTCGGCTGACCTTGTCTTGCTCATACAGGTACTGATTCTGGCTTGATTTCTACAGCTGGATGCCCTTCCTAACACCAACCTCATTTACAGTGAGTGCTGGGTGCTTTTTTTCCGTGGCGCCTACATGTCCACTTTACAGTGTGGGCTGGGTGCTTTTTTGCCGTGGCACCTCCACGACCACTTTGCAGAGGGAGGGGGTGGGGGTTTATTGTCTATATGCTTCGGCTTTGGCTTGTTCCCGTGGGAAGTCGCGTCTTCTGTATTACTGCGTGACGCCAGAGGTCACGGTCGTGTGTCATCACCCTTGAGAGGTGCAATTGGGTAAGGTCAGCTTTTATCACCTCATCCCAGGTCATCTTGGGTCTCCCCACTCCGCGGCTTCCATTGACTTCTAGTGCTCTGCACCTTTTTATGCAGCTGTCATCCTTCTTACGCATCACATGTCCATACCAATGCAACCTCCTCTCCTGCACACACCATTTGATTCCTCTTATGCTCAGTCTCTCTCTCAATTTGTTTATGCTTTGCCGTTCGCGTATATTACTATTACACATCCATCGGAGCATGCAAGCTTCGTTTCTTTCTAATCTGCGCAAGTCTGTTACAGACAGCGCCCAGGTCTCACTACCATCTAACATTGCTGTTCGTATACACGCATCATACAGTCTGCCTTTCATTTTGAGATACATATATGTACAGGGCTGTGGAGTTGCTGGATAAGGTGTACTTATAAATAAGAGGAAAGCAAGAACGGGAGATAATTTTCCTTCATCAGTTGTCTGCTGGGAGTCATGGATATTTCAACACATTAAAGACAATATATCTTACCCCAGTGCATCAATAACTAAAGGAAGTTATTGGGATGGGAAAAAAGGGAAGAGAGAGAAAATTTTAAAGTCAACATAAATCTGAACTTAAGTTCGAGATTGGTGAGGACCAGGAAAAAAACATATATACTGTATATATATATATATATATATATATATATATATATATATATATATATATTCCGGGACCAACAAATGGTATTACGTCGGATGTACCGCAACTTCTTTCAAGGCTCGCCTATACCAACATCGATCTTCGATCAGGCACGAGAAAATGCGCTCCGTAACAACCCTCGCCGATAAAGCCTGGCAGCTTCGGAGGAACAATCAAGCGTTCTCCCTTGATTGGCAAATTATTGCAGCTGCGCCTGCATATTAGCAAAATCATCGATTCTGCAAGTTATGCAATTTAGAGATATACTGCATTTTAACGTCGGTAAACAAACTTTTGAACAGCAAAATTGAACGTTCTCTATACTGTAACCATCGTTTGAAAACGACTTTTTCTTTTTTTAAATGCATATAATGTTACCTTATTGCACCAACGTTTGCAAATTTCTGTCTTATATGTTTATACACTAGATATGACTTTCTATAATAATAGTACTAAACACTGTTTTTCTGGACCCCTTTAGAAATAACCTGCTACTATAATAGCCCTAATAACTTGTCTGTGACATTGTACCACTTTGACCCCTCTAACTAAATTTTGTCCGAACAACACCACTAGAAGTATCTACTTCCCAGCCAACCTTAGCATGCCTCATTAAGCTAACTGCTGCCAAAACATTCTCGCTTCACAATCTCTACTAGTCTGACAGTCTTAAACCCTAAGACTCCCTCCACCTTACTCACTTCCCTCTTCCCCTTCTCTTCCTACCTCCTTCTTTATCTTTTATCTAGTGTATAAAATATTTTCATATCATTCTAATACAAAGGTCTGATGACATGGTGTGTTGGCTTACAGTGTACTTTCGGTTTTTGATAATATTTGTGTATTATTCAAATAGCGAGGTATAGGTAACTCATACACTATAGAAACAATTGTTACCTAATAAATTCTATATACCCGCATTTCCATTTCGTAAATTTTTTCTCCATATTTTCTCCGGATTTTAAAACACACTTTATTATACGTTGAGCAAACTCTGACGTCAGTTGACTCCATCCAATGCAACTACTTAGTAACATTGGAATACAAATTATCTAATTCTTCACACTCCTTTACAGTCGAGCAACCTATCAACCCGCGTCTTTGAAATGGAAAAACATCATTGTGGTATGTCCTTAAAAAACATACCCATTCAGGGTAAAAAGGATTACATTCTTGGTATGATACAAAGGACCAACGAATTTATTCGGCGGATTAGATGGAATGCCTTCCACTTCGATCGGAAAAGGATTACACAAACTTCGGACACCAACAACGAGAAGTTTGGTTTCAAATCCTACAAAAACCCACCCTCTAACCCTCTTTTGGATTCTTTCGAACAGGACTTAATGAAAATGATAACCGGAATCAAATTTACAGACGGAAGGAAAAACGAACTGCAACGAGATATTAAAACTCTACTCAACAACCTAAGGAATACCAAAGGAATTATCATAAAGGCAGACAAAACTTCGAATCTATACACCCTGGATGTAGAAACATATAACAATTTTATACGTAAGGAATTACATAGGAAATACAAAAAAACAAACGCAACTACACTAACCAACATTAATAACGCAGCATGTGATATTGTTAGGAAACTGAAAATTGACGACAGAACGGTACCCCTATCCCCAGCTACACCGACTTTTAATCTGAAGGACCATAAGGATAACTTCGATACTAACCCTAAAATTAGATTAATATGTCCTTCAAAGTCCGATATAGGTAGGATTAGTAAGTACATATTAGATCGTATTATCCCCCAAGTTAAGGCTAAGGTAGATATTAAATTATGGGGTAATACTCATCAGGCAATAAGATGGTTCAATAACATTAGGGACAAAAACAAATCTTCTTTTATTCAATTCGATATAGATGAATACTATTCCTCTATTTCACCCGAAACCCTGCATAAGGCCCTCTCTTTCGCTAAGACTAACTCGGACCTCACAAACGAGGAAATTAATATTATACTTGAAGCTAGACGCACAGTAGTGCACTTTGAAAATAGTTATTGGGTCCGCAGGGATAGACCCTCGGAATTCGACATTACGATGGGTTCTAATGATTCGGCGGAGGTCACGGATTTGGTTGGGATCTATATAGCCCATAGACTCCAGAGCGAATTTACGGACCTCCACGGCGGAATATACTGCGACGATACACTTCTATTAGTCAAGAATATGAACAAACAAAACCTAGAAAGGCGACGTAAAAACATTAGGAAACTTTTCTTAGAACCAGGGCTTAATATTACCTTTGAACACAATCTTAAGGTGGTCAACTTCTTGGATGTTACCTTCAACCTTAATAACGGTAATATAGAGCCATTTCACAAACTTAATGAAAATCTTAAGTACGTTAATGTAAAATCGAACCATCCTCATTCCATTATTAAATCTATCCCTAAAAATATATCCATAAGGATCTCCCGACTGTCGTCTAATTTGCAGACCTTCAACGAGCATGCTGAATATTATAATGACGCACTTAGAAAAGCTGGTTACTGCGAGAAAATTGAATATCTAGACGATAACCACATAAGTACTATGAATAAAACACATCTAAGTCGAACTAGTATTGCACCACACACACACATCAATAGGCATACTAACAGGTGCAAACCAGCAAATAGAGTCAGACGTAGAGAGTACATATGGTATAACCCCGTGTACAATTCTTCTATTAGCACTAAGATTATCTCACAATTCTATACACTAATCAATAAACACTTTACAACTTCACATAAATACTATAAAATCTTTAACTCGCGCACCATTAGACTCTCATACTCCACTGCACCTAACATAGAACAACTAATTAGAAAACTCAACTCAGCAATACTGAATAAGTACATCCCTAATGACTCAGCGCACCAGCATAGCAACATGCAACGCACTAACACGCAACCCCACCAAACTATCCAGGATTCTACTGCAAAACATAAAAATAGTTGTAACTGCACCAAACCAGGTACGTGCCCACTGAATAACCAGTGCCTAGCACGCAATATTGTCTACCGGTGTACAATAAATTCCGGGACCAACAAATGGTATTACGTCGGATGTACCGCAACTTCTTTCAAGGCTCGCCTATACCAACATCGATCTTCGATCAGGCACGAGAAAATGCGCTCCATAACAACCCTCGCCGATAAAGCCTGGCAGCTTCGGAGGAACAATCAAGCGTTCTCCCTTGATTGGCAAATTATTGCAGCTGCGCCTGCATATCAGCAAAATCATCGATTCTGCAAGTTATGCAATTTAGAGATATACTGCATTTTAACGTCGGTAAACAAACTTTTGAACAGCAAAATTGAACGTTCTCTATACTGTAACCATCGTTTGAAAACGACTTTTTCTTTTTTTAAATGCATATAATGTTACCTTTTTGCGCCAACGTTTGCAAATTTCTGTCTTATATATTTATACACTAGATATGACTTTCTATAATAATAGTACTAAACACTGTTTTTCTGGACCCCTTTAGAAATAACCTGCTACTATAATAGCCCTAATAACTTGTCTGTGACATTGTACCACTTTGACCCCTCTAACTAAATTTTGTCCGAACAACACCACTAGAAGTATCTACTTCCCAGCCAACCTTAGCATGCCTCATTAAGCTAACTGCTGCCAAAACATTCTCTCTTCACAATCTCTACTAGTCTGACAGTCTTAAACCCTAAGATTCCCTCCACCTTACTCACTTCCCTCTTCCCCTTCTCTTCCTACCTCCTTCTTTATCTTTTATCTAGTGTATAAAATATTTTCATATCATTCTAATACAAAGGTCTGATGACATGGTGTGTTGGCTTACAGTGTACTTTCGGTTTTTGATAATATTTGTGTATTATTCAAATAGCGAGGTATAGGTAACTCATACACTATAGAAACAATTGTTACCTAATAAATTCTATATACCCGCATTTCCATTTCGCAAATTTTTTCTCCATATATATATATATATATATATATATATATATATATATATATATTTATTAAAATAACAGATTAAAGTTTAAGCAAAGAATCGCTGCTTTCACCCTTAACGGGATCTTCTGAAACTAACAATATATATATATTTAATTTGATAATTATATATATATAATTATATTGATAATTATATATATATAATTATATATATATAATTATATATTTATATTGATAATTATATATATATAATTATAAATGCGAGGAAAGAACAGACAAAGAAATACCTTTTTTTTTCAAAGTCCTTAAGTGCACCAATACTGTGAGGCTGTTGAATCTTCAAGGAGACCCCTCATATTGTGGACTGTTTCCTGACCTGACTGTTAGAAAGTGAATATTTCTCTGGAAGGAGAAATCATCATGTGGTATAGGTCACAGAAGAAAAAATAGGTAATTTGTTGTCCATTTTTCCTCACATTTATAATTTGATAAATAGCTCTGATTAAATGATTATTTTAATTCTTCTGATTATTATTAACTAATTCGGTCATTGAAGTAAAACTGGTCAAAGCAGGACATCACACACACATATATTTATATATTTTAATATATCTTATTACTCTATTGTCTAAACTCCCTTTTAGTAGAGTTAATTAGGTGGGTGCTGGCTGCTATTTCTTGCCTCCCTTCTGTGACCTATACCACATGACAATTTCTCCCTCCAGAGAAATATTCACTTTCTTACAGTCAGGCCAGGATACAGTCCACAATATGAGGGGTCTCCTTGAAGATTCGACATCCTCACAGCATTGGTGCACTTCTCTGGTGCACCAATGCTGCAAAACGGTTGATGAAACTGCAGTAGGGACTTTGAAAAAAAAAAGGTAATTCTTTGTCTGTTTTTCTCTCACATTTATAATTATATATATATATATATATATTTTTTTCTCACATTTATAACACCAACCTCCTTTACAGTGAGTGCTGGGTGCTCTTTTGGCTGTGGCACCTCCACGACCACTTTACAGTGGAATGATACGGACCCCAGTCCCTATCATCTCATTTCTACAGCTGAGTAAACTGGAGCAATGTGAAATAAAGTGTCTTGCTCAAGGAAACAACACATCACCCGGTCTGAGAATTGAGCTCACAACCTTTCGATTGCAAGGCCAATGCTCTAACCACTAAGCCATGTGCCTTAGTGGTTAGAGCATTGCTTAGTGGTTAGAGCATTGGCCTTGCAATCGAAAGGTTGTGAGTTCAATTCTCAGACCGGGTGATGTGTTGTTTCCTTGAGCAAGACACTTTATTTCACATTGCTCCAGTTTACTCAGCTGTAGAAATGAGATGATAGGGACTGGGGTCCCTATCATTCCACTGCAAAGTGGTCGTGGAGGTGCCACGGCAAAAAAGCACCCAGCACTCACTGTAAATGAGGTTGGTGTTAGGAAGGGCATCCAGCTGTAGAAATCAAGCCACAGTCCACTGTCTCAACCACAGTCCACTGTCTCAGCCTCAGTTCACCTATCTCAACCAGCTGTAGAAATCAAGCCAGCATCAGTTCCCGTCCCACCCTTGCAAGCAGGGAAAAGTGGACGTAAAATGAAATGATGATGATATATATATATATATATATATATATATATATATATATATATATATAGAGAGAGAGAGAGAGAGAGAGAGGTATAAAGCTGATGGACCAGGTCATGAAAGTAACAGAAAGACTTATAGCACAGTTGATTAGGGACCGGGTGAAACTAGATGAGATGCAATTTGGGTTTGTACCAGGAAGAGGCACCACTGATGCCCTCTTCCTTGTCAGGCAGTTACAGGAAAAGTACCTAGCTAAAAGTAAGCCGCTCTACCTGGCATTCGTCGATCTCGAGAAAGCCTTTGACAGAGTTCCACGTGCTGTAATCTGGTGGGCTCTTAGAAAACTAGGAGTAGATGAATGGCTTGTGAAAGTTGTACAAGCCATGTATAGGGGAGCAGTCAGCAAAGTTAGGATTAGCAATGAGTATAGCGAGGAATTTAGCGTACAGGTTGGGGTCCACTAGGGCTCTGTCCTTAGCCCTCTCCTGTTCATCATAGTCCTGCAGGCAATAACGGAGGAGTTTAAGACTAGATGCCCATGGGAACTCCTGTATACTGATGACCTCGCACTTATAGCTGAATCTATGGTAGAACTAGAGAATAAATTCCAAACTTGGAAGCAGGGACTAGAAAGAAAGGGTCTCAAAGTCAACATGACAAAGACTAGGGTCCTTGTAAGTAGACAAGAAAACAGAACCCAGATCCCCTCAGGGAAATGGCCTTGCTCAGTATGTAGGAAAGGTGTAGGTAGGAACTCCATTCTCTGCCACAAATGCAAACAATGGGTACACAAGAGATGTAGCGGGATCTCAGGAAGCTTAATTAAGAATGTAGGCTTCACATGCAGCAGCTGTACTGGGACAGCAAGCAGCAAACAGCCACAGGAAACAAGTACCACCAATCTCTGGGAGGGCTCTGTAGAGACAGTAGACAGCTTCTGCTACCTAGGTGACCGAATTAGCAGCGGAGGTGGGTGTTCAGAAAGTACAATAACTAGGGTAAGAACGGGATGGAAGAAGTTCAGGGAACTACTGCCACTGCTAACTGCAAAAGGCTTCTCCCTCAAAATGAAAGGCAGACTGTATGATGCGTGTATCCGAACAGCAATGTTACATGGTAGTGAGACCTGCGCGCTGAAGGTGGAAGACTTACGTAGATTAGAGAGAAACGAAGCCTGCATACTCCGATGGATGTGTAATAGTAATATATGCGACCGACAAAGCATAAATGAATTGAGAGAGATACTGAGCATAAGAGGAATCAAATGCTGTGTGCAGGAGAGGCGGTTGCGTTGGTATGGACATGTGATGTGTATGAAGGATGACAGCTGCATAAAAAGGTGCAGAGCACTAGAAGTCGATGTAAACAGCAGAGTGGGGAGACCCAAGATGACCTGGATGAGGTGATAAAAGCAGACCTTACCCAATTACACCTCTCCAAGGTGATGACACACAACTGTGACCTCTGGCGTCACGCAGTAATACAGAGTACCTGACCGCCTATGGGTTCAAGCTGAAGCATATAGACAATATGCCCCCACACCCTCCCACTGCAAAGTGGTCGTGGAGGTGCCACGGCAAAAAAGCACCCAGCCCACACTGTAAAGTGGACGTGTAGGCGCCACGAAAAAGCACCCACCACTCACTGTAAATGAGGTTGGTATTAGGAAGGGCATCCAGCTGTAGAAATCAAGCCAAATCAGTTCCTGTATGAGCAAGGCATGGTCAGCTGACCAGACACTGCCCACAACAGGACAACCCATCTAACCCATGCTAGTGTGGAATAACGGACGTAAAACGGTGATGATGATGATATATATATATATATATATATATATTATTGTTCAAATCAATTAGTTATGTGTGTGTTTCAAAACCTCAAGGAGATTTTGTCCCATGTTCCCAAAATGTTATCAACACTGACATTTAACTTAAGTAAAACTAAGATACCAATTCCTTTGTTTGAGCTAACAATGTAACTACTTAAATTTGCTACCTTTGTTTAAAAGGAAATCATCAATGGCGATTTGTCTGTTTTCTGGGGACCCAATCCTTTTATATACATGTGAATTTGACTCCAGGACATGGAGTCTACTTCTTTGCTCTGCCACAGACAGACAGTCCATTTTTCAGCCTCACACAGTTGCCATGTAGCCACACACACACACACACACACACTTGCTAGCCAATTCTGCTAGCTCAATACTAGCAGAGCTGAGTACTAACATCAATAAAACGGTTAGTAGAATTCAGATTGCTATTTCTTCAAAACGTTATTTGGTTGATGACAGTCATGTGATATCGATCCTTTTAAGATTACTGATGTAATTGGACATTTTGATTAGTCTTTAATTAACAAATGAGGTCGTGTAGGTGTCACGACAAAAAAACACACAATCCACACTGTAATGTGGCCGTGTAGGTAACACGGTAAAAACCTCCCAGACCACACTGTAAACGTGGTTGGTGTTAGGAAGGGCATCCAGCTGTAGAAAACCCGCCAGACAGTCCTATGCGAGCAAGACAACCACTCTTGCCTCAAGTGGGAAAACTCCCATCCAAACCCATGCAAGCGTGGAAGATGGACGTTAAACGATGATGATGATGATGATGATAGCTAAAAGTGTCACAAGTACTATTCCATCAAATACAACGGTATGCGATGGGGCCCACCCATAGCCCCAGTGGACAGAATGGAGAAGGCGTTTCCCCGGAGGACGGCAAGGTAGACGTGCTGGAAGAGCCACTCCAACTCGTGGGGTTCACACCTGTGGCTGGCCAGCTCAGCGCCTATGGTGGTGAGTAAGGAGGTAGCCCTGGGGCCGAGAACACCAGAAGTCTCCACTGCCAGGGGTACGACAGCAAACCTGTTGGAGAGCGACCGGTATTTGAGGAGTTTGGCCCCCTCAGGCCGACGTGCAGCAGAACTCGGGTCAGTCGCAGACTGCACCAGGTTGCGGCTGCAGAAAGTGTTGGTGCAAGTGGCATCCCAAACGAGGGGTTTGCCACCGCGGAACAGGAAGATGGTCATGCCATCTAGCCTTTTGCCGTCCCCTCGATCCAGCCCCACCGGCTCGAGCTGGGAAGGGAAGCCTGCAGCGTCCAAGCCATGCTTAATGACCTCGTTGAGGGCAGCATGGCGTGGAATGCGGCTGGCACTGTGGTGACAGGAAAGCGGGTGAAGGCCAAAGGAGTCCACGGTGTAACCGCAGCGACATTGGTGTGGCTGGCAGATCCGGAGGCCGAGCCTCAGGGAAACGCCAATGCGCAGGCTATGGTTGTCTAGCTGTGTGCTTGTGGAGAAGGAGGGCAGGGCATAGAGCTAGGCACCACTGTGGGGTTTGGAGGCCGCACAAAAACAAGCAAGGCGGTGCTGGTCGAGCTGGCGCGTGAGCCTGTCTGAGACCAGGCTGCACTGGATGGCATCCCAAGTGCGTTGGGAGGACTTGACGTCAACAGGGGGAGAAGGAGGAGGGATGTCTACTAGGCTAAGTCCCAGCCGGTCCCATGTCTCACAGGCAGCCTCACGTTCTCTGTGTTTTGAAGAACCCTGCTGACGGGGACGCGGCACGAGGTTACCAACGAAAGATACGCCGGCAAAGCTAGTGAGATTGGGGACTGGAGGCCAAGGCCGCCATACCTGACAGGTAAAGTGACCTGTTGCCACCCTATGTCGTCAAACTTGACGTTGCATATCTCCTTGGCTGCTGCTCGGATACAAGTATCGAGGTCAGCGAGGAGAGATGTCTGGGTGTAGCACGGAGCGCTGTGGAGTGTATGGAGGAGCTTCGGCATGGCGAAGCAGTTCCTCAGCAGGAAGAGAGCTGGGTGGCCGTCAATCAAGCCCAGTCGGCTTGTGAGAGTCTGGAGCTGTTGAAGCCTGGACCTGATGGTGGAGCGGATGGCCAGCGGTTGGATCAGTGACCCGAGGATGAGGACATCCTCTTTGAGGTTACCTGAACCTGGCGGAGAATGGACCGCACGTCCAAGACGGAGGCTGCAAAGCTCGCAGCATCGAGGCTGACATTCACCACGTCCGACTTGGCCGAGTTGACTTGGAGGCTGATTCCCGCAAGGGCAGGAACCACCGATTGAAGGTCATGGCAGACCGTCCGTACGGGCCCACCCAACGTAGCATCATCCAGATACCAAACATTGAGGGGGGGGCGTGATACTCCGGGCGGTGTGGTCAATACCAAGGGCAAACAGGAGGGGTCCCAAAGGGTCGCCCTGTTGGACCCCAGTAGCCGAGGGTATGACCGTATCAGCAGCAAGGACCATGCTCAGGGCTCCATAAGACAGGTGTCATGTGATTATGTACAGTAAATTTCATACCAGAAAAAGTGGCTCAAAATTGTATTTGTCATTTTATTTGTTAGTGACTGTCACATGATTGCGCATAGTAATTTTTGCACCAAAAATGGATGGTCAGTATCATGTGATTAGGCATAGAAAGTTTGGTGCCAAAGAAAGGGATGGTCAGAAAGTTGGAGAAGAGAAGAAGAATTGGAATGTTCTGGTTCAGTGAGTATGGCTGATGTTAGCTGAGGAATTTAAGATTTTAAAAGGTGTCAAATTTCAGAATTCCTATTGAAGTAGATTTGTAAACAATTGAATGTTTATAGGTCTGTGTCCTATGATGATGATGACGATAGTGACATAGTGACAGCAGGCAGCGGTGGCGGTGGCAGTGGTGAAGGCAGGGTTTTAAAAATTTGTTTGTATGGGAGTAGTTGTTTGAAAACAAAAATATGTGTGTGTGTAGCAATGGTTATTTATCATCTTAATAATAATTGTTTCTACTATGGGCACAAGGCCAGCAATTACCCCAGTACATTACTGGTACTTTATTTTATCGACCCCCTTAATGATGAAAGGCAAAGCTAACCTCGGCGAGATTTGAACTCAGAACGCAAAGGGCCATAACTCTATTCCGCAAAGCATGCTGTCTGACGCTCTACTGATACTGCCAATACTAAATTTGTTACGAGCTGAGGGCTCCTTCAGCTTCCATATCTTTCTCCTCCAGGTCTGTCTAGTTCTAACTCTGAAGATGCTCACTACTAGGTTGGGAGGTACATTCCTAATCAGGGACGCTTTTTGTGTTTTCAACCATTGCTCAGTCTTGTCTTCTGGTGAGGATGTAGTCAATTTGGCTGGTGATCAGTTGGTTTGATGGTTTCTTATAGTTTGTATTTCATCGCAAATATATATATAAATAGCCTATGTATGACCTTGAGCCAATCCTCTGTGAAACATGCAAAACAGGTCAATACACAATAAAAAGCTAAATACATGTAAATGAAACTTTGTCTTTTTTCTTAATACATACATATATGGAGGCATATGGCTTAGTGGTTAGAGCATTGGCCTTGCAATCGAAGGGTTGTGAGTTCAAGTCTCAGACCAGGTGATGTGTTGTTTCCTTGAGCAAGACACTTTATTTCACATTGCTCCAGTTTACTCAGCTGTAGAAATGAGATGATAGGGACTGGGGTCCATATCATTCCACTGCAAAGTGGTCGTGGAGGTGCCACGGTGAAAAAGCACGCAGCACTCACTTTAAATGAGATTGGTGATAGGAAGAGCATCCAGCTGTAGAAATCAAGCCAGAATCAATTCCCATCCCACCCTTGCAAGCAGGGAAAAAGCGGACGTAAAAGTGAAATGAATGAAATGAAATATATACATACATACATATATATATACATATATATATACATACATACATAGATATACACATACATACATATATATATACATATATATATACATACATACATAGATATACACATACATACATATATATATATACATACATATATATATTATATATATATATATATATATCATCATCATCATCATCTTCGTTTAATGTCCATCTTCCACGCTAGCATGGATTAGATGGGAGTTGTCCCACTTGGGGCAAGGTTGGTCGGGTGACCGTGTCTCGCTCATATAGGACTATTTGGCAGGTTTCTACGGCTGGATGCCCTTCCTAACACCAACCACATTTACAGTGTGGAACTGGGAACTTTTTACCGTGTTACCTATATGGCCACATTACAGCGTGGACTGTGTGTTTTTTTTGTCGTGACACCTACACGATCTCGATCTCATTTATTTGGACTGGATGTTGTGGTACCAACTTTACAGAAAGAGGGTGGTGTTGGTGGGAGTGGGAGGATAGGGTAGGGGTAGTGGATTGGGGTGTATATTTGGTTAAGAGGTGCCTACTGACTGTAGGTTTCGCTTTGTACATAGGCAAGGTGGGTCTTCTGTATTACTGCATAGCGCCAAAGATCTCGGTCCAGTGAAATTGTCTTGGAGAGGTGCAAGTGTGTAAGGTCGGAATTTATCAAATCGTTCCAGGTTTTTCTGGGTCTAGCTACTCCGTAACTTCCATCAATTTTGATCGCCCTGCACTTTTTTATACAGCTGTCGTCCGTCTTATATATATATATATATATATATCATAAAACATGTCTATAGAATCACAAGATAAAATATATACCATTTCCTCTCCCAATTAGCATAATTAACTATATAAAAAATCGAATAGACCAGGCTATAAGAATGAGGCTTCTATGAAGAAATCTTCAACAAATAACCGAAACTAGCCCTTCGCGTCGTCCGCAACGGAATATTTATCGAATATTTCGACAGCGTAATCACCCAGATACAGTCAACTAAACAGAATTAGGTGTAAAATAAACTAGGAGAAAATAGAATACATTTAAATACCTCTACCATGGTTTCATCCGCATTTTGAGTTTTCCAATAATTATGTAATAATTATATAAACTCGAGCATCGGATTCATCAGGAGGTTTGCTCTTATCTAGACACTAAATTTTCCAAAGTGATCGCGCCAAGAATTCATTCAAAATGGCTAAGAATCGTGACATAGCCGCGGTCAGGTTGGAAGGGGTGTGGTAGTTGCTTACGACTGGTGGCATTTTTGTTAGAAAGCACAGCACAATACAGCCAAATTTGTATCTCAACTTAATGGGAGATTATTACATATAAAAGTTTACATATATATATACATATATGTGATTCTATAGACATGTTTTATGATATATAGCTCTGATTATTTAATTTATTAAATTTTCATTGAGCCACAAAGTGACCCGTTGCAAAACACGTATATGTATATATATGTATATATATATGTAAACTTTTATATATATATATATATATATATATATATAAATGTCTTTTAACGGCTTGCATCTCTTTCATAAATTTTTTCGATTATAATTGCTCTGCTTAACTTTGTACACTAAATATTAACGCCTCTAATATTTGACCCTGTTTACATAAGCATCGAGAACATATGCACCTGCATTTGGCAAATAAACCTCTGTATCGCATATTGTCTATGTGCTTCAGCTTCGGCTTGTACCCATGGGAAGTTGGGTCTTCTGTATTACTGCGAGACGCCAGAGGTCACGGTCGTGTGTCATCGCCTTTGAGAGGTGTAATTGGGTAAGGTCGGATGTTATCACCTCATCCCAGGTCTCCTTGGGTCTCCCAACTCTGCGGTTTCCATCGACTTCTAGTGCTCTGCACCTTTTTATACAGCTGTCATCCTTCATACGCATCACATGTCCATACCCATGCAACCTCCTCTCCTGCACACAGCATTTGATTCCTCTTATGCTCAGTCTCTCTCTCAATTGTTTTTGCTTTGCCGTTCGCGTATATTACTATTACGCATCCATCGGAGCATGCAAACTTCATTTCTTTCTAATCTACACAAGTCTTCTACACACAATACCCAGGTCTCATTACCATGTAACATTGCTGTTCATAACCCATGCTAACGTGGAAGATGGACGTTAAATGATGATGATGATGATGATGATGATGATGATGCACGCATCATACAGTCTGCCTTTCATTTTGAGGGAAAATCTTTTTGCAGCTAGCAGTGGCAGTAGCTCCCTGAACTTCTTCCACCCTGTTCTTAACCTGGTTACTGTTAATTCGGTCACCTAGGTAGCAAAACATGTCTACTGCTTTTACAGAGTTTGGTGGTGCTTGTTTCCTGTGGCTGTTTGCTGCTTGCTGTCCCGGCGTAGCTGCTACACGTAAAGCCGACATTCTTAGCTAAGCTTCCTGAGATCCCACTACATCTCTTGTATATCCATTGTTTGCATTTGGGGCAGAGGATGGAGTTCCTGAGAGGGAGAGAGAAAGAGCGAGAGTAAGGGGTTAACAGAACAGGGATGTGCAGATCACACCATGATCTGTTGGTTGTGAAGCAAATAAAAAGAAGTGCTCAACAACCTGTATAAATGGTACAAGATGGAGCATTATATATTAAGAAAAGATACAGAGGCCGGCTGTCAAAGAAACAACACCATGAGTTCAGCTGACCCCTGTATCATGAAAAGAAAATCTTTTTTCGCGGAAATTATTAGATTTTTCCAAATTTAAAGGTTTCTTGGGAAGTTGCTATGTTTATTTTAAGTTTTGCCATCTGAAGAGCTCAGGCTATCATAATAGATAGTCCTTAGTGAAATATGTATAACAGAGTTTTAATAAACCTGAATCAACTGAATATAGCCTTCAATCTTTTATTAATATATATATACATATATATTTATACATATATATATATATATATATATAAATATGAGAAAAATGGAGTACTGCGTGGTTGCACATGGGTTACATATGAATAAAATTAGTCCTTCATCAGTGATTTTCCAACCGTCATTGGTATTTCATCGCTTTAAAAATCATATACCTCTAATTGGTGCGAGCAAGAGCTAAATAAAGCTATTGGGACAAGTAATATCGCGTAAAGCGAGCGAGATAAGTAAACAAACAAAGATGGTATTGCAACGGAAAGATAGAAAGAAACAAGTACATGATATCTATTAAGCTTAAGCTTGGTGGATTCATGGACGAGAGATATACAGACCATCCGACATGGGTGAGATGTGAGCGAGAAAAGGATTTCACACAGGTCAAATGGGAGGAAGTGAGAGAGGGGGAGAAGCAGAGAGTGAGTGAGTGTAAGTGTGAGGAAGAGGTCAGTTGAGAGAGAGTGTGACTGACAGAGGGGGTAAAAGAAGGTGAGAGATACAGAGAGAGGGGGGAAGCAGTAAGAAAGAAACAGACAATCGCAGCTGAGGAAAAAATATAAATATGAGAAGAATGGAGTGCTGCGTGGTTGCACATGGGTTACATATGAATAAAATTAGTCCTTCATCAGTGATATATATATATATATATATATATATATATATATAGAGAGAGAGAGAGTCTGCAGTGCTAAAAACGAGGAGACCATTAATCATGGTGTTGTCCAGCAGAAGCAAGGGGGAGAACCGTCTATGCATTTCAGGCTTAACTGGCCATCGTCAGAACGATCCCTCCCACTGCTCTGCGACAGCCGAGAATATATAGTTTTCTCGTCTGTGTAAATGAGGTGATTAATCTCATTTGCATATGAAGCTACGGCTTTCTAAAATCGTATTTCTTTCGAAATACGAAATTTCTATATATATATATCATCATCATCATCATCATCGTTTAACGTCCATCTTCCACAATAGCATGGGTTAGACGGTTTTGTTCCATCAGATGCAGGAATGGTCGGGAGACCATGTCTCGCTCTGGCAGGTTTTTTTTACAGCAACCACATTTACAGTGTGGACTATTCACCGTGTCTCCTACACGGCCACCTTACAGTGTGGAGTATTGTGTCATTGACACAGTGGACGTATATATATATATATCCATGTGTATGTATATACATGGTAAACTTACTGAATATGTGCATAATTAAAAATGCAAGTAACAATACTGGGGAAGGTTAAACAAATATAATTTGTCTTTCTGTATTTACTGAAATGAGTTTCATTTCAGCAGGGATACTGCTCAGTTAACTATTATTTTTTTTATTTTTTCATAATACACATGCTTTTAAAATGTAATTTGAAATGTGTGCTAACACTTCTTCTTCTTCTTCTTCCTTTTCTTCTTCATCCACTTATTCCTGAGAGGGTCATGGGCGCAGAGTCCTCAAACACTCATTCCAGTGGGTCCTGTCAGAAGCAACCGTCTATAACTGATCCGACTGGATCTCCAAGCGAGACCAGCCAAGCTCATGGATGATATCCAACCATCTTGCTTGGGGTCTACCCTTGGGTCTCCTGCCGGTTGGTTTTGCCCAACACAAATGATCATAATAATAATCAATTGTTATAGATAATAGTTGAGAAAATTGGATAAATTACTCCTAAAGATGGGAGAAACATTTATTTATAGTGATTGACAATTATTATAGTCATTTGTGTTGGGATGCACATATTTCAAATTTCACCAATGCTTCTTAAGTCAATTGCTTTGTTTAAAATGTAAAATTATTATCACATATACATGTTGTTTGCAAGGATGGAAATTTCATTACAAGTGCAAACAGGATATTTTTAAGCCCACACCCATTTTTTTGTTGTCAATCTATAAATATTTGTTAGCAGTTGTCATGAAATTTTCATCCTTGCAAACAGAATATACTAAACACTTCATGTATATTTATGCAGAGTGAGAGAGATAGAGGAAAGATATATATATATATATAATAGAGAGAGAGAGAGAGAGAGAGAGAGAGGATTATGAAATGTGTTGAAAGTGTTGAAATTTTCATTTTTGCACAGAAAATATATTTAACATTTTATGTATGTATATATATATATATATATACACACACTCAACGGAGAATTATGAGGGATGCAGAATGCAAGTCACTGTCATGTGCACTCCTCTCTCTCTATTTTATACATTGAGTACCTGGATGAAAGCAAATCCCCAAATCTCGTAGTGTAGCATTTATGGAAAATGCCAAAACCAAGCTTGCATTTCAGGAAAAACTTCAGTTTTGGCTCAGTAATGTAATTTTACTTGAAAATGGAGCTCTTTGTTTGAAACCCTGCAATCAATATTGAAGGAAGTTCTTGACGTTCTTGTCATGTCAAAAGAAAAAAAACTATCATGACTAGTCTGATGTCTGTTGATGAGATACTGCCTTTGTTGAAAATGATGATTATGGCTTTGAAAGATCACATTGCAAATCCACTGTAAAGTGGTTGTGTAGATGTCACAACAAAAAGCACCTTGTACTCACTGTAAATGAGGTTGGCATTAGGAAGGGTATCCAGCTGTAGAAACCAAGCCAGGTTCTGTATAAGCAAGACATGGTCACCTGACCTGGCATTGTTCACAACAGGATAACTCATCTGTCCCATGCCAGCATGGAAAATGGACATTAAACAGTGATGATGATGATGATGACTCTCCTGTTTAGAAGCCTGGGAAAAGATCCAGAGCAAAACACAGACTTAGAGAAATACAAAATGCCTGTTAGATTGCAATAGCACAGGAAATCCAGTGTAATAGCACATGAAAAACAAACCAACAAGTTCTTAAATGCAATTAAAAGTATTTTTGGTCTTTCTGAAGAACAGTTGCTCATTTATGCACATTTGACTAAAATCAGCTTCTCAAATATTAAATGACACATTAGATTGATGGGTAGAACATCATGGAGAACCTCTAAAACTCATTAATCTAACCAACCCATCTGCACTTGATAAACACCCAACTCTTCATTTGATACCAGAATTGGAGGAACTCTCAGCTCATAAAGTGACTACTGCAACCAATGCATTAAAAAATAGAAAGATACCAGTTGAGGGTGTTATTCCTGTTGAGGTTTACAAGTATGGTGGAACTCATCTGCAAGAGAAACTGCTTGATTTATTCTTACTTTCCTGAAAAATTAGAAAAATACTTAATTCCTAAAAAACATGCCACCATCATAACCATTTACAAAATAAAAGAATAATTATTCTGATTGCAATAACAATTAACATGGCCTTTGTAGCTAAACAACTCCTGGAAAAAGCCATGGAGCATCAAAAAGAGCATTGCTTTGTCTTTAACCCATATAAGGCTTTGAACACTGTCAATCATGATCTGCTATGGAATTTGTGTGGAACTATGCTTTCTTCATGTGTCACATCACTTTCATGATGAAATGACTGCTAAAGTCTTCATAGGTAGGGAACCATCTCTAGTCTTTTAGTCACAGTATGCTATAATGTAGTTGGCATTAGAAAGTGTGTCCAGCTGTAGAAAACCAAGTCGTTTATGAGCAAGATGTAGTCATCTGACCTGGCTAATCACATACCATGAAACCTGTCTAAGCCTTGTTGATGATGATTACTTTATATATATAATAATAAGCTAAGACATATATTCCAATCATATCATTTTATATTTTATATACTGTTTTATAAATGATTCTGCTCCTCTACCTTGCCTTTAAAAATGCTGTAAATGCTGTACATTGAAACTTCACCCATAGCAACATGTTCACCGTATCCCACTCACCCACCCCCTTTCCATCACCTTCCAGTCCATTGCTTCTCCTCTCACAGGACTAATGTCACATGACAAATGTCAATTTACTTATTTGTGGACCGTAACTACATGTAGAAAGGCGAATGAGGGATTCTTAAGATGATTGAGTTGGAAGGCCGCCTGTCTAGGAGGGCAGTGACTCCGGACAGGAACAACTGCATGAGGCAGACATGGGCTCTGTAAGCTGTAGTGAATGTAACCCGACAAGGAGAGCAGTGAATCCAGATAAAAATGACTACTCAAGGCAGATGTGAACTCCATAAGCCGTGGTGAAGGCAACCCACTTTGGAGGGCAATAACTCCAAATAAAAACGACTGCACGGGGCAGATGGACCCCATGAGCCATAGTGAAGGCAACCAATCTAGGAGAACAGTGACTGAAGAAAAACTGATATAGGGCAGAGAGTAAAAGATGCACTGGGGTAATTGAGGGAAGAGTGTCAGTGATATAAACCTTTTCCAATCACATGAAAG
This sequence comes from Eledone cirrhosa, assembly GCA_964016885.1. Taxonomy (NCBI): domain Eukaryota; kingdom Metazoa; phylum Mollusca; class Cephalopoda; order Octopoda; family Eledonidae; genus Eledone; species Eledone cirrhosa. Next base: position 386,452,980 of record OZ024740.1, on the reverse strand, counting down.
ATCTATAGAACTGACTAACAGCTTCTGCTATCTAGGTGACCTAATTAGAAGCAGAGGTGGTTGTGCTGGTGACATGACAAAAAGCGCCCAGTCCATCCTGTTCGATAGTCATGTTCATGCCATGATAAAAAGCACCCAGTCCACTCTATAATATGGTTGGTATTAGGAAGAGCAACAAGCCATAGAAACCAAGCCAAAACACAGATCCATATGAGCAAGACGTGGTCTCCTGAATTGAATTTTCTTATAAAGCAACAATTCATATCTAACCCATGCAAGTGTGGAAAATGGATGTTAAATGATAATGATGATATATATATATATATATATATATATATATATATATATATAGAGAGAGAGAGAGAGAGAGAAAGAGACAGAGGGGAATTGGAAATAGCACGAAAAGCATATTTAAAGGATGTGTTTTTTTTTCGTCTTTGATTCGTCAAAGTGACATTATTGAAAAAAATGAGAGGAACAAAAAGTTTTATGATGTATAAAAAATATACAAAATATATATAATATGTAGTACACACTGTAATGAATAAACTGTAATGAATAAAGCACCGGTCATTTCTGTAAGGCAGTGGCACCATGACAAAAATCACCATGTCCATCTTACTAGATGGTAGTGCTAGTGACATTTAAAAAAGTACCCAATACTTAAGTGGCCATACTGATGCCCTGACAAAAAACATTCAGTCCTCTCTGTAAGGTGGCTAGTATTAGGAAGGGCACCCAGCTGTAGTAAACCAAGCCAAAAGCAGAGTGTCTCGTCACATAACATGACAGCCCATCTGACCCCTTCTTCTTCTTCTTCTTCTTCTTCTTCTTCTTCTTCTTCTCCCACTTATTCCTGAGAGGGTTGTGGGAGAGAACTCCTCAAACACTCTTTCCAGTGAGTCCTGTCAGAAGCAACAATTTCCAAAGAGGGTTTGGAAGGAAGCAAACTTTGACAATTGGAACCTGGAACATCACAACACTTACAGGTAAGGTGCAGGAATTTGTGGAGGCAGCTAAATGCTACCAGCTAGATATAGTCGGGGTTTCCTCAACAAAGCTCCATAGTTCTGGTTCTGCAGATTGGATGGAGAATGGAAACTCCACTATTCAAGTGTGGCACCAGAAATGACTGCACATGCAGAAGTGGGGATCTCACAAGCCCCTGGCAGTCAGAATGTGAACATCAAATCTGAACCACTTAATTCTATGTTTGTATCATGATTGCAACAAACTCATGGCTTGAAATCCATCATATATCCTAGCTTAGGTAATAATGCTTTTGGCACTTGATTTATCCATGGACATAGTTTATTTGTTTTTAGATAGTGTAAGTTTTATGTAATATTCGTGACTTTCGTTGTTTTGTTTATAGCTAAAAATATTTTGTTTTATCTTATTAGTCACAGTTTATCTCTTTGTTCCTTATCTTTGTGTGTATGAGTGTGTGTGTTATCTAAACAGTATGTATTTTGTGTAACAATCATATATGTAATATGCATAATATACTAAGCATTAGTTGTACTAATTGACTGGATATCCTCCATTTTGTTTTGTTTGTATTCAGAAGTTCATTTATTTATTTATTTATTTGTCTCACATGCTGACCTGCCGCATAAAAAATTCAGAGAAACCCCACTGGCTGGGACCTCTGGAAGAGGCAGACTCAGGAAAACTAAACCCCACAGCCGAGATAAAAAGGATCTGGAGGGCTGGCACTATGTTGTGTTGGTGGAGACCAGGCCAACAACATATAATTGTTTCTACTTTAAGTACAAGGCCTGAAATTACCCCAGTGCATTACTGGAGCTTTATTTTATCGATACTGCCAATCCACCACCCAGGCTAACGACATATAATGTGACCTGACTTATCCTCATGTCCCCTCTACAACTAGCATTCCCTAGTAACTATCCTCACCATCACTAGCTATCTATACCCCCTCCAGTATCACTCCTTAGCTACTGTTCTCTCCAAAGTCCTTAGAAACCTTACTATTGCACCCTCGTGGCTACAGTCCCTACCTCTGTACAATCCATCAATGCCTCTTCCACTATCACTCACCAGTAGCTTCTCTCCCAACACATGTACATCCCACTCCAACCACACTTCTTCCACTATCACACTTTAGCTACTCTCTCCATCACTACACCTCCCCTTCCTGACACAGGTAAGTGCCACCCCTCCCCTGCACTATTGATCACACCTTCCATGACCCCCACCACTATCACCACTTAGGTATTCTTATCATCACTACATTGTCTCTCTCCCTATACTATCAAAATCCCTCTTCCACACTCATCACTCTGTCAAATCACATCACATCTGCCATATAACTATAACTTCATTTCCATCTCCTTTCTCCTCTCACAAACCCCCCACAGAGCAGAAAACGCTCTTCAGCTGGGACAATAACCAAAAACCTCTCTAGTGTTGGTGTTACGAAAATGCACTTGGTACACCCTGTAAGAGGGTTGGTGATAGGAAGAGCACCCTGCTGTATAAACTATGCCTAAAAGGGCTGAGAAGACCCTTCAGGTGTGTCAACGATGTAACAACCTCTCTAGGGTTGGTGATCTATATGATAAACACACCCAGTATTGTAAAGTTGTTGGTGATAGAAAGGGCATCCAGCTGTAGAAATCTTTCCAAACAAAGTGTTCAGTAGATTCATGTCAAGGAAATGACAATCTCTGTAGAGACCTGATGTCACAATAAAATGTGCTTAGTAGAACGTGGGACAGTATGTAAGTGAGATGCAGACCCCTGCTTATCTGGGAGGTTAGTCGCCTCACTTCAGTACTGACATAGTCTGTGAAAGCTCAACCAACTCTTGCTAGCAGGGAAAACAAACGTCAAATAACGATGATGATGATGATGATGGTGGTGGTGGTGTGTATGTGTGTGTGTGTGTGTGGGGGGGGGGGTGATGATGACGATGATGAGGTTGATCATATCATCATCATCATCATCATTTTACGTCCGCTTTTCCCTGCTTGCAAGGGTGGGACGGATCTTATTCAGCACAGCATCTCTCCACTTGTCACTGTCCTTTGTCATCTCCACCGTTAGCTTCAGCGATCTGAGGTCTGTTCTCACCACCTACGCCCATGTTTTTTGTGGTCTACCTCTACCACGTCTTCCTTCAACTGGCATTTCCTGGCACTTCTTCACCCATCAGTCATCCTCCATGCGCATCACATGTCCATACGACCGCAGTCTCCTCTCTCGCACATTACATTCTATCCCTCTCAGACACAGTTTCTCTCTCAACACATCCATGCTGGGTCGTTCACGCACATTGACATTGCACATCATTTCTCTCCAGCCGTCGCATATCCTCTGCAGTTGCTGCCCAAGTCTCACTTGCATGCAGCATCGCTCTCCTCACACATGCACCATATAACTGGCCTTTCGTACGCAGGGAGAAACCCTTCTTCGTCAGCAGAGGAAGCAGCTCCCTAAACTTCTTCCAACCCATCCTTATTCTAGATACTATGGCCTCGGAACACCCCCCTCCCATGCTAATGTGATCTCCTAGGTAGCGGAAGCTATCCACCACTTCTATAGCACCCGCTGCAATTGAAAAATGCGTCTATCAATGCGACTTCTACTGTCTAATTTCCCTGTACATCTACTGCATACGTATTTCTCCCTACCTGTTAGTTTTCCTGCTATCCCACTACATATCTTGTGTACCCAGGATCTGCATTGTGTGCATTTTATAGAATTTATGCCAGTTCCTTTTCTGCATATCGAACATGGCCATTTCCCTGACGGAAGCAAAGTTTTGTCCTCTTTTCTACTCATCAACATTTTTGTCTTAGCTAGGTTCACTCTCAGTCCTCTTGCTTCCAACTGCTGTTTCCATAGCCAGAATTTATTCTCTAGCTCCTCTAATGATTCTGCTATAAGAACCAGATCGTCAGCATAGAGAAGTTCCCATGGACAGCCAGTCTTAAACTCCTCTGTTATGGCTTGGAGGACTATAATGAACAAGAGTGGGCTGAGGACCGAACCTTGATGTACTCCTACTTGTATCTGGAATTCCTCACTAAACTCCATTCCTACCCTGACTTTACTGACAGCACCTCTGTACAAAGTTTGCACTGTCCTCACAAGCCATTCCTCAACACCTAGTTTCCTTAGGGACCTCCAGATGACAGATCGGGGTACCCTATCAAAGGCGTTCTCTAGGTCAACAAAAGCTAAGTAGAGTGGCTTATTCTTCTCTAAGAACCTCTCTTGTAATTGTCTCACCAAGAAGAGGACATCTGTTGTACTTTTCCCAGGCACAAAACCAAACTGCATCTCATCTAGTTTGACCCTTCGTCTGATTAGTTGTGCTAATATCCTTTCTCAAATTTTCATAACCTGATCCATCAGTTTTATACCTCTATAATTGCTCCTCTCCAGATCAACCCCTTTACCTTTGTAGCAATTTATGAGAATACTGCTGCACCAGTCTTTGGGTATGACACCGCCATATATAGCCTGATTGATGATGCGTGCAACCAGTTTAGTGCCTACGGCCCCTGGTGCCTTCAGCATCTCAGCAACTATCCTCGACGGTCCGGCAGCCTTACCATTTTTCATTTCTTTAATCGCCTCTTGGACCCTATATTCGTCAATCTCAATAGCTGGTCCCTCTGTTGGATCTACTGAGGATAATTTCTCTCTCTTCCATTCGTTCTCCACATTCATCAGTCTCTCATAATGACATTTCCAGGGCTCCCTTTTGTGATCATTCATGACACTAAGTACACCGGCATCATTCCGGACACATTTATCTCCAACAACATCCTGATTTGCATTGACACACTGCCTTGCAATGTGGAACACTGCACGCCTCTGATCTTCCCATCGCAGAACATTGGCAAACCTCCTACTCTCAGCCTCCCTGCGTGCTAAGTACACCTGACATCTAGCTTCTCTCTTAGCGGCTGTATATCCTTCTCTACTCCCACCTTTTTCCCAAGACTTCCATGCTAGTCTTTTGTCTCTAATGGCCCTATCTACTGTGCTGTTCCACCACCAGGTCACTCTCTCTCTGGTTAGAGTTCTGCTCCAGCCACAAGTTTCATCAGTAGCCTGCAGTGAGTTGTCACGTAAGAAATTCCAGTTATCATCTATGTCATACGACTCTAAAACGTCTTCTTTTTCGTCATACACATCTTGAAGGGCTTTCCTAAATTTGTATTTAATGAAAGGTCTTTTAGCTTCCAGACCTTTCTTCTTCACACTTCCCTGTATGTCTCATTCCGTCTCTTGCTTACTGAGATATCACTAACGACTAACCTATGCTGTGGGGTACATTCTTCCCCGGGGTATGCCTTGGTATTTGACACCATCTGCCTGTCCCACTGCCTAACTAGTAAGAAGTCAATCTGGCTTATGTGCTCGCCTGATTTGTAGGTTATTAGGAGGTTGGCAGGTTTCTGGAAGTTAGTGTTGCAAATGGTCAATGTACTTGCATCACAAAATTCAAGAAGTCTCATTCCTTCTTCATTTCTTGAGCCATAACCATGCCCACCATGTACCCCAGTGTAACCATCCTGGAGCTGTCCAACATGACCATTGAAGTCCCTTGCTAGCATAACGATGTCTCCGTCCTCTGTCATTGCGACTGTTTGTAAAAGTTGCTCATAAAAGCAGTCTCTCTCTTCTTTACCTAGGCCTGCTTGGGGAGCATAGGCAGATATGATTGTCAGTAGTCTCCTGCCTACAACTAATCTAAGCTTAATTATTCGATTATTAACTCGAACTACCTCTATTGTTTTATTGATCCATCTCTCAGCCTGGAAAATGCCTACTCCCCCTAACCCAGAAAAGCTTATAACTAAGATGTTTACCTGCGATTAGTCTCACAGAGGCACCTCTCCATCTCACCTCTTGCACGCAACACACATCCACGTGCCTTCTCTCCAGCATCTCCACTATCTCACCAGATCTACCTGTGAGAGTGCCAACATTAAGTGTTGCAACTCTGAGATGCGACGTCTTCATATTTTTGTTGTTCCTTTTCCTGTAGTGCGATTGCTTGAAGACAGTCGGGGGGTTCTCGCACATGACCGCACCAGCCATCCCACTACCGTGTGCAGGTTAGTGTTATTGCTGTTTATTGCTGTTTATGCAGTTATTGCGATATATATTTGTTGCTGTGCTCATAATTGTTTTGGCATTGATACACTGGTTGGATGCCCTTCCTAACACCAGTGCCACTTTACAGCATGGACTGGGTGCTTTTATTTGTGCCACCAGCACTAGAGAGGATGTCTTACTGGACTCATGGGCCCTCTCTACCCCTCCATTTTACAGCATGGTCATAACAATAATAACAATAACAATAACACTATTAATAGTTATTAATTAATGCAACCGTGCAATGCCTGTGAGGAAAGACTGTGCACTGAGCCAATCCCACTCTCTGAGCGACAGTAGCTATAACCCGAAAAGAAGAAAAGATCAACATCATCGGTAACTACTGAGCTGCAGGTTTTATATCGGAGTTATCCTAGTTTCCTGAGATGCCTTCTCCTAGAAGAATGCCCTGACAAGGGCTAGGGGTCCTTCACTCCCAGTGGTCTAACTGCGCGATCGAGTATCCAGCCCGATTATTTCTATGTCCCCACGCAAAAAAAAAAAAACCACACCACTTATTGACACTCACGGCACACATACACACTCACTCACACACCAACACTCATGCATACAAACACACACACGCCACTCACACACTCACTCACACACCAACACTCATGCATACAAACACATACACGCCACTCGCACACACACACACACACACACACACACACACACACACACACACACACACACACACACATATATTACCGTCAGTACTGATACAAGATCATGTCCACTGTTGACTTTAGAAGGAGCTCATATAATTGAAGCTGAGTGTTACAGTTCAGTATTATTATAATAATTGTTTGCCCTATAGCATAGAGCAACGGCCCTCCACGCTCCGGGCCCAAAACAAGGCACCAGCAATGCGCTGGGACAATCGCTGCGCCGTGCCAAGAACAGAATAGTTATTACTATTATTATTGTTGTTTTCTTCCTAAGGCCTGATCGCTGGTGATGGTGGTGGTGGTGGTGGTGAACGGTGATGGTGGTGGTGGTGGTGGTGGTGGTGAACGGTGATGGTGGTGGTGGTGGTGGTGGTGGTGGATGGTGTCAGTGATGGTGATGGCAGTTGTTGTTGGCGTTGTCGTTGTTGTTGTTGTTGTTGCTGCTGCCATTGTTGTTGTTCATTTCACTCTGATGCTGCTACTGCTGCAGACAATGGTGTTGTTGCTGTTGTTGTTGCTGCTGTTGTTGTAGTTGCTGGGTTGAAATTTTGAAATTTGGTCGCTTTGCGTGTGTGATATATACATATACATATACACACATATATATATATATATACATACACACACATTCAACACAGACAATGATGTTGTTGCTGTTGATGTTGCAGTTGTTGTTGTTGTAGTTGTGTTGTTGTTGTAGTTGTTGTTGCTCTGTTGAAATCTGGTTGCATCGACTGAGATATAGATATATACACACACACATTCAACACAGAGAAAGGAGTTTAGCAACAGGTCAGTGATATATATATATATATACAATATATTAATAAATGGAAACTATATTTATAAAACCATAATTCATCATCATCATCATCATCATCACCGTTTTACGTCCGCTCTTCCACGCTAGCATGGGTTAGACGGGTTGTCCTGTTGTGGGCAGTCTCTGGTCGGCTGACCATGCCTTGCTCATACAGGAACTGATTTGGCTTGATTTCTACAGCTGGATGCCCTTCCTAACACCAACCTCATTTACAGTGAGTGCTGGGTGCTTTTTTCTGGCGCCTACATGTCCACTTTACAGTGTGGGCTGGGTGCTTTTTTTGCCGTGGCACCTCCACGACCACCTTGCGGTGGGGGGTGTGGGGGCATATTGTCTATATGTTTCAGCTTGTACCCATGGGAGGTCGGGTACTCTGTATTACTGCGTGACGCCAGAGGTCACGGTCGTGTGTCATCGCTTTTGAGAGATATAATTGGGTAAGGTCGGCTTTTATCACCTCATCCCAGGTCATCTTGGGTCTCCCCACTCCGCGGTTTCCATCGACTTCTAGTGCTCTGCACCTTTTTATGCAGCTGTCATCCTTCATACGCATCACATGTCCATACCAACGCAACCGCCTCTCCTGCACACATCATTTGATTCCTCTTATGCTCAGTCTCTCTCTCAATTCATTTATGCTTTGTCGTTCGCGTATATTACTATTACACATCCATCGGAGCATGCAGGCTTCGTTTCTCTCTAATCTACGTAAGTCTCAGCACCCACGTCTCAGCACCCACGTCTCACTACCATGCAACATCGCTGTTCGGATACAAGCATCATACAGTCTGCCTTTCATTTTGAGGGAGAAGCCTTTTGCAGCTAGCAGTGGTAGTAGTTCCCTAAACTCTTCCATCCCGTTCTTACCCTAGTTATTGTAATTTCTGAACACCCACCTCCGCTGCTAATTCGGTCACCAAAGTAGCAGAAGCTGTCTACTGTTTCTACAAAGCCCTCCCAGAGATTGGTGGTACTTGTTTCCTGTGGCTGTTTGCTGCTTATTATTTTATTATATATATTTCAGGGGCAACCAATGCAAATTATGGTGCGCTTTCATCAGATTTGTTTTATAAATAAATATTGAAAAAAGAAAAAAAAAATGTTTAAGCTTGTTGAATCCCAACAAATTAAATATAACCTCTGCATCTGTGTGTTAAACGGAAATAACACACACATACTATTTAAAGTATCATAATGTATACAATATGTATGGTAAAAATGTTTCTCAGTAAATATTTCTCAATGGGTGTCCTGAGCATCATATATCATTAGAGAAAAGTATTTTGTGCTTATATAAAGCAACGTTCTGCTCCCTGTACTCGCAATTCATGGATCTTTCCCTGACACTGATTCTTTAATCTTTCAATGAGATACCTATTTTAAAACATACTAGGTGTAAAATATAAGTATTTTTCCTGGTACTTGAAAAATAGCAGAAATCATTATTATAATTATCGTTGCTTTTATTGATTACATTTTCTCTAACTCTAGATATGTATTTAATGAAATTTGTGTTGAAACAGTTGTAAAGAACTTATATCTGTCATATTGTTATATAACAGAGGCTAGGAAATTGTGTTCCTAGCAACGCAAAACAAATATGCAAAATCTTAAAAATTTTACATTAGGCTGATTCGACAGAGGTAGAATAAGATAAGTTGAAAGATTGTCAATTTCCATCCTTCCTTATTTCCTTCTTTCAATGTTATATATATATATGGAGGCACATGGCTTAGTGGTTTTGAGTTCAATTCTCAGACCAGGTGATGTGTTGTTTCCTTGAGCAAGACACTTTATTTCACATTGCTCCAGTTTACTCAGCTGTAGAAATGAGATGATAGGGACTGGAGTCCCTATCATTCCACTGCAAAGTGGTCGTGTAGGCGCCACGGCAAAAAAGCACCCAGCACTCACTGTAAATGAGGTTGGTGTTAGGAAGGGCATCCAGCTGTAGAAATCAAGCCAGAATCAGTTCCCGTCCCACCCTTGCAAGCAGGGAAAAGCGGACGTAAAATGATGTTGATGATGATGATGATATATATATATATATATACACACACACATTCAGCACAGAGAAAGGAGTTTGGCAACAGGTCAGACACCTTAGTGTAGATAGGGTAATGACTTATGTAAATGTGGTGATGGTGGTAGGAAGTGAGTGTAGACGTTATTGTGGTGGCGGAGGGGGGGGGAGGTGAGATGTATCAAGTTCATAGTTCACTTGTCCCTTTTCCTCTCTTTTCAAAATTTGAATTGATGGCCATTTTGTAATAGGGGGGGGGGGGGGTAAACGTAAGATGTAAAATTTATAAAATATATATATTTATAAAATATAAGTATATAAAATATTTATATATACTAACATAGTGCCAGTAAGAGATGATAGGGTTTATAGTAAAAAAATATTTTATTTAATAATTCCTTGATTACAACATTCTAAGTAAAGATGCTTGAATCCTTGATTTTCCTCTTGTCACTCTGGTCATCACTGTGTTTCATTTTACATTCATTTAAATCAATTACAATAATTTTCTTTCATATTTTCTGTAATCATTATCAAACCTATATCCATTAAATTATGATGTCATTGTTTTACCAATCTATCCATCTATCTTTCAACTCCTATTGAGATTCATGCTTTGTTGTTGTTATTGTTATTCCTGTCCAAAGATAGATACATTGATGAATATATATATATAGATGGCTATAGATAGACAGTCAGATAGACAGATAAATTTCTTTTTTAGCCACAAGGGCACAAAAGAAGGGGACAAATACAAATGGGGAGTTTACATACAGGTATATGAAAATAAAACTATTAATAAAATAACAAATAACAATTGAAATCCCCAATAGGGGGAGGCGTTACACAGGGGTTGTACACACCCCGAAAAAATGTACAACCCTCATCTCCAGGAGCACCAAGAGTGAGTACTCCCTTCCTCTTTTTCCTCAACCTACAGGCTTATATAGAGAGAAGGCCCAACCACTCGGGCCATCTTTGCCACATTCACCCACCTTTTATAAACTTTGCTGGGGTACAGCACCTCTCTCTCCATCCTGATTCTTCTTCCAAAATGATATTTGAAAAAACGAATCAGTTGCTCGCCGGAGAGAAAGATGTCTGACCTCAGCCCTTTTAACCTCGTCCACCATATAACCTCTTTCACCATAGCCATAACACATAGGAAAACCGCCTCTCCTTCGTTTTTGAAAGAGGGTGGCGGTTTGATCATGACAATGGACTCGGTGGTCAACTGGATTGGTCCCACCCGCGACAATAGTCGTTCTACATAGCCCCACAGGTCGGAAACGCCCGGGCAGTGTACAAATGCGTGCGCGGCAGTTTCCTCGTCACGTACGCATCTCGGACAGATCTTTTTCGAAGGGTCCCTTCCCGGGCACCCGTGTCTGTAGAGCTTGTCTTGAACTGGTAGAGCTCCTCGGTAGCACTGCCAGAAAAGGGACTTTGGGAAGTTGTCCATTGGTCCTGGGCAGAAGGTCCCACCGAACAGACAGGCCAGTTTGTCCTCCTCTACGCCTAGAGTTTCTCCGAGCGCGTCGTCGCACTTGCTGCGGACCAACCCTCTATAGAATGTCAAAGTGGAATCTCCACTGATCACCGGGTCCATTTACCAGAGGACTGTGAGTACCTGAGCACATTCCATGTGCTAGTCGCCCATTTTCCTCGGTCTTTGCTTGACCCAGGACTGCAGTTCGGTCAGCGAGACGAGTCGTGGGAAGGCTCGCCTCATGAACGGGGCCCACACCGGTTGTCCGGTGAGGAATACGTGGAGGTGCCACAGCCTGAGCGTGTGTTTGCGCATCGTCAGCCATGGCATCCCCAGCCCTCTGTTTGAATGGTGTTGGCAACAGATGGATCTTCTCACCAAAGGAGCCCGCTTCTTCCAAAGGAATTGGAAGAGCGCGCGCTCCATTTTGGTGAGCGTTTTGGCTGGACAAGGCACGACGGTCAAGCGGTAGTAGATGACGGATGCTATAAAAGTGTTCGCCACTTCCGTTCGACCTTTCAAGGATAGTTTGCACTCGGCCTACTTCTGGGTGAGCGGAAACATCTTGGCTGTCACCTCGTTCCAGTTCTTCTCCACCTGGAGGTCTGGACCAAACCAGACCCCGAGCAGCTTTACCGGTCCTTCCTTCCAGCGTCCAACGATGCCATCGGAAGGCGTCGGTTTGCCTCTCCACGTTCCGAGTTGCAAACCGACGTATATGTCCTGGTTCAGCTTCGCTCCTGTGAATCTTTCGTATTCCTCCAGTACGGTGCCGACCTCCCTGATTTGCGAGGTGCTCGACACCATTACTGTCACGTCGTCGGCGTAGGCCGACGCCGCTTTTCGCAGTCCTGGTTCCAAAGGGATGCCCTGCAATAGCACCAACTTCCGCAGTAGTGGCTCGAGAGTCAGTACGTACAGAAGGAAGGAGAGAGGGCATCCCTGTCGGATGGATCGCGTGATATGGAATGGCTCCGAGAGGTAGCCGTTCACCTTCACCCTTGAGCAGATGTTGCTGCTGTGCATTGCAGCAATCCAGCCCCTGAACACAGGTCCGAAGCCTGCCGCCTCGAGCACCGCATCCAGGTAACGATGGTCAACCCTATCGAAAGCCTTAGACTGATCCAAGTTGATCAGGGCCCCATCGAAGCCGGGTTTACACCCTACCCTCTCTATGATGTATCACATGAGGTGGAGGTTGTCGTGTATGGACCTGTTCGGGATTGCGCATATCTGCGCTTCTCCCACCAGGTTTTCGACAACGAGCGCCAGCGTCTTTGCTAACACATTCGCCAAAATCTGTAACTATGTTTAGCAGAGTTATGGGCCGGAAGTTGCCTATGTCATCCCCCTTATTCTCGTCCTTCCTGACTAACGTGACTACGCCCTTGGTCACAGAACTGGGAATTCTCCCGTTCTGCTGCCAGTTGCAATAGACCGCTTCCAGGAGACCGGAGAACAAGTTCGGCATTGCTACGTAAAATTTGTAGGGTAGACCTTTGAGACTTGGAGGTTTGCGTTTGCTGCATTGGCTCAGCTCGTCCCCTATCTCAGCGGTCGAAATCGGCTTTTTGCAGAACTTCGCTTCGCTGTCCGAGAGTCACGGTAGGCCGTCGAGGTATGGACCAAAAGACATAGCCCCTCCCGGCGTGCCGCCCTGCCCGAACAGTTGAGCAAAGTGCCGCTGAAAGGCCGCACACATCTGCTTCGGCTCACGTATCACGCGTCTGTTTTGGTCCTTCAAAGACCGAATCGTGGACTTGTTGCCACTTTTTGCCTCCGTCACTCGGGCCCAGCTAACAGCTTTGGCTCCCTCGTTTCCCAGAACACGTATTTTGCTTCTGACAATGCAGCCCTCATGCTTTGCGTCAAAGAACTGGGCCAAGGCCGTTCTCGTTGATAGTACGCTGGCTACGTTGCCACTTCTAATTGCCTCTTCTACTTTATCTACCAGTTCCTTCTCGGTTCTATTTCTATCTAACGCTAATTCTTTACTAAAAACTAACGAGTCTAATCTAACTGCCCTCTTGAGAGAGTACCACCATCTGTTGTTGACAATGGCCCCTGTCAAGTGCTGTTTAACTAAAGTGCTAATCCGTCTACTGTAGGCTTTGCTTGTCGGTAACGACAAGTTCAGCTTCCAGTAGCCGGGTCCTTGTCTATGGGTTCTATCAAGGTTGGCCATGCAGGTCACTAGTTTGTGATCTGAATAGGCAACCATGAACATTTGTGGACAGCTTAACATGTCCCTATCCTTATTTCTAATTAGAACCCTATCTAGGTACGATCTAGATGTTCCGCTAAGATTAGTCCACGTCCACAGTGGCACAGTCGGAAAATCTAGTCGATATCTATCGGCCAGGTCAAATCGGCCGATTAACTGTTTGAGGATGTTACACCCCCACCCACCCCTCTATCGGGACATACTCCCACATAGTCCCAACGTGCATCTAGGATTCCATTCCAGTTCCCCACTAACAGCAGGGAGCGACACGTTCCCAGAAAAGTCTCTAGACGTTTGAAGAAGTCTAGCCGTGGTGTCCCGGATGGGGCATATGCGGCCACCAGCCTGAAGGCTCCACCTTCACTACCGTCAATGTCTATGACCACCAGTCGACCCTCCGCGTCCAAATGTACCGTCTGTGTTATGAGGTCCAGGTGTTTCCGCAGTAAAACGGAAACCCCACCCCCACCTCCCGGCTGACAGAGAGATGAGTAGATCTCAAAGTCGTCGAAGATGGGGGCCAGTTGTCGCTCGCTGTGGATCCTGGACTCGCAAATGGCTACTACATCCATACTGTGCGACCTGAGGTCGTTTAAGAGTTTGCCCTGTTTCCAGGGCATCCCCAGGCCGCGTACATTCATACATCCAACTCTTATATTGGCCATGTTGGTACTGAAAAGTTAAAAGAAGAGGAAAGGAAATCACTCACCTCTTCGTCTCCTGGGGACCAGGCTGCACAATTTCCATGGTGGGGTGGTGGTCTCTGGCGGGGTGGGGGTGGGGAAACATTTTAACAGGACTCGATTGTAGGGTTTGACGCAGCGGTTACCTACGTCGTTAGAAAATTTTTCTTTTAACTGTTTATGTGTGTCCATGGAGGTCCTAATCATTTTAAGATTAGGATTCTCCGACGAGTGTGTACAAGTTTTCCCTTCGGTCTCCACCGAATGGTTTTATATATGGTGTCTGTTAAAGTTTTATTGTTAGTATTTATGTAGGTGTAACATTTTTGTTGTGTTGTGTTGCTTTTTGTCTGTGGTTCTTGTGTGTGTTTACGTTTTGTAGTAGGTGTTTTGTTTTCAGGAGGGGGTGTTTTTGTTTGTGCTGTTTGCATCGCTTGTGTTGGTGTTTGTGTGTTTGTTGCATTTTTGTTTGTGTTAAGTCTTTTCTTTTTTCTTTTTACTGGTCGGAAAGGCTCTCTCTCATCGTCACTGGGTGACGATGATGAGGCCCCATCCGTGTTGTTGGGGAGGGGTACATTTTTGGAAGCTATTATGTGTGTGGGTGTTTCTGGAGTTGTTTTAGATGGGGAGGGGTTGGGTGGGACTGTGTTTGTCGTTTGTTTTGTTGTCACTATTTTTTTATGTTGTTGTTGTTGTGGTGGTGGTGGTGATTGTTGTGCTGGTGTTGCAGGTGTTGGCAGTAGTGCCTTTTTTTTTTGGCTAGTTAGCCGAGGACAGGAAGCTCTCAGGTGACCCCTGCTTAAGTCAGATAGACAGATAGGTAAACAGATAGGTAGGTATTACGTAGGCAGGTACATAGATGGCTATATAGACGAACAGACAGCCTGACAGATAGATGGGTATGTATGTATATACAAATATATGTTGATGACAAAAACAAACATTCAATGTTTACTACTTATCACAGGACATCGCTGTATTGATACACCTGTGATGGGGACATGAGAAAACTATGCCAAGAGCTCTTTTATTTATGGTTTCTTTTCACTCTTTTCTTTTATTACTTCTTCGTTACACATAGTGGTTGTTACATGATCATGGTGTTTTATTAATATGATGTGTGTGTGGACTGATATAAATTAGAAATAAACTAAATCACACTATAGACTAAGAAAACTTCACTAACCTACCTGAGGGATTAATATAGTTAGCAGAAGCACTGAATAGCCATCAACCAACAACACCAACAGCACCAACACACCAAATCAATTTAATGACCAAATTCAATGAAATAGAAAAAGACATAGTATCATTATAGAAGCTAATTAAATACACCAACCAGTCAAATAATAAAAAAAAAACAACACAAATTGGTAGAAATGAAACAAGCCTTAGACATTAACAGCAAAAAAAAAATGAAAACATTTTAACCCCTATAGTGAAGAAAAATAAACCTAAATTAAACATCCCTATCAGGCAAAAACAAACAAATAGGTAGCAACATTTCCTTTAAGTCCAACCCTCTCCTAGTACAACAACTACATTTTAGCTTGTTATGATAAAGACAGATAGTGCTCCACTATAAAGAGGAGTTCCCCCAGAGAAACAGATAACAGGAATACTAATCAATGACATAAAATTGATAAAAATACATCACAAACTAGAAAAAACTGACACTAATAGATTCCAAACAGCAAGAGAAAGATTTCAAAGGTGCTATATCAGAGTATAAAAGGGTGTGGGCTAGTTATAATCCAACATATGTACCCAGTATTGATACATAGAGTCCTTAAGGATATAGATGAACATTCCTCAGCCACAATGATTAAAGACTACAAATGCTGATCTGTAAAATTCCATGTTAACAAAATTAAAATGAACAATCAATTAACTCATGGCAGCATGAAAATTGAGCTGATAAATAAAGAATTCCAAGACTTACTAATGAGTCAAGAATACGTTGATCTCAATGAAGATTATAAAGGTAGTAGGATAGAAGAATTTGTTTATAACAAAAGCAACTATTGTCCAACCACCGAATGCTATTACAGAAATTGCTCTGTAAAAAATGGTCTTATTAAGACAAAGTGCCACAAATGCAACAGAGCCTACACCTAAGAAAACATTATTTAACTGAAAGCAACAATACAACAATTATGACAGCACAAGAAAGCCAATTTGATAAGAGCAATGTAAACAATAATAAATAAAATGGCTCAAAACAGAGGGCTTCAAAAATTGGCTTGAAAGCATATACCAAAACAGTTAACAACAATAACGAGCCAAATTAAAGTTGTTTGCTTTTCAAGAACCCCTTATTAATTATTTGAAATTATACAAAAGAGAAAACACAAAATTTTCTTATTTTATATCCAATGCATACTGTCATGGAGCATCAAGATATCTCACAGTGATTAAATCAGACTTAATTCCTAAATTAAGATATTATATATATATATATATCTTTTACATACATATATATATACATATATATATATATATATATATATATATATGTTCATTAAGAGTCAGGATCCGATTGCCTGATCAAACCCGAGCTGATCGATATCAAAACAATTGTAATATGCAATAAAGTTTCATAACAATCTCCAAATTTGATTTTCTATTGTCACTCTATATATACACTCTGCAAACTATAGCTGCCTTAAACCTGGAGCACAACCCAACGAGAGACGGACCCAGTATCAGCATCGAGTTCTTCGACCAGCGTCACCGCTAGTAACTACAAGTTACTCACATAATAACACACACACACACACACACACACACACATATATATATGTTATTCCAGGTTGAATCGGAGGTAACCACAGTAAGTAAGGTACTCAATACATAGCAGAGTATAAAAGTTTTAATATAGAAGAGCTTCTACAGGACTAGAACTGTTTCATTTGTGAGAAATCATCAGGAAGCTTCCTGATGATTTCTCACGAATGAAACAGTTCTAGTCCTGTAGAAGCTCTTCTATATATATATATATATTTATATATGCACATCAGGAATCTATTTATAAACATTTATTCCCCACTACCACCACTAAAAAAAGCATAGAAGCAATAAACAAATTGAAAATTTCCCAGAAAAATCAAATACCCAAAGCAAAATTTTAATTTGGTGGAGATTTTAATGCACACCATGCATTTTGGAATGCCAACATCAAAAGGAAAAAATCAGTATAAAAGATGTAAAATATCTCTTAGAGGCTATGAATAAATGTAACTTTCTTTTACCAGACTCCCCTACCCACACACATTTAAAAAATAGAACCTCAACAATAGATTATTTGTGGACTTCTCTATCAGCTTCTCCTTTAATAACAGAAAAACCTAAGAATTAAACCATATGATGGATCTAGGCTCAGATCATTCCACCAGTACTTTTAAGACCACAATTGCTTTAAGAATACAAATAAGAATATTAATAATAGCCAAACAAATCTAACAAAGATTAAAAACAAAGAGCAAAGAAAATATCAACTTCTGCTCCAGTTCACTCAGCTGTAGAAATGAGTTATGACGTCATTGGTACCAAGCTGTATCAACCATTGCTTTTCCCTTGGACAACATCGGTGGCGTGGAGAGGGGTGACTGGTATACATGGGCAACTGCTGGTTTTCCACAAATA
Organism: Eledone cirrhosa; assembly: GCA_964016885.1. Taxonomy (NCBI): domain Eukaryota; kingdom Metazoa; phylum Mollusca; class Cephalopoda; order Octopoda; family Eledonidae; genus Eledone; species Eledone cirrhosa. Next base: position 386,435,281 of record OZ024740.1, on the reverse strand, counting down.
AACCTTGCCAGGCTTGTACCTCAGAGGGAAACATTCTAGGTGCAAAACCATGATCATTAGTGACCAATGGGGGCCTTAAAGACTGACTGGACAAAGTTTACTAACTATCTCGAAGCACACCTATTACTCCACTACAAATTTAACAATATCCAATCAGTTGAACAGCTAAAAATAAGTCTACAAATATTTCTCAATAAAATACAATATACAGTTAGTGCGAAAGTACCAATTACTTATATCAATCCAAATATAAATAATAATTATAAAGATAACAACTATGATAAAATATGGTCGAATGAAGAACTAAAACAATAACAACTATAAGATAACAATAAGTATGATGGAACGAAGAATTAAAACAACTAAGAAAAGAGATGACTAAATAATTAATAAATGGAAATACCATCCAATAGATTCTAATCATGAAATGCATAAAGAATTACAGAAAAAGTTAAAAAAGCAAATATAACAAACCCAAAAGATTTCTACTCTTGACAGCTTTCTCACCAATCATAATATAATAATACTGATTGTTGGTAATGACAAAAGCCAAATTATATACCTTCTTCAGAGTCTCTCACAGGGATCTCCAGTCTCACCCATTTTTTTTAAAATTCTACACAACAAATTTGTTTAAATCTTTAAATCTCTAAATGAAATTATGGAAATGTCAGGTATTGCAGATAATATCAACTTCATCTAGTATCATCAATAACAATAAAACTAAATTATGTACAACTCCATTGACTGCTACTAAATGGGTAAATGAAAATGGTCAACAATTTGATCCCTCTATAACAATAATTGATGCATTTCCACAACCCACAACCTTTCACTTATCAGTGTGATGATATATATTTAATGAACCAGCTATTAACACTGCAAAAATCCATAAAGTGGTTACAATCTGATTTAAATTGGGAAACTCGTCTCAAGCATTCATTAAAAAAAAAAAATAACCCCAAAATTATATCAAAGAAATACCATTGTTTAAATATAAACTCTTGATATTATATAATAAAAGTAACTCTATGCTTTACAACATAGAGTTACTGCCTTTTACGATCTGAGTTCAAATCCCACCGAGGTTAACTTTGTCTTTCATCCTTACGGGGTCGATAAAATAAAGCAGCAGTAATGCACTGGGATAATTGCTGGCCTTGTGCCAAATGTAGAAACAATTATATAATAAGGGAGTTATCAACAATCAATTTTTATATTGGGAGATATGAACATTAGTTATCTTCAAGCTATCAAAACATGTTGCACTTAAATAAGGAAAACTATATTGAATTGTCTAAGATCTCCCAAAATAGGTATATTTCATTTGTTGATAGAAGTATAAATTTCTAATTGCTTAGATTCAACAGAAGAGAAAACAGCATGATTTTAATGTTCTATCCATTGACAGAATAATTAAAATTCTTTTAGAGAGGAAGCAAAAGAATGTCATAACAACATTATACAATCAAACTTCTTTAAAAAAATAAGTTAGTTATACAGATGAGTAATATTCAGACATTGAAGTAACATGAGGAGCTATTTGGTCTTTTCAGAATAATAATTGTTTCTACTTTTGGCACAAGGCCAGCAATAACCCAGTACATTACTGGTACTTTATTTTATCGACCCCGTAAGGATGAAAGGCAAAGTTAACCTCGGCGAGATTTGAACTCAGACCGTAAAAGGCCATAACTCTATGCTGCAAAGCATGGTGTCCGACTCTCTACTGATACTGCCAATCCACCACCCTTTTCAGAATAATAAATACAATTATAAGTCTCAGGACTTTACAATATTGGATGTAGAGTAGTGGGTCATAATATCATCCATAGATTCAACTAAATCAGAGGTCAAACTTTTGGGGCCATCATCCTCCCCATGGCCAGGTAATACCCTCAGTGCCCCCAACCCTATTTCCAGAGAGACCTGTCTACATGAAAATTATAAATAATATATAATAAATAAAATTGTTAATTTATATACAATAAATAATATAATATATACTATGTATAAATAAATATTATATATTTTTTATTTTACTATATTTATATATAAGTATCATTTGATAATATATTATTTATATCATCTCTACCCCCCCCCCTAGGCTCCCCCCCCCCCTGGACCTTCTCAATGCCCTGGAGGTGGGGGTAGCGCCCACTTTGAGAAGCTCTGAACTAAATAGTTTATCAAACCTAGAACCATTTCAATCAAGAGAAAGAGGTCTGGTTAGAGATATTAGGAATCTCCTGCTAAAGATAGATAACTATCTATCAGAAAATAATTGTTTCTACTTTAGGCACAAGGCCAGCAATTACCCAGTACATTACTGGTACTTTATTTTATCGACCCCGTAAGGATGAAAGGCAAAGTTAACCTCGGCGGGATTTGAACTCAGACTGTAAAGGAACGTAACTCAGAAAATAATAAACAAGTAACGATTATTGGATACCTGGCCATATATTATAGATATTAAGGGATACAGGAAAGCAGATAACTTAGCAAAAGAGGGAGTACAAAGGAAAATAATAGATATAGAGTACATTCTAAATCTATAGCAAATCAAATTATTAAACAAAAATATAATTAGTTAAGGGTGGCAAAATTTAGGGAAGGAATCTAGAGATAAGCTATCAAATTCCAATCCGCTGTTATCTCAGCTAGATTTGTCAATATCTAAAATGTATCAGGCACTGAATAAGGTTAATAAACAAGGGCTATGTTGGCTTTGAATCAGCCATATATCCATAAACTATATTTTATCAAGAACAGGTCAAATAGAATCACTTCTGTTCTTGTGGAGACTATTCAGAAACTTTATGGCACTATTTGTTCTAATGTAAAAACTACCAGTCTAAGAGAGCGAATATTTTGAAGTTGGTCTTTAAAAAAATACTAAAATTACAAATACAATGTATTGTCAAGGATCTACTAACCATAAACATGATCTTCAAGTAGAGGGGTCGACAACACCTGGCCTACGGGCTGGATGTGGCCCATGAAGGATTTTTGTCCGGCCTGCCAACAGGTTTCAATCTTAGGCTAAGCGATCCCTGAAAAAATGATCTGAATTATTTTGGATTAGAATACCGACTAGAGAACGCATGACCCACTTAGCTGAATGTAATATTTTGTGTCACAGTTACAAACAATGAAACTCAGACAGATAGAATAATCAGACATCGAAGTCAAGGAGACTATCTGTGTGTTTATCCATGTATATACGTACATCATAGTATGTGTATGGCAGGGATGTGGAATAACCCAGACTTACCTAAAACAAGTCAGTGTGTCTGGCAAACAGTTATTTCATTTCATCCTCAAAATGTTTTATTTGAATTTGCTGTCTGGTAGTAAAACATCTGTGAGTGTCTGTATTCAATAATAATCAATATTTATTTATTTTTCTATATTAAAAGTGTTCAGCATTATTAGAAGTAAATTATGAAACAAATGGCAACCCTGATCTAAATACACTGCCAGGTATTGTAGTTTTGTCACAGTTTATTAAAAATGTCATAGTATTTTATCATATTACTGTATTTGTTTTTACATATGTTCTTATTACTTATTTGATATCATGGCCCACTGACAAGACACTACATTGCTATGTGGCCCTCTAAACAAGACACTGCATAGCAATGTGGCCCACTGACAAGACACTCCATACCAATGTGGCCCACTGACAAGACACTACATTGCTATGTGGCCCTCTAAACAAGACACTGCATAGCAATGTGGCGCACTGACAAGAAACTACATTGCTATGTGGCCCTCTAAACAAGACACTCCATAGCAATGTGGCCCACTGACAAGACACTCCATAGCAATGTGGCCCACTGACAAGACACTCCATAGGTATGTGGCCCACTGACAAGACACTCCACAGCAATGTGGCCCACTGACATGACACTCCATAGCAATGTGGCCCACTGACAAGACACTCCATAGCAATGTGGCCCACTGATAAAACACTACATAGCTATGTGGCCCACTGACAAGACACTCCATAGCAATGTGGCCCACTGACAAGACACTCCATAGAAATGTGGCCCACTGACAAGACACTCCATAGCAATGTGACCCACTGACAAGACACTCCATAGCAATGTGGCCCACTGACAAGACACTCCATATTTATGTGACCCACTGACAAGACACTTCATAGCAATGTGGCCCACTGACAAGACACTCCATAGCTATGTGGCCCACTGACAAGACACTCCACAGCAATGTGACCCACTGACAAGACACTCCATAGCAATGTGGCCCACTGACAAGACACTCCATAGCAATGTGGCCCACTGACAAGACACTCCATAGCAATGTGGCCCACTGACAAGACACTCCATAGCAATGTGACCCACAGACAAGACACTCCATAGCTATGTGGCACACTGACAAGACACTCCATTGCTATGTGGCCCACTGACAAGACACTCCATAGTAATGTGGCCCACTGAGAAGACACTCCATAGCAATGTGGCCCAAAGACAAGACACTCCACAGCAATGTGGTCCACTGACAAGACACTCCATAGCAATGTGGCCCACTGACAAGACACTCCATAGCAATGTGACCCACTGACAAGACACTCCATAGCAATGTGGCCCACTGACAAGACACTCCATACCAATGTGACCCACTGACAAGACACTCCATAGCAATGTGGCCCACTGACAAGACACTCCATAGCTATGTGGCCCACTGACAAGACACTCCACAGCAAGGTGGCCCACTGACAAGACACTCCATAGCAATGTGGCCCACTGACAAGACACTCCATAGCAATGTGGCCCACTGACAAGACACTCCATAGCAATGTGACCCACTGACAAGACACTCTACAGCTATGTGGCCCACTGACAAGACACTCCATAGCAATGTGGCCCACTGACAAGACACTCCATAGCAATGTGGCCCACTGACAAGACACTCCATAGCTATGTGGCCCACTGACATGACACTCCATTGCTATGTCGCCCACTGACAAGATGCTCCATTGCTATGTGGCCCACTGACAAGACACTCCATAGCAATGTGGCCCACTGACAAGACACTCCATAGCAATGTGGCCCACTGACAAGACACTCCATAGCAATGTGGCCCACTGACGAGATACACCATAGCTATGTGGCCCACTGACAAGACACTCCATATCAATGTGGCCCACTGACAAGACACTCCATAGCAATGTGGCCCACTGACAAGACACTCCATAGCTATGTGGCCCACTGACAAGACACTCCATAGCAATGTGGCCCACTGACAAGACACTCCATAGCTATGTGGCCCACTGACAAGACACTCCATAGCAATGTGGCCCACTGACAAGACACTCCATAGCAATGTGGCCCACTGACAAGACACTCCATAGCAATGTGGCCCACTGACAAGACACTCCATAGCAATGTGGCCCACTGACAAGACACTCCATAGCAATGTGGCCCACTGACAAGACACTCCATAGCAATGTGGCCACTGACAAGACACTCCATAGCAATGTGGCCCACTGACAAGACACTCCATAGCAATGTGGCCCACTGACAAGACACTCCATAGCTATGTGGCCCACTGACAAGACACTCCATAGCTATGTGGCCCACTGACAAGACACTCCATAGCAATGTGGCCCACTGACGAGACACTCCATAGCAATGTGGCCCACTGAAAAGACACTCCATAGCTATGTGGCCCACTGACAAGACGCTCCATTGCTATGTGGCCCACTGACAAGACACTCCATAGCAATGTGGCCCACTGACGAGACACTCCATAGCAATGTGGTCCACTGACAAGACACTCCATACCAATGTGGCCAAACTGACAAGACACTCCATAGCTATGTGGCCCACTGACAAGACGCTCCATTGCTATGTGGCCCACTGACAAGACACTCCATTGCTATGTGGCCCACTGACAAGACACTCCATTGCTATGTGGACCACTGACAAGAAACTACATAGCAATGTGGCCCACTGACAAGACACTCCATAGCAATGTGGCCCACTGACAAGACACTCCATAGCAATGTGGCCCACTGACAAGACACTCCATAGCTATGTGGCCCACTGACAAGACACTCCATAGCAATGTGGCCCACTGACAAGACACTCCACAGCAATGTGGCCCACTGACAAGACACTCCATAGCTATGTGGCCCACTGACAAGACACTCCACAGCAATGTGGCCCACTGACGAGACATTCCATAGCAATGTGGCCCACTGACAAGACACTCCATAGCTATCATTGCTATGTGGACCACTGACAAGAAACTACATAGCAATGTGGCCCACTGACGAGACATTCCATAGCAATGTGGCCCACTGACAAGACACTCCATAGCTATGTGGACCACTGACAAGACACTCCATAGCTATGTCGCCCACTGACAAGACACTGCATAGCAATGTGGCCCACTGACAAGACACTCCATAGCAATGTGACCCACTGACAAGACACTCCATAGCAATGTGGCCCACTGACAAGACACTCCATAGCTATGTGGCCCACTGACAAGACACTCCACAGCAATGTGACCCACTGACAAGACACTCCATAGCAATGTGGCCCACTGACAAGACACTCCATAGCAATGTGGCCCACTGACAAGACACTCCATAGCAATGTGGCCCACTGACAAGACACTCCATACCAATGTGGCCAAACTGACAAGACACTCCATACCAATGTGGCCCACTGACAAGACACTCCATAGCAATGTGGCCCACTGACAAGACACTCCACAGCAATGTGGTCCACTGACGAGACACTCCATACCAACGTGGCCCACTGACAAGACACTCCATTGCTATGTGGACCACTGACAAGAAACTACATAGCAATGTGGCCCACTGACAAGACACTCCATAGCAATGTGGCCCACTGACAAGACACTCCATAGCAATGTGGCCCACTGACAAGACACTCCATAGCTATGTGGCCCACTGACAAGACACTCCATAGCAATGTGGCCCACTGACAAGACACTCCACAGCAATGTGGCCCACTGACAAGACACTCCATAGCTATGTGGCCCACTGACAAGACACTCCACAGCAATGTGGCCCACTGACGAGACATTCCATAGCAATGTGGCCCACTGACAAGACACGCCATAGCTATGTGGACCACTGACAAGACACTCCATAGCTATGTCGCCCACTGACAAGACACTGCATAGCAATGTGGCCCACTGACAAGACACTCCATAGCAATGTGGCCCACTGACAAGACACTCCATAGCAATGTGGCCCACTGACGAGATACTCCATAGCTATGTGGCCCATTGACAAGACACTCCATATCAATGTGGCCCACTGACAAGACACTCCATAGCAATGTGGCCCACTGACAAGACACTCCATAGCTATGTGGCCCACTGACAAGACACTCCATAACAATGTGGCCCACTGACAAGACACTCCATAGCTATGTGGCCCACTGACAAGACACTCCATAGCAATGTGGCCCACTGACAAGACACTCCATAGCAATGTGGCCCACTGACAAGACACTCCATAGCAATGTGGCCCACTGACAAGACACTCCATAGCAATGTGGCCCACTGACAAGACACTCCATAGCAATGTGGCCCACTGACAAGACACTCCATAGCAATGTGGCCACTGACAAGACACTCCATAGCAATGTGGCCCACTGACAAGACACTCCATAGCAATGTGGCCCACTGACAAGACACTCCATAGCTATGTGGCCCACTGACAAGACACTCCATAGCTATGTGGCCCACTGACAAGACACTCCATAGCAATGTGGCCCACTGACGAGACACTCCATAGCAATGTGGCCCACTGACAAGACACTCCATAGCTATGTGGCCCACTGACAAGACGCTCCATTGCTATGTGGCCCACTGACAAGACACTCCATAGCAATGTGGCCCACTGACAAGACACTCCATAGCAATGTGGCCCACTGACAAGACACTCCATAGCAATGTGGCCCACTGACGAGACACTCCATAGCTATGTGGCCCACTGACAAGACACTCCATAGCTATGTCGCCCACTGACAAGACACTGCATAGCAATGTGGCCCACTGACAAGACACTCCATAGCAATGTGGCCCACTGACAAGACACTCCACACCAATGTGGCCAAACTGACAAGACACTCCATAGCTATGTGGCCCACTGACAAGACGCTCCATTGCTATGTGGCCCACTGACAAGACACTCCATTGCTATGTGGCCCACTGACAAGACACTCCATTGCTATGTGGACCACTGACAAGAAACTACATAGCAATGTGGCCCACTGACAAGACACTCCATAGCAATGTGGCCCACTGACAAGACACTCCATAGCAATGTGGCCCACTGACAAGACACTCCATAGCTATGTGGCCCACTGACAAGACACTCCATAGCAATGTGGCCCACTGACAAGACACTCCACAGCAATCTGGCCCACTGACAAGACACTCCATAGCTATGTGGCCCACTGACAAGACACTCCACAGCAATGTGGCCCACTGACGAGACATTCCATAGCAATGTGGCCCACTGACAAGACACTCCATAGCTATCATTGCTATGTGGACCACTGACAAGAAACTACATAGCAATGTGGCCCACTGACGAGACATTCCATAGCAATGTGGCCCACTGACAAGACACTCCATAGCTATGTGGACCACTGACAAGACACTCCATAGCTATGTCGCCCACTGACAAGACACTGCATAGCAATGTGGCCCACTGACAAGACACTCCATATCAATGTGACCCACTGACAAGACACTCCATAGCAATGTGGCCCACTGACAAGACACTCCATAGCTATGTGGCCCACTGACAAGACACTCCACAGCAATGTGACCCACTGACAAGACACTCCATAGCAATGTGGCCCACTGACAAGACACTCCATAGCAATGTGGCCCACTGACAAGACACTCCATAGCAATGTGGCCCACTGACAAGACACTCCACAGAAATGTGGCCCACTGACAAGACACTCCATAGCTATGTGGCCCACTGACAAGACACTCCACAGCAATGTGGCCCACTGACGAGACATTCCATAGCAATGTGGCCCACTGACAAGACACGCCATAGCTATGTGGACCACTGACAAGACACTCCATAGCTATGTCGCCCACTGACAAGACACTGCATAGCAATGTGGCCCACTGACAAGACACTCCATAGCAATGTGGCCCACTGACAAGACACTCCATACCAATGTGGCCCACTGACAAGACACTCCATAGCAATGTGGCCCACTGACAAGACGCTCCATTGCTATGTGGCCCACTGACAAGAAACTACATAGCAATGTGGCCCACTGACAAGACACTCCATTGCTATGTGGCCCAATGACAAGATACTCCATAGCAATGTGGCCCACTGACAAGACACTCCACAGCAATGTGGCCCACTGACAAGACACTCCATAGCAATGTGGCCCACTGACAAGACACTCCATAGCTATGTGGCCCAATGACAAGACACTCCATTGCTATGTGGCCCACTGACAAGACGCTCCATTGCTATGTGGCCCACTGACAAGATACTCCATAGCTATGTGGCCCACTGACAAGACACTCCATAGCAATGTGGCCCACTGACAAGACACTCCATAGCAATGTGGCCCACTGACAAGACACTCCATAGCTATGTGGCCCACTGACAAGACACTCCATAGCAATGTGGCCCACTGACAAGACACTCCACAGCAATGTGGCCCACTGACAAGACACTCCATAGCTATGTGGCCCACTGACAAGACACTCCACAGCAATGTGGCCCACTGACGAGACATTCCATAGCAATGTGGCCCACTGACAAGACACGCCATAGCTATGTGGACCACTGACAAGACACTCCATAGCTATGTCGCCCACTGACAAGACACTGCATAGCAATGTGGCCCACTGACAAGACACTCCATAGCAATGTGGCCCACTGACAAGACACTCCATAGCAATGTGGCCCACTGACAAGACACTCCATAGCTATGTGGCCCACTGACAAGACACTCCATAGCAATGTGGCCCACTGACAAGACACTCCATAGCTATGTGGCCCACTGACAAGACACTCCATAGCAATGTGGCCCACTGACAAGACACTCCATAGCTATGTGGCCCACTGACAAGACACTCCACAGCAATGTGGCCCACTGACGAGACATTCCATAGCAATGTGGCCCACTGACAAGACACGCCATAGCTATGTGGACCACTGACAAGACACTCCATAGCTATGTCGCCCACTGACAAGACACTGCATAGCAATGTGGCCCACTGACAAGACACTCCATAGCAATGTGGCCCACTGACAAGACACTCCATAGCTATGTGGCCCACTGACAAGACACTCCACAGCAATGTGGCCCACTGACGAGACATTCCATAGCAATGTGGCCCACTGACAAGACACTCCATAGCTATCATTGCTATGTGGACCACTGACAAGAAACTACATAGCAATGTGGCCCACTGACGAGACATTCCATAGCAATGTGGCCCACTGACAAGACACTCCATAGCTATGTGGACCACTGACAAGACACTCCATAGCTATGTCGCCCACTGACAAGACACTGCATAGCAATGTGGCCCACTGACAAGACACTCCATAGCAATGTGACCCACTGACAAGACACTCCATAGCAATGTGGCCCACTGACAAGACACTCCATAGCTATGTGGCCCACTGACAAGACACTCCACAGCAATGTGACCCACTGACAAGACACTCCATAGCAATGTGGCCCACTGACAAGACACTCCATAGCAATGTGGCCCACTGACAAGACACTCCATAGCAATGTGGCCCACTGACAAGACACTCCATACCAATGTGGCCAAACTGACAAGACACTCCATACCAATGTGGCCCACTGACAAGACACTCCATAGCAATGTGGCCCACTGACAAGACACTCCACAGCAATGTGGTCCACTGACGAGACACTCCATACCAACGTGGCCCACTGACAAGACACTCCATTGCTATGTGGACCACTGACAAGAAACTACATAGCAATGTGGCCCACTGACAAGACACTCCATAGCAATGTGGCCCACTGACAAGACACTCCATAGCAATGTGGCCCACTGACAAGACACTCCATAGCTATGTGGCCCACTGACAAGACACTCCATAGCAATGTGGCCCACTGACAAGACACTCCACAGCAATGTGGCCCACTGACAAGACACTCCATAGCTATGTGGCCCACTGACAAGACACTCCACAGCAATGTGGCCCACTGACGAGACATTCCATAGCAATGTGGCCCACTGACAAGACACGCCATAGCTATGTGGACCACTGACAAGACACTCCATAGCTATGTCGCCCACTGACAAGACACTGCATAGCAATGTGGCCCACTGACAAGACACTCCATAGCAATGTGGCCCACTGACAAGACACTCCATAGCAATGTGGCCCACTGACGAGATACTCCATAGCTATGTGGCCCATTGACAAGAAACTCCATATCAATGTGGCCCACTGACAAGACACTCCATAGCAATGTGGCCCACTGACAAGACACTCCATAGCTATGTGGCCCACTGACAAGACACTCCATAGCAATGTGGCCCACTGACAAGACACTCCATAGCTATGTGGCCCACTGACAAGACACTCCATAGCAATGTGGCCCACTGACAAGACACTCCATAGCAATGTGGCCCACTGACAAGACACTCCATAGCAATGTGGCCCACTGACAAGACACTCCATAGCAATGTGGCCCACTGACAAGACACTCCATAGCAATGTGGCCCACTGACAAGACACTCCATAGCAATGTGGCCACTGACAAGACACTCCATAGCAATGTGGCCCACTGACAAGACACTCCATAGCAATGTGGCCCACTGACAAGACACTCCATAGCTATGTGGCCCACTGACAAGACACTCCATAGCTATGTGGCCCACTGACAAGACACTCCATAGCAATGTGGCCCACTGACGAGACACTCCATAGCAATGTGGCCCACTGACAAGACACTCCATAGCTATGTGGCCCACTGACAAGACGCTCCATTGCTATGTGGCCCACTGACAAGACACTCCATAGCAATGTGGCCCACTGACGAGACACTCCATAGCAATGTGGCCCACTGACAAGACACTCCATAGCAATGTGGCCCACTGACAAGACACTCCATAGCAATGTGGCCCACTGACGAGACACTCCATAGCTATGTGGCCCACTGACAAGACACTCCATAGCTATGTCGCCCACTGACAAGACACTGCATAGCAATGTGGCCCACTGACAAGACACTCCATAGCAATGTGGCCCACTGACAAGACACTCCACACCAATGTGGCCAAACTGACAAGACACTCCATAGCTATGTGGCCCACTGACAAGACGCTCCATTGCTATGTGGCCCACTGACAAGACACTCCATTGCTATGTGGCCCACTGACAAGACACTCCATTGCTATGTGGACCACTGACAAGAAACTACATAGTAATGTGGCCCACTGACAAGACACTCCATAGCAATGTGGCCCACTGACAAGACACTCCATAGCAATGTGGCCCACTGACAAGACACTCCATAGCTATGTGGCCCACTGACAAGACACTCCATAGCAATGTGGCCCACTGACAAGACACTCCACAGCAATCTGGCCCACTGACAAGACACTCCATAGCTATGTGGCCCACTGACAAGACACTCCACAGCAATGTGGCCCACTGACGAGACATTCCATAGCAATGTGGCCCACTGACAAGACACTCCATAGCTATCATTGCTATGTGGACCACTGACAAGAAACTACATAGCAATGTGGCCCACTGACGAGACATTCCATAGTAATGTGGCCCACTGACAAGACACTCCATAGCTATGTGGACCACTGACAAGACACTCCATAGCTATGTCGCCCACTGACAAGACACTGCATAGCAATGTGGCCCACTGACAAGACACTCCATAGCAATGTGACCCACTGACAAGACACTCCATAGCAATGTGGCCCACTGACAAGACACTCCATAGCTATGTGGCCCACTGACAAGACACTCCACAGCAATGTGACCCACTGACAAGACACTCCATAGCAATGTGGCCCACTGACAAGACACTCCATAGCAATGTGGCCCACTGACAAGACACTCCATAGCAATGTGGCCCACTGACAAGACACTCCACAGAAATGTGGCCCACTGACAAGACACTCCATAGCTATGTGGCCCACTGACAAGACACTCCACAGCAATGTGGCCCACTGACGAGACATTCCATAGCAATGTGGCCCACTGACAAGACACGCCATAGCTATGTGGACCACTGACAAGACACTCCATAGCTATGTCGCCCACTGACAAGACACTGCATAGCAATGTGGCCCACTGACAAGACACTCCATAGCAATGTGGCCCACTGACAAGACACTCCATACCAATGTGGCCCACTGACAAGACACTCCATAGCAATGTGGCCCACTGACAAGACGCTCCATTGCTATGTGGCCCACTGACAAGAAACTACATAGCAATGTGGCCCACTGACAAGACACTCCATTGCTATGTGGCCCAATGACAAGATACTCCATAGCAATGTGGCCCACTGACAAGACACTCCACAGCAATGTGGCCCACTGACAAGACACTCCATAGCAATGTGGCCCACTGACAAGACACTCCATAGCTATGTGGCCCAATGACAAGACACTCCATTGCTATGTGGCCCACTGACAAGACGCTCCATTGCTATGTGGCCCACTGACAAGATACTCCATAGCTATGTGGCCCACTGACAAGACACTCCATAGCAATGTGGCCCACTGACAAGACACTCCATAGCAATGTGGCCCACTGACAAGACACTCCATAGCTATGTGGCCCACTGACAAGACACTCCATAGCAATGTGGCCCACTGACAAGACACTCCACAGCAATGTGGCCCACTGACAAGACACTCCATAGCTATGTGGCCCACTGACAAGACACTCCACAGCAATGTGGCCCACTGACGAGACATTCCATAGCAATGTGGCCCACTGACAAGACACGCCATAGCTATGTGGACCACTGACAAGACACTCCATAGCTATGTCGCCCACTGACAAGACACTGCATAGCAATGTGGCCCACTGACAAGACACTCCATAGCAATGTGGCCCACTGACAAGACACTCCATAGCAATGTGGCCCACTGACAAGACACTCCATAGCTATGTGGCCCACTGACAAGACACTCCATAGCAATGTGGCCCACTGACAAGACACTCCATAGCTATGTGGCCCACTGACAAGACACTCCATAGCAATGTGGCCCACTGACAAGACACTCCATAGCAATGTGGCCCACTGACAAGACACCCCATAGCAATGTGGCCCACTGACAAGACACTCCATAGCAATGTGGCCCACTGACAAGACACTCCATAGCAATGTGGCCCACTGATAAGACACTCCATAGCAATGTGGCCACTGACAAGACACTCCATAGCAATGTGGCCCACTGACAAGACACTCCATAGCAATGTGGCCCACTGACAAGACACTCCATAGCTATGTGGCCCACTGACAAGACACTCCATAGCTATGTGGCCCACTGACAAGACACTCCATAGCAATGTGGCCCACTGACGAGACACTCCATAGCAATGTGGCCCACTGACAAGACACTCCATAGCTATGTGGCCCACTGACAAGACGCTCCATTGCTATGTGGCCCACTGACAAGACACTCCATAGCAATGTGGCCCACTGACGAGACACTCCATAGCAATGTGGCCCACTGACAAGACACTCCATAGCAATGTGGCCCACTGACAAGACACTCCATAGCAATGTGGCCCACTGACGAGACACTCCATAGCTATGTGGCCCACTGACAAGACACTCCATAGCTATGTCGCCCACTGACAAGACACTGCATAGCAATGTGGCCCACTGACAAGACACTCCATAGCAATGTGGCCCACTGACAAGACACTCCACACCAATGTGGCCAAACTGACAAGACACTCCATAGCTATGTGGCCCACTGACAAGACGCTCCATTGCTATGTGGCCCACTGACAAGACACTCCATTGCTATGTGGCCCACTGACAAGACACTCCATTGCTATGTGGACCACTGACAAGAAACTACATAGCAATGTGGCCCACTGACAAGACACTCCATAGCAATGTGGCCCACTGACAAGACACTCCATAGCAATGTGGCCCACTGACAAGACACTCCATAGCTATGTGGCCCACTGACAAGACACTCCATAGCAATGTGGCCCACTGACAAGACACTCCACAGCAATCTGGCCCACTGACAAGACACTCCATAGCTATGTGGCCCACTGACAAGACACTCCACAGCAATGTGGCCCACTGACGAGACATTCCATAGCAATGTGGCCCACTGACAAGACACTCCATAGCTATCATTGCTATGTGGACCACTGACAAGAAACTACATAGCAATGTGGCCCACTGACGAGACATTCCATAGCAATGTGACCCACTGACAAGACACTCCATAGCTATGTGGACCACTGACAAGACACTCCATAGCAATGTGGCCCAATGACAAGATACTCCATAGCAATGTGGCCCACTGACAAGACACTCCACAGCAATGTGGCCCACTGACAAGACACTCCATAGCAATGTGGCCCACTGACAAGACACTCCATAGCTATGTGGCCCAATGACAAGACACTCCATTGCTATGTGGCCCACTGACAAGACGCTCCATTGCTATGTGGCCCACTGACAAGATACTCCATAGCTATGTGGCCCACTGACAAGACACTCCATAGCAATGTGGCCCACTGACAAGACACTCCATAGCAATGTGACCCACTGACAAGACACTCCATAGCAATGTGGCCCACTGACGAGACACTCCATAGCAATGTGGCCCACTGACAAGACACTCCACAGCAATGTGGCCCACTGACAAGACACTCCACAGCAATGTGGCCCACTGACAAGACACTCCATAGCAATGTGGCCCACTGACAAGACACTCCACAGCAATGTGGCCCACTGACAAGACACTCCACAGCAATGTGGCCCACTGACAAGACACTCCATAGCAATGTGACCCACTGACAAGACACTCCATAGCAATGTCGCCCACTGACAAGACACTCCATAGCAATGTGGCCCACTGACAAGACACTCCATAGCTATGTGGCCCACTGACAAGACACTCCATAGCTATGTGGCCCACTGACAAGACACTCCATAGCTATGTGGCCCACTGACAAGACACTCCATAGCTATGTGGCCCACTGACAAGACACTCCATAGCTATGTGGCCCACTGACAAGACACTCCATAGCAATGTGGCCCACTGACGAGACACTCCATAGCAATGTGGCCCACTGACAAGACACTCCATAGCTATGTGGCCCACTGACAAGAAACTCCATAGCAATGTGGCCCACTGACAAGACACTCCATAGCTATGTGGCCCACTGACAAGACACTCCGTAGCTATGTGGCCCACTGACAAGACACTCCATATTTATGTGGCCCACTGACAAGACACTCCATAGCAATGTGGCCCACTGATAAGACACTCCATAGCAATGTGGCCCACTGACAAGACACTCCATAGCTATGTGGCCCACTGACAAGACACTCCATAGCTATGTGGCCCACTGACAAGACACTCCATAGCAATGTGGCCCACTGACAAAACACTACATAGCAATGTGGCCCACTGACAAGACACTCCATAGCAATGTGGCCCACTGACAAGACACTCCATAGAAATGTGGCCCACTGACAAGACACTCCATAGCAATGTGACCCACTGACAAGACACTCCATAGCAATGTGGCCCACTGACAAGACACTCCATAGCAATGTGACCCACTGACAAGACACTCCATAGCAATGTGGCCCACTGACAAGACACTCCATAGCAATGTGGCCCACTGACAAGACACTCCATAGCAATGTGACCCACTGACAAGACACTCCATAGCTATGTGGCACACTGACAAGACACTCCATAGCTATGTGACCCACTGACAAGACACTCCATAGCAATGTGGCCCACTGACAAGACACTCCATAGCAATGTGGCCCACTGACAAGACACTCCATAGCAATGTGACCCACTGACAAGACACTCCATAGCAATGTGGCCCACTGACAAGACACTCCATAGCAATGTGGCCCACTGACAAGACACTCCACAGCAATGTGACCCACTGACAAGACACTCCATAGCAATGTGGCCCACTGACAAGACACTCCATAGCAATGTGGCCCACTGACAAGACACTCCATAGCAATGTGGCCCACTGACAAGACACTCCATAGCAATGTGACCCACTGACAAGACACTCCATAGCAATGTGGCCCACTGACAAGACACTCCATAGCTATGTGGCCCACTGACAAGACACTCCACAGCAATGTGGCCCACTGACAAGTCACTCCATAGCAATGTGGCCCACTGACAAGACACTCCATAGCAATGTGGCCCACTGACAAGACACTCCATAGCAATGTGACCCACTGACAAGACACTCCATAGCTACGTGGCCCACTGACAAGACACTCCATAGCAATGTGGCCCACTGACAAGACACTCCATAGCAATGTGGCCCACTGACAAGACACTCCATAGCTATGTGGCCCACTGACAAGACACTCCATTGCTATGTGGCCCACTGACAAGACGCTCCATTGCTATGTGGCCCACTGACAAGACACTCCATAGCAATGTGGCCCACTGACGAGACACTCCATAGCTATGTGGCCCACTGACAAGACACTCCATATCAATGTGGCCCACTGACAAGACACTCCATAGCAATGTGGCCCACTGACAAGACACTCCATAGCTATGTGGCCCACTGACAAGACACTCCATAGCAATGTGGCCCACTGACAAGACACTCCATAGCTATGTGGCCCACTGACAAGACACTCCATAGCAATGTGGCCCACTGACAAGACACTCCATAGCAATGTGGCCCACTGACAAGACACTCCATAGCAATGTGGCCCACTGACAAGACACTCCATAGCTATGTGGCCCACTGACAAGACACTCCATAGCTATGTGGCCCACTGACAAGACACTCCATAGCAATGTGGCCCACTGACGAGACACTCCATAGCAATGTGGCCCACTGACAAGACACTCCATAGCAATGTGGCCCACTGACGAGACACTCCATAGCAATGTGGCCCACTGACAAGACACTCCATAGCAATGTGGCCCACCGACAAGACACTACATAGCAATGTGGCCCACTGACAAGACACTCCATAGCAATGTGGCCCACTGACAAGACACTCCATAGCAATGTGGCCCACTGACAAGACACTCCATAGCTATGTGGCCCACTGACAAGACACTCCATAGCTATGTGGCCCACTGACAAGACACTCCATAGCAATGTGGCCCACTGACAAGACACTCCATAGCAATGTGGCCCACTGACGAGACACTCCATAGCAATGTGGCCCACTGACAAGACACTCCATAGCAATGTGGCCCACTGACAAGACACTCCATACCAATGTGGCCCACTGACAAGACACTCCATAGCAATGTGGCCCACTGACAAGACACTCCACAGCAATGTGGCCCACTGACGAGACACTCTATAGATATGTGGCCCACTGACAAGACACTCCATACCAATGTGGCCCACTGACAAGACACTCCATAGCAATGTGGCCCACTGACAAGACACTCTATAGCTATGTGGCCCACTGACAAGACACTCCATACCAATGTGGCCCACTGACAAGACACTCCATAGCAATGTGGCCCACTGACAAGGCACTCCACAGCAATGTGGCCCACTGACGAGACACTCCATACCAATGTGGCCCACTGACAAGACACTCCATAGCAATGTGGCCCACTGACAAGACGCTCCATTGCTATGTGGCCCACTGACAAGACACTCCATTGCTATGTGGACCACTGACAAGAAACTACATAGCAATGTGGCCCACTGACAAGACACTCCATAGCAATGTGGCCCACTGACAAGACACTCCATAGCAATGTGGCCCACTGACAAGACACTCTATAGCTATGTGGCCCACTGACAAGACACTCCATAAGCAATGTGGCCCACTGACAAGACACTCCACAGCAATGTGGCCCACTGACAAGACACTCCATAGCTATGTGGCCCACTGACAAGACACTCCACAGCAATGTGGCACACTGACGAGACACTCCATAGCAATGTGGCCCACTGACAAGACACTCCATAGCTATGTGGACCACTGACAAGACACTCCATAGCTATGTCGCCCACTGACAAGACACTACATAGCAATGTGGCCCACTGACAAGACACTCCATAGCAATGTGGCCCACTGACAAGACACTCCATACCAATGTGGCCCACTGACAAGACACTCCATAGCAATGTGGCCCACTGACAAGACGCTCCATTGCTATGTGGCCCACTGACAAGAAACTATATAGCAATGTGGCCCACTGACAAGACACTCCATTGCTATGTGGCCCACTGACAAGACACTCCATAGCAATGTGGCCCACTGACAAGACACTCCACAGCAATGTGGCCCACTGACAAGACACTCCATAGCAATGTGGCCCACTGACAAGACACTCCATAGCTATGTGGCCCAATGACAAGACACTCCATTGCTATGTGGCCCACTGACAAGACGCTCCATTGCTATGTGGCCCACTGACAAGACACTCCATAGCAATGTGGCCCACTGACAAGACACTCCATAGCAATGTGGCCCACTGACAAGACACTCCACAGCAATGTGGCCCACTGACAAGACACTCCATAGCTATGTGGCCCACTGACAAGACACTCCACAGCCATGTGGCCCACTGACAAGACACTCCATAGCTATGTGGCCCACTGACAGGACACTCCACAGCAATGTGGCCCACTGACAAGACACTCCATAGCAATGTGGCCCACTGACAAGACACTCCGTAGCAATGTGGCCCACTGACAAGACACTCCATAGCAATGTGGCCCACTGACTAGACACTCCATAGCAATGTGACCCACTGACAAGACACTCCATAGCAATGTGACCCACTGACAAGACACTCCATAAGAATGTGGCCCACTGACAAGACACTCCATAGCAATGTGACCCACTGACAAGACACTCCATAGCAATGTGGCCCACTGACAAGACACTCCATAGCTATGTAGCCCACTGACAAGACACTCCATAGCAATGTGGCCCACTGACAAGACACTCCACAGCAATGTGGCCCACTGACAAGACACTCCATAGCAATGTGGCCCACTGACAAGACACTCCACAGCAATGTGGCCCACTGACAAGACACTCCACAGCAATGTGGCCCACTGACAAGACACTCCATAGCAATGTGGCCCACTGACAAGACACTCCATAGCAATGTGGCCCACTGACAAGACACTCCATAGCAATGTGGCCCACTGACAAGACACTCCATAGCAATGTGGCCCACTGACAAGACACTCCACAGCAATGTGGCCCACTGACAAGACACTCCATAGCAATGTGGCCCACTGACAAGACACTCCATAGCTATGTGGCCCACTGACAAGACACTCCATTGCTATGTGGCCCACTGACAAGACACTCCATAGCAATGTGGCCCACTGACAAGACACTCCACAGCAATGTGGCCCACTGACAAGACACTCCATAGCAATGTGGCCCACTGACAAGACACTCCACAGCAATGTGGCCCACTGACAAGACACTCCATAGCAATGTGGCCCACTGAAAAGACACTCCATAGCAATGTGGCCCACTGACGAGACACTCCATAGCAATGTGGCCCACTGACGAGACACTCCATAGCAATGTGGCCCACTGACGAGACACTCCATAGCAATGTGGCCCACTGACAAGACACTCCATAGCTATGTGGCCCACTGACAAGACACTCCACAGCAATGTGGCCCACTGACAAGACACTCCACGGCAATGTGGCCCACTGACAAGACACTCCATAGCAATGTGGCCCACTGACAAGACACTCCATAGCAATGTGGCCCACTGACAAGACACTCCACAGCAATGTGGCCCACTGACAAGACACTCCATAGCAATGTGGCCCACTGACAAGACACTCCATAGCAATGTGACCCACTGACAAGACACTCCATAGCTACGTGGCCCACTGACAAGACACTCCATAGCAATGTGGCCCACTGACAAGACACTCCATAGCAATGTGGCCCACTGACAAGACACTCCATAGCTATGTGGCCCACTGACAAGACACTCCATTGCTATGTGGCCCACTGACAAGACGCTCCATTGCTATGTGGCCCACTGACAAGACACTCCATAGCAATGTGGCCCACTGACGAGACACTCCATAGCTATGTGGCCCACTGACAAGACACTCCATATCAATGTGGCCCACTGACAAGACACTGCATAGCAATGTGGCCCACTGACATGACACTCCATAGCTATGTGGCCCACTGACAAGACACTCCATAGCAATGTGGCCCACTGACAAGACACTCCATAGCTATGTGGCCCACTGACAAGACACTCCATAGCAATGTGGCCCACTGACAAGACACTCCATAGCAATGTGGCCCACTGACAAGACACTCCATAGCAATGTGGCCCACTGACAAGACACTCCATAGCAATGTGGCCCACTAACAAGACACTCCATAGCAATGTGGCCCACTGACAAGACACTCCATAGCAATGTGGCCCACTGACAAGACACTCCATAGCAATGTGGCCCACTGACAAGACACTCCATAGCTATGTGGCCCACTGACAAGACACTCCATAGCTATGTGGCCCACTGACAAGACACTCCATAGCAATGTGGCCCACTGATGAGACACTCCATAGCAATGTGGCCCACTGACAAGACACTCCATAGCTATGTGGCCCACTGACAAGACACTCCATAGCAATGTGGCCCACTGACGAGACACTTCATAGCAATGTGGCCCACTGACAAGACACTCCATAGCAATGTGGCCCACTGACACGACACTCCATAGCAATGTGGCCCACTGACAAGACACTCCATAGCAATGTGGCCCACTGACAAGACACTCCATAGCAATGTGGCCCACTGACAAGACACTCCATAGCTATGTGGCCCACTGACAAGACACTCCATAGCTATGTGGCCCACTGACAAGACACTCCATAGCAATGTGGCCCACTGACAAGACACTCCATAGCAATATGGCCCACTGACAAGACACTCCATAGCAATGTGGCCCACTGACGAGACACTCCATACCAATGTGGCCCACTGACAAGACACTCCATAGCTATGTGGCCCACTGACAAGACGCTCCATTGCTATGTGGCCCACTGACAAGACACTCCATTGCTATGTGGACCACTGACAAGAAACTACATAGCAATGTGGCCCACTGACAAGACACTCCATAGCAATGTGGCCCACTGACAAGACACTCCATAGCAATGTGGCCCACTGACAAGACACTCAATAGCAATGTGGCCCACTGACAAGACACTCCATAGCTATGTGGCCCACTGACAAGACACTCCATAAGCAATGTGGCCCACTGACAAGACACTCCACAGCAATGTGGCCCACTGACAAGACACTCCATAGCTATGTGGCCCCCTGACAAGACACTCCACAGCAATGTGGCCCACTGACGAGACACTCCATAGCAATGTGACCCACTGACAAGACACTCCATAGCTATGTGGACCACTGACAAGACACTCCATAGCTATGTCGCCCACTGACAAGACACTGCATAGCAATGTGGCCCAATGACAAGACACTCCATAGCAATGTGGCCCACTGACAAGACACTCCATACCAATGTGGCCCACTGACAAGACACTCCATAGCAATGTGGCCCACTGACAAGACGCTCCATTGCTATGTGGCCCACTGACAAGAAACTACATAGCAATGTGGCCCACTGACAAGACACTCCATTGCTATGTGGCCCACTGACAAGACACTCCATAGCAATGTGGCCCACTGACAAGACACTCCATACCAATGTGGCCCACTGACAAGACACTCCACAGCAATGTGGCCCACTGACAAGACACTCCACAGCAATGTGGCCCACTGACAAGACACTCCATAGCAACGTGGCCCTCTGACAAGACACTCCATAGCTATGTGGCCCAATGACAAGACACTCCATTGCTATGTGGCCCACTGACAAGACGCTCCATTGCTATGTGGCCCACTGACAAGACACTCCATAGCAATGTGACCCACTGACAAGACACTCCATAGCAATGTGGCCCACTGACAAGACACTCCATAGCAATGTGACCCACTGACAAGACACTCCATGGCAATGTGGCCCACTGAGAAGACACTCCATAGCTATGTAGCCCACTGACAAGACACTCCATAGCAATGTGGCCCACTGACAAGACACTCCACAGCAATGTGGCCCACTGACAAGACACTCCATAGCTATGTGGCCCACTGACAAGACACTCCATAGCTATGTGGCCCACTGACAAGACACTCCATAGCTATGTGGCCCACTGACAAGACACTCCATAGCTATGTGGCCCACTGACAAGACACTCCATAGCTATGTGGCCCACTGACAAGACACTCCATAGCAATGTGGCCCACTGACGAGACACTCCATAGCAATGTGGCCCACTGACAAGACACTCCATAGCTATGTGGCCCACTGACAAGAAACTCCATAGCAATGTGGCCCACTGACAAGACACTCCATAGCTATGTGGCCCACTGACAAGACACTCCGTAGCTATGTGGCCCACTGACAAGACACTCCATATTTATGTGGCCCACTGACAAGACACTCCATAGCAATGTGGCCCACTGACAAGACACTCCACAGCAATGTGACCCACTGACAAGACACTCCATAGCAATGTGGCCCACTGACAAGACACTCCATAGCAATGTGGCCCACTGACAAGACACTCCATAGCAATGTGGCCCACTGACAAGACACTCCATAGCAATGTGACCCACTGACAAGACACTCCATAGCAATGTGGCCCACTGACAAGACACTCCATAGCTATGTGGCCCACTGACAAGACACTCCACAGCAATGTGGCCCACTGACAAGTCACTCCATAGCAATGTGGCCCACTGACAAGACACTCCATAGCAATGTGGCCCACTGACAAGACACTCCATAGCAATGTGACCCACTGACAAGACACTCCATAGCTACGTGGCCCACTGACAAGACACTCCATAGCAATGTGGCCCACTGACAAGACACTCCATAGCAATGTGGCCCACTGACAAGACACTCCATAGCTATGTGGCCCACTGACAAGACACTCCATTGCTATGTGGCCCACTGACAAGACGCTCCATTGCTATGTGGCCCACTGACAAGACACTCCATAGCAATGTGGCCCACTGACGAGACACTCCATAGCTATGTGGCCCACTGACAAGACACTCCATATCAATGTGGCCCACTGACAAGACACTCCATAGCAATGTGGCCCACTGACAAGACACTCCATAGCTATGTGGCCCACTGACAAGACACTCCATAGCAATGTGGCCCACTGACAAGACACTCCATAGCTATGTGGCCCACTGACAAGACACTCCATAGCAATGTGGCCCACTGACAAGACACTCCATAGCAATGTGGCCCACTGACAAGACACTCCATAGCAATGTGGCCCACTGACAAGACACTCCATAGCTATGTGGCCCACTGACAAGACACTCCATAGCTATGTGGCCCACTGACAAGACACTCCATAGCAATGTGGCCCACTGACGAGACACTCCATAGCAATGTGGCCCACTGACAAGACACTCCATAGCTATGTGGCCCACTGACAAGACACTCCATAGCAATGTGGCCCACTGACGAGACACTCCATAGCAATGTGGCCCACTGACAAGACACTCCATAGCAATGTGGCCCACCGACAAGACACTACATAGCAATGTGGCCCACTGACAAGACACTCCATAGCAATGTGGCCCACTGACAAGACACTCCATAGCAATGTGGCCCACTGACAAGACACTCCATAGCTATGTGGCCCACTGACAAGACACTCCATAGCTATGTGGCCCACTGACAAGACACTCCATAGCAATGTGGCCCACTGACAAGACACTCCATAGCAATGTGGCCCACTGACGAGACACTCCATAGCAATGTGGCCCACTGACAAGACACTCCATAGCAATGTGGCCCACTGACAAGACACTCCATACCAATGTGGCCCACTGACAAGACACTCCATAGCAATGTGGCCCACTGACAAGACACTCCACAGCAATGTGGCCCACTGACGAGACACTCTATAGATATGTGGCCCACTGACAAGACACTCCATACCAATGTGGCCCACTGACAAGACACTCCATAGCAATGTGGCCCACTGACAAGACACTCTATAGCTATGTGGCCCACTGACAAGACACTCCATACCAATGTGGCCCACTGACAAGACACTCCATAGCAATGTGGCCCACTGACAAGGCACTCCACAGCAATGTGGCCCACTGACGAGACACTCCATACCAATGTGGCCCACTGACAAGACACTCCATAGCAATGTGGCCCACTGACAAGACGCTCCATTGCTATGTGGCCCACTGACAAGACACTCCATTGCTATGTGGACCACTGACAAGAAACTACATAGCAATGTGGCCCACTGACAAGACACTCCATAGCAATGTGGCCCACTGACAAGACACTCCATAGCAATGTGGCCCACTGACAAGACACTCTATAGCTATGTGGCCCACTGACAAGACACTCCATAAGCAATGTGGCCCACTGACAAGACACTCCACAGCAATGTGGCCCACTGACAAGACACTCCATAGCTATGTGGCCCACTGACAAGACACTCCACAGCAATGTGGCACACTGACGAGACACTCCATAGCAATGTGGCCCACTGACAAGACACTCCATAGCTATGTGGACCACTGACAAGACACTCCATAGCTATGTCGCCCACTGACAAGACACTACATAGCAATGTGGCCCACTGACAAGACACTCCATAGCAATGTGGCCCACTGACAAGACACTCCATACCAATGTGGCCCACTGACAAGACACTCCATAGCAATGTGGCCCACTGACAAGACGCTCCATTGCTATGTGGCCCACTGACAAGAAACTATATAGCAATGTGGCCCACTGACAAGACACTCCATTGCTATGTGGCCCACTGACAAGACACTCCATAGCAATGTGGCCCACTGACAAGACACTCCACAGCAATGTGGCCCACTGACAAGACACTCCATAGCAATGTGGCCCACTGACAAGACACTCCATAGCTATGTGGCCCAATGACAAGACACTCCATTGCTATGTGGCCCACTGACAAGACGCTCCATTGCTATGTGGCCCACTGACAAGACACTCCATAGCAATGTGGCCCACTGACAAGACACTCCATAGCAATGTGGCCCACTGACAAGACACTCCACAGCAATGTGGCCCACTGACAAGACACTCCATAGCTATGTGGCCCACTGACAAGACACTCCACAGCCATGTGGCCCACTGACAAGACACTCCATAGCTATGTGGCCCACTGACAGGACACTCCACAGCAATGTGGCCCACTGACAAGACACTCCATAGCAATGTGGCCCACTGACAAGACACTCCGTAGCAATGTGGCCCACTGACAAGACACTCCATAGCAATGTGGCCCACTGACTAGACACTCCATAGCAATGTGACCCACTGACAAGACACTCCATAGCAATGTGACCCACTGACAAGACACTCCATAAGAATGTGGCCCACTGACAAGACACTCCATAGCAATGTGACCCACTGACAAGACACTCCATAGCAATGTGGCCCACTGACAAGACACTCCATAGCTATGTAGCCCACTGACAAGACACTCCATAGCAATGTGGCCCACTGACAAGACACTCCACAGCAATGTGGCCCACTGACAAGACACTCCATAGCAATGTGGCCCACTGACAAGACACTCCACAGCAATGTGGCCCACTGACAAGACACTCCACAGCAATGTGGCCCACTGACAAGACACTCCATAGCAATGTGGCCCACTGACAAGACACTCCATAGCAATGTGGCCCACTGACAAGACACTCCATAGCAATGTGGCCCACTGACAAGACACTCCATAGCAATGTGGCCCACTGACAAGACACTCCACAGCAATGTGGCCCACTGACAAGACACTCCATAGCAATGTGGCCCACTGACAAGACACTCCATAGCTATGTGGCCCACTGACAAGACACTCCATTGCTATGTGGCCCACTGACAAGACACTCCATAGCAATGTGGCCCACTGACAAGACACTCCACAGCAATGTGGCCCACTGACAAGACACTCCATAGCAATGTGGCCCACTGACAAGACACTCCACAGCAATGTGGCCCACTGACAAGACACTCCATAGCAATGTGGCCCACTGACAAGACACTCCATAGCTATGTGGCCCACTGAAAAGACACTCCATAGCAATGTGGCCCACTGACGAGACACTCCATAGCAATGTGGCCCACTGACGAGACACTCCATAGCAATGTGGCCCACTGACAAGACACTCCATAGCTATGTGGCCCACTGACAAGACACTCCACAGCAATGTGGCCCACTGACAAGACACTCCACGGCAATGTGGCCCACTGACAAGACACTCCATAGCAATGTGGCCCACTGACAAGACACTCCATAGCAATGTGGCCCACTGACAAGACACTCCATAGCAATGTGGCCCACTGACATGACACTCCATAGCAATGTGGCCCACTGACAAGACACTCCATAGCAATGTGGCCCACTGACAAGACACTCCATAGCAATGTGGCCCAAAGACAAGACACTCCACAGCAATGTGGCCCACTGACAAGACACTCCATAGCAATGTGGCCCACTGACAAGACACTCCATAGCAATGTGGCCCACTGACAAGACACTCCATAGCAATGTGACCCACTGACAAGACACTCCATAGCAATGTGGCCCACTGACAAGACACTCCATAGCTATGTGGCCCACTCTCAAGACACTCCACAGCAATGTGGCCCACTGACAAGACACTCCATAGCAATGTGGCCCACTGACAAGACACTCCATAGCAATGTGACCCACTGACAAGACACTGCATAGCTACGTGGCCCACTGACAAGACACTCCATAGCAATGTGGCCCACTGACAAGACACTCCATAGCAATGTGGCCCACTGACAAGACACTCCATAGCTATGTGGCCCACTGACAAGACACTCCATTGCTATGTGGCCCACTGACAAGACGCTCCATTGCTATGTGGCCCACTGACAAGACACTCCATAGCAATGTGGCCCACTGACGAGACACTCCATAGCTATGTGGCCCACTGACAAGACACTCCATATCAATGTGGCCCACTGACAAGACACTGCATAGCAATGTGGCCCACTGACATGACACTCCATAGCTATGTGGCCCACTGACAAGACACTCCATAGCAATGTGGCCCACTGACAAGACACTCCATAGCTATGTGGCCCACTGACAAGACACTCCATAGCAATGTGGCCCACTGACAAGACACTCCATAGCAATGTGGCCCACTGACAAGACACTCCATAGCAATGTGGCCCACTGACAAGACACTCCATAGCAATGTGGCCCACTAACAAGACACTCCATAGCAATGTGGCCCACTGACAAGACACTCCATAGCAATGTGGCCCACTGACAAGACACTCCATAGCAATGTGGCCCACTGACAAGACACTCCATAGCTATGTGGCCCACTGACAAGACACTCCATAGCTATGTGGCCCACTGACAAGACACTCCATAGCAATGTGGCCCACTGATGAGACACTCCATAGCAATGTGGCCCACTGACAAGACACTCCATAGCTATGTGGCCCACTGACAAGACACTCCATAGCAATGTGGCCCACTGACGAGACACTTCATAGCAATGTGGCCCACTGACAAGACACTCCATAGCAATGTGGCCCACTGACACGACACTCCATAGCAATGTGGCCCACTGACAAGACACTCCATAGCAATGTGGCCCACTGACAAGACACTCCATAGCAATGTGGCCCACTGACAAGACACTCCATAGCTATGTGGCCCACTGACAAGACACTCCATAGCTATGTGGCCCACTGACAAGACACTCCATAGCAATGTGGCCCACTGACAAGACACTCCATAGCAATATGGCCCACTGACAAGACACTCCATAGCAATGTGGCCCACTGACGAGACACTCCATACCAATGTGGCCCACTGACAAGACACTCCATAGCTATGTGGCCCACTGACAAGACGCTCCATTGCTATGTGGCCCACTGACAAGACACTCCATTGCTATGTGGACCACTGACAAGAAACTACATAGCAATGTGGCCCACTGACAAGACACTCCATAGCAATGTGGCCCACTGACAAGACACTCCATAGCAATGTGGCCCACTGACAAGACACTCAATAGCAATGTGGCCCACTGACAAGACACTCCATAGCTATGTGGCCCACTGACAAGACACTCCATAAGCAATGTGGCCCACTGACAAGACACTCCACAGCAATGTGGCCCACTGACAAGACACTCCATAGCTATGTGGCCCCCTGAC
Organism: Eledone cirrhosa; assembly: GCA_964016885.1. NCBI lineage: Eukaryota > Metazoa > Mollusca > Cephalopoda > Octopoda > Eledonidae > Eledone > Eledone cirrhosa. The sequence goes on along the minus strand of OZ024740.1, from coordinate 386,405,718 downwards.
AAGACACTCCACAGCAATGTGGCCCACTGACGAGACACTCCATAGCAATGTGACCCACTGACAAGACACTCCATAGCTATGTGGACCACTGACAAGACACTCCATAGCTATGTCGCCCACTGACAAGACACTGCATAGCAATGTGGCCCAATGACAAGACACTCCATAGCAATGTGGCCCACTGACAAGACACTCCATACCAATGTGGCCCACTGACAAGACACTCCATAGCAATGTGGCCCACTGACAAGACGCTCCATTGCTATGTGGCCCACTGACAAGAAACTACATAGCAATGTGGCCCACTGACAAGACACTCCATTGCTATGTGGCCCACTGACAAGACACTCCATAGCAATGTGGCCCACTGACAAGACACTCCATACCAATGTGGCCCACTGACAAGACACTCCACAGCAATGTGGCCCACTGACAAGACACTCCACAGCAATGTGGCCCACTGACAAGACACTCCATAGCAACGTGGCCCTCTGACAAGACACTCCATAGCTATGTGGCCCAATGACAAGACACTCCATTGCTATGTGGCCCACTGACAAGACGCTCCATTGCTATGTGGCCCACTGACAAGACACTCCATAGCAATGTGACCCACTGACAAGACACTCCATAGCAATGTGGCCCACTGACAAGACACTCCATAGCAATGTGACCCACTGACAAGACACTCCATGGCAATGTGGCCCACTGAGAAGACACTCCATAGCTATGTAGCCCACTGACAAGACACTCCATAGCAATGTGGCCCACTGACAAGACACTCCACAGCAATGTGGCCCACTGACAAGACACTCCATAGCTATGTGGCCCACTGACAAGACACTCCATAGCAATGTGACCCACTGACAAGACACTCCATAGCAATGTGGCCCACTGACAAGACACTCCATAGCAATGTGACCCACTGACAAGACACTCCATGGCAATGTGGCCCACTGAGAAGACACTCCATAGCTATGTAGCCCACTGACAAGACACTCCATAGCAATGTGGCCCACTGACAAGACACTCCACAGCAATGTGGCCCACTGACAAGACACTCCATAGCAATGTGGCCCACTGACAAGACACTCCATAGCACTGTGGCCCACTGACAAGACACTCCACAGCAATGTGGCCCACTGACAAGACACTCCATAGCAATGTGGCTCACTGACAAGACACTCCACAGCAATGTGGCCCACTGACAAGACACTCCATAGCAATGTGGCCCACTGACAAGACACTCCATAGCAATGTGGCCCACTGACAAGACACTCCACAGCAATGTGGCCCACTGACAAGACACTCCATAGCAATGTGGCCCACTGACAAGACACTCCACAGCAATGTGGCCCACTGACAAGACACTCCATAGCAATGTGGCCCACTGACAAGACACTCCATAGCAATGTGGCCCACTGACAAGACACTCCATAGCAATGTGGCCCACTGACAAGACACTCCATAGCTATGTGGCCCACTGACAAGACACTCCATAGCAATGTGGCCCACTGACAAGACACTACATAGCAATGTGGCCCACTGACAAGACACTCCACAGCAATGTGGCCCACTGACGAGACACTCCATAGCAATGTGGCCCACTGACAAGACACTCCATTGCTATGTGGCCCACTAACGAGACACTCCATAGCAATGTGGCCCACTGACAAGACACTCCATAGCAATGTGGCCCGCTGACAAGACACTCCATAGCAATGTGGCCCACTGACGAGACACTCCATAGCTATGTGGCCCACTGACAAGACACTCCATAGCTATGTCGCCCACTGACAAGACACTGCATAGCAATGTGGCCCACTGACAAGACACTCCATAGCAATGTGACCCACTGACAAGACACTCCATACCAATGTGGCCCACTGACAAGACACTCCATAGCAATGTGGCCCACTGACAAGACACTCCACAGCTATGTGGCCCACTGACGAGACACTCCATACCAATGTGGCCCACTGACAAGACACTCCATAGCTATGTGGCCCAATGACAAGACGCTCCATTGCTATGTGGCCCACTGACAAGACACTCCATTGCTATGTGGACCACTGACAAGAAACTACATAGCAATGTGGCCCACTGACAAGACACTCCATAGCAATGTGGCCCACTGACAAGACACTCCATAGCAATGTGGCCCACTGACAAGACACTCCATAGCTATGTGGCCCACTGACAAGACACTCCATAAGCAATGTGGCCCACTGACAAGACACTCCACAGCAATGTGGCCCACTGACAAGACACTCCATAGCAATGTGGCCCACTGACAAGACACTCCATAGCTATGTGGACCACTGACAAGACACTCCATAGCTATGTCGCCCACTGACAAGACACTGCATAGCAATGTGGCCCACTGACAAGACACTCCATAGCAATGTGGCCCACTGACAAGACACTCCATACCAATGTGGCCCACTGACAAGACACTCCATAGCAATGTGGCCCACTGACAAGACGCTCCATTGCTATGTGGCCCACTGACAAGACACTCCATAGCAATGTGGCCCACTGACAAGACACTCCATTGCTATGTGGCCCACTGACAAGACACTCCATAGCAATGTGGCCCACTGACAAGACACTCCACAGCAATGTGGCCCACTGACAAGACACTCCATAGCAATGTGGCCCACTGACAAGACACTCCATAGCTATGTGGCCCAATGACAAGACACTCCATTGCTATGTGGCCCACTGACAAGACGCTCCATTGCTATGTGGCCCACTGACAAGACACTCCATAGCAATGTGACCCACTGACAAGACACTCCATAGCAATGTGGCCGACTGACAAGACACTCCATAGCAATGTGACCCACTGACAAGACACTCCATGGCAATGTGGCCCACTGACAAGACACTCCATAGCTATGTAGCCCACTGACAAGACACTCCATAGCAATGTGGACCACTGACAAGACACTCCACAGCAATGTGGCCCAATGACAAGACACTCCACAGCAATGTGGCCCACTGACAAGACACTCCATAGCAATGTGGCCCACTGACAAGACACTCCACAGCAATGTGGCCCACTGACAAGACACTCCATAGCAATGTGTCCCACTGACAAGACACTCCACAGCAATGTGGCCCACTGACAAGACACTCCATAGCAATGTGGCCCACTGACAAGACACTCCATAGCAATGTGGCCCACTGACAAGACACTCCACAGCAATGTGGCCCACTGACAAGACACTCCATAGCAATGTGGCCCACTGACAAGACACTCCACAGCAATGTGGCCCACTGACAAGACACTCCATAGCAATGTGGCCCACTGACAAGACACTCCATAGCAATGTGGCCCACTGACAAGACACTCCATAGCTATGTGGCCCACTGACAAGACACTCCATAGCAATGTGGCCCACTGACAAGACACTCCACAGCAATGTGGCCCACTGACGAGACACTCCATAGCAATGTGGCCCACTGACAAGACACTCCATTGCTATGTGGCCCACTAACGAGACACTCCATTGCTATGTGGCCCACTGACAAGACACTCCATAGCAATGTGGCCCACTGACAAGACACTCCATAGCTATGTGGCCCACTGACAAGACACTCCATAGCAATGTGGCCCACTGACAAGACACTACATAGCAATGTGGCCCACTGACAAGACACTCCATAGCAATGTGGCCCACTGACAAGACACTCCATTGCTATGTGGCCCACTGACGAGACACTCCATAGCAATGTGGCCCACTGACAAGACACTCCATAGCAATGTGGCCCACTGACAAGACACTCCATAGCAATGTGGCCCACTGACAAGACACTCCATAGCAATGTGGCCCACTGACAAGACACTCCATAGCTATGTGGCCCACTGACAAGACACTCCATAGCAATGTGGCCCACTGACAAGACACTCCACAGCAATGTGGCCCACTGACGAGACACTCCATAGCAATGTGGCCCACTGACAAGACACTCCATTGCTATGTGGCCCACTAACGAGACACTCCATTGCTATGTGGCCCACTGACAAGACACTCCATAGCAATGTGGCCCACTGACAAGACACTCCATAGCTATGTGGCCCACTGACAAGACACTCCATAGCAATGTGGCCCACTGACAAGACACTACATAGCAATGTGGCCCACTGACAAGACACTCCATAGCAATGTGGCCCACTGACAAGACACTCCATTGCTATGTGGCCCACTGACGAGACACTCCATAGCAATGTGGCCCACTGACAAGACACTCCATAGCAATGTGGCCCACTGACAAGACACTCCATAGCAATGTGGCCCACTGACAAGACACTACATAGCAATGTGGCCCACTGACAAGACACTCCATAGCAATGTGGCCCACTGACGAGACACTCCATAGCAATGTGGCCCACTGACAAGACACTCCATAGCTATGTGGCCCACTGACAAGACACTCCACAGCAATGTGGCCCACTGACAAGACACTCCACGGCAATGTGGCCCACTGACAAGACACTCCATAGCAATGTGGCCCACTGACAAGACACTCCATAGCAATGTGGCCCACTGACAAGACACTCCATAGCAATGTGGCCCACTGACAAGACACTCCATAGCAATGTGGCTCACTGACGAGACACTCCATAGCTACGTGGCCCACTGACAAGACACTCCATAGCTATGTGGCCCACTGACAAGACACTCCATAGCTATGTGGCCCACTGACAAGACACTCCATAGCAATGTGGCCCACTGACAAGACACTACATAGCAATGTGGCCCACTGACAAGACACTCCATAGCAATGTGGCCCACTGACAAGACACTCCATTGCTATGTGGCCCACTGACGAGACACTCCATAGCAATGTGGCCCACTGACAAGACACTCCTTAGCAATGTGGCCCACTGACAAGACACTCCAAAGCTATGTGGCCCACTGACGAGGCACTCCATAGCAATGTGGCCCACTGACAAGACACTCCATAGCAATGTGGCCCACTGACAAGACACTCCATAGCAATGTGGCCCACTGACGAGACACTCCGTAGCAATGTGGCCCACTGACAAGACACTCCATAGCAATGTGGCCCACTGACAAGACACTCCATAGCAATGTGGCCCACTGACAAGACACTCCATAGCTATGTGGCCCACTGAGAAGACACTCCATAGCAATGTGGCCCACTGACGAGACACTCCATAGCTATGTGGCCCACACACTTCAAAAGGTTGCCAACCCCTGTTCTAGTACATGGAGAGTATGAAAACAGAAACTTTTAGTTGCTATACAGCTGTCCTTGTTTTTCACCCTTTTCTTACCTTGCTTCTTTTGTTTTTTGCCTCCTTTAATTTTCATTCTATTCTCCCCTCCCCCCTTCTCTCACTTTTGTTTAATAAGAAGCATTAAATACCTTTCCCAGTCTCTCATGGCTTACCAACTCTATACAGATGTTTAAATTGATTAAATAAATAAATGAATAAATAAATAACTACACAGACATTTCTTCTTTTAATATATATATATATATGTTTGTACTAATATCAACTTGTTTATGGTGAGGCCTATAATGTTGTTAGAACTCCATGTAGTCTTGAAGAAATAATTCCAATGAGATCAGGTGATGAACGTTATTGTTATTGTAGTAGGCTTCATCATATAATATTCCTTTGTATGTTCTAAACAAGCTACAGAGTCATATGTGTGTGTGTGTGTGTGTGTTTTGAACAATGAAAATGAAACAAAAAGCAAACATTGGAGCTTAATCAGTTCATTGTTTTACGATCGTTTCAAAAGGTTGATTGATGATGGTAAATCAATATATTGACTTATTCATAGTGGTTATGTCACCACATTCATTGTTTCTGAGGAAGACGGTGAGATGGATCTAGAATATCAAGACTAGTAATATGTGATGACATAACCACTATCGATTAGTCAATGTATCGATTTATCATGAACAATCAACATTCTGAAACGATCTTAAAACAATGAACTAATAAAGCACCAATCTTCGCCTTTTGTTTTATTTTCATTCTTCAAAACATATTTCTCGGTAAAAGTAATAACAGGAGATGAATCATGGGTGTTCAAGTATGATCCAGAGACAAAATGGCAGTGAGGAGTGTCACATGAAATATTCTCCTTGTCTCAAGAAAGCTCATTCAAGGTGAAAATGATGATTATCCTTTTTTTCGACAACCATAGTATTTTTCACAAAGAATTTTTACCTTCAGGACTGACAGTTAATTTCACCTTCAACAAAGATATCTTGGAATGACTTCGAAAACGGGTCCAGCAAGTCTGAAAGGAGATTGGAGGAGATTAGGTACTGCACCACAGTAACGTACCTGCTCACACAGCACTTTCAATTAAAGAATTTCTGGTGAAGTAAAACATTCCTACTCTTTCACATCATCGCTACAGCCCACATCTATCTTCGAGTGATTTCTATTTCTTCCCTAAGTTGAAATTGAACTTGAAGACTCACCGTTTTGGGACTGTGGAAAACATTATAAAATTGTAATGGACACGGTAATGATCAATGGAAAAAATAGTGGAACCACTGTGTGACTTCCCAGGGGTCCTATTTTGAAGGAAATAACTTGTAATTTCATGTACACCTAATATACATTTACATAAAACATCAGTACACTTACTTTTGGGACAAACCTTGTATGTGTTAAACAATGAGGAACTTGTGGCTGGACACACCCATTTCTGAAGTTATAAATAATTTTCTTGTAACTAACAAAAGTATTGAATGACATTTCCTTCTTTGTGTTATTTCTCGAAACACAAAAGGTAACTTCGGGAAATATAAAAGTTAAATATAGAATAGTGAGAAAAACAAAAAGAAAGTTAGATGCGATATATTAGGGAATACCTAGGTTAAAAGGAGAAAATTCTCTGTATAGCAAGCAGATATGAAAAGGACAAATCAAATGTGTTGTGTTGAAGTCATGGGTGCGAAAGAAAATGTATGGTATGTTCTATACTATTACTTGAGCTGCAAGGTCAGTCATTAAGTTGTTTTTATGAGATCATTGTGAACAATAGCAGTAGGAGATGGCTGATTGTGGGGAAAGTAGGTAAAGTCTGTTTTTAAATTTATATTATTCTGACTCATTTGATTTGTAATATATAGTTATGTAAAGGGTAGAGGATTGGCAGAATCAGTAGAGTGTTGGATAAAATGTCATTGTAGTATTTGTTCTGACTCTTTACATTCTAAGTTCAAATCTTACTGAGGTCAACATTGCCTTTCATCCTTCCAGGTTCAATAAAATAAAGTGCCAGTCAAATACTGAATTATAAATTAATATATAGTTATATAAGTGATTACATATTAGACATAACTATCTTTAAAATAATTAACTTCCTGGATGATACTCTTAATTTAACCAATATCATCATTTGGTCAAGCCTGCTTGGATTTGTTTGACTTGATCCCGATAGTGCTCCAGAGGTCAGAAGGGTAACATATTCTGTCCATACAGAATTGATCAACAACAATTTTGCTGGATGGCCAACCCATGTATATCCATGTCTTGGTTTCCATAATGAGTTCTTGCTTAGCCCTCCAGCAATGCCCTGAAAAGCATGAATATCTCCCCCTAATATCAATAGTAATTGGAAAATGACTGCTTTTCAGTCTTGCTTTGATTAGACCTGTAGTTCTCAACCTTTTTTTTACATATGTACCATTTTCATTCCTATTTTACTCTGGTGGAGCCCTATAGCCACCTGGTGTTTAAAAACTCTTATTTTTCTTTTATTCAGTTTGAACTCAACTCAAGGGAGGAAAATCAATATGGCTGATGATCCTGCAAGTGCACAGTAACAAGACTCTCCTCTAAGTTATTAAATTAATATTTAAACTCTACTACAGTATTGAGTACTTTTTCTCACCTTTGTCAATAATATATATATATATATATATATATATATATATATATATATAAATATATCAGCCAAGGCAACAGACCCCATTGGCTTATACATTCTCCACTAAATTAAGTGCAGGATCCTGGAACTGGGTGGTGGTTTGTACTGTGTTGATGCATTTTGGACCTTCATAAAACAAGATAACAGTGCCCTTGATAGGAAAAAAGAATGACAATCAAATTCCTTAAAAATAGAAATCAGAAATAACAGAAAAATTGTAAACTTCCTTGATATCACCTTCAACCTCAACTCTGGCATTTTCTACCCATACCATAAATTAAATGAAAATCTTAATTATGTTAACTATAACTCTAACCAACCTATGGCAGTAACTTTAACTATAGTTAACAGTGTATCTTTGAAAATTTCTATGCTGTCCTCAAATAGTGATATTTTCGAAATCAAGGCAAACTACTATAATGACACACTAGTTAGAGCAGGATATAGGGAGAAAATAAGATCCACACCAACATGTAGAAAATCCCCCTGCTTGTGATATAGAACCTATGCATATGTATAGGTACTAAGGTAATGGCTAAGTGAACTACTCTATAACTGACAAACACTGCACACATCAACCACCAGCTCCTAACACAAACAAAAATACCACAGATGACATAGACATAGGTACCAACAATCCATGTAGCAACAATATTGAACCTCTTGACATATAGGGAGTTAGTAGGATAGAGTATAATGACAGTAATAAAATCTGCCTCTCTAACAATAGGAAGAATAAAAATAGGAACATGGTAACCCTCCTGGAAAGCAAAAAAACCTAGGGACAAAACCCAGATAACCAAAATAGACTACACATACCAATAAAGGCCCAGACCCAGAGCATACAGTGCACCAACCACACATTCAAACATGAACACTGTTGTTAGGGTAGATCAAGGACCAGCCACTAGCATAGACACACCACTAGGAAATACATCCCTGGACAACACACGCAAACACAGTGCAGACAGCACTAGCACAACAATTTCCAAATACAAAGACCCCATTGCCTCTAGTCTAAATGCAGGTTCAAGTCTAGACATAGTAATTTCTGGCTGCAATAACCCCACTACCACTAGTTGCAACACAAGATTAAACACAGCATCTAGAGCATTTGCACACCATAATGACCCCACCCACCCATCCACTAGTAAGATAACACATAATGACATACGACAGCAACACAACAAAACCCACTCATGCAATATCTTATGGTATAACCCAGCTTTTCTTTAGCACACTCAACAAATGTTTTCCTATATCCCATAAATACAGCAGAATTTTAACACTTATGCCATTAAGCTATTTTACTTTACCACAAAAAAAAACCTATTGCCAAACATAGCTAAAATTACTAACAGCAAATTAGAACAGAAACAAAATCAAAACTTAATCTGCAGATAACTTTACAGCCCTAGAAAGAAATAGCATAGGACTTAGTAACAGGCCCAATTTAATTCATCTGACCTGGAGTTTAACCATTCCGATGGACACATACACAACACATACATCCTATATTGACTGCAACTACAGAAATCCAACAAACTGCCTCCATGCTTCACTGGATGTGCAATAGTAATATATGTGAACAACAAAGAATAAATGTACTGCACGAGAAATTAGGCATAAGAGGGATCAGTGTTTACGTGCATGAGAGGTGATTGAGTTGGTATCAACATGTGATGCATATGAAGGATGACAGCTGTATAAAAAGGTGCAGAGTGCTCAAAGTTCATGGTAGCCATGGAGTGGGCAGGCCAAGGAAGACTTGGGATGAAGTAATAAAAGTTGACCTTGCACAATTACACCTCTCTAAAGCAATGACTCAGGACTGCGACCTCTATGCAGTATTATTCTCTGGCTGAGGCTTATACCTAGTAGGCAGCACCTTCCTCAACATTGTCCCCTCACATTCACCTCCCTTTGTGGTAATCATCGCTTCCCTATTACCTATGTCCGCAATTTCCTCAAGCTACCTGCTCCTCCCTAATTCCAAGACAAAAGTGCCCAGTCCCCACTCTAATGTGGTTGTGTCGCTCTCACAGCAAAAAGTGCCCAGTCCACACTGTAAAGTGGTTGTGTAGGTGTCACAACAAAAAGTGCCCAGTCCACACTGTAATGTGATCATGTAGGTGACACGACAAAAAACATCCAGCACACTCATTAAATATTGTTGACGGTAAAAAGGGCACTCAGCTGTAGAAACCAAGCTAAAATCTGGCCAGGGTGCACTAAACATGGTCTTCTGACCTGTTTTCTCCCTAAGTCTACCCATGAAGTTGGATGTTAAATGACGAGGATGATGATATATATATATGTGTGTATATATATGATGTATGTATGTATATGTATGATATATGTATGTATATATGTATATATATGTGGTATATATATATGTATGGTATATGTATATGCATGCAAGTATATATATATATATGTATACCATTATCATGATATATACATATTTATATATCATCATCATCATCATCATCATTTTACGTCCGCTTTTCCCTGCTTGCAAGAGTGGGACTGGAACTGATTCTGGCTTGATTTCTACAGCTGGATGCCCTTCCTAACACCAACCTCATTTACAGTGAGTGCTGGTGCTTTTTTTCTGTGGCACCTACACGTCCACTTTATAGTGTGGGCTGGGTGCTTTTTTTGCGTGGCAACTCCACGACCACTTTGCAGTGGAATGATAGGGACCCCAGTCCTATCATCTCATTTCTACAGCTGAGTAAACTGGAGCAATGTGAAATAAAGTGTCACAACATAAAGCATTCATAAAAACAATATATATATATAAGTGTGTCTGTATATGTACATAAATTTATTTACACTTTATCATCACTGATTCTGATTGTTGCCACTTTTGTTTTTCTCCAATATAATTTCTTTTGATTTCTATTAATTCCCTAAGGAACTTTTTGACCAACTACTTTTAGTTAACTGTTTTTTTTCTTTCTCTAAGGCTTAAAATATTTTCTTGGAAACCAAAACTTTTTCATGGACCCCTGAAATTCTACTGTGGACCCCTATATTTTGTGTGAACCTCAAAAATGTTTATATGGACCCTGGTTGAGAACCACTGTGTTAGATGCTCCTTCCAGGAGATATTCAGAATGACCCATAATATGCAAGCACAAAAACTATCATATGTTTTGTGAATGTCTAAGCAGTGGACCAATATAATAGCACTGATTCTGTAACAAAACAGACATAACTTCTCTTTAGATCACATAATAATGATAACTTTCCTAGGACACTGAAGCCATCAAGAATAGCTTATGCTTTTGTGAGCCAAATTTTTACATCGTTTTTCTGAGTGTGATGTTGTTTTTTAAGTATCTGAAAGAGTCCCCACATTTTTTAGGGTTTTGTTTGACAATGCGCTTTGAGCCCTCCTTATTGAAGATATATTTAGTCTTTGATACATTGATAAATGATGATCAATTCTTCTGTCATTTTTTTCAAGGTTATGTAGAAGTGTGGTAGCTTTTAATGTTATGTCTATGAAAAGAGTAATATCATCAGCATAATCCATATCTATTGTTGTTGTGGCTGGGTAACAAAGGAAGACAGAGTCTCTTAAACTAAAGCTAAGTTCTTTAATTTTGTCAATTGAAATGCACTTACTCTAGTAAAAATGGTGTATGTGTATTGTTTTGCAAGACACCTGTATTGATATCAAAGAAATTTGTGTCTGTCAGGTGATCAGACTTTAGATTTTGTATGTTTGTAGATCATCATAACTGCTGCTACTGTTTTTTGTGGAATCCAATATGTAAGAAAAAATTGTTCCATTTTTCTTTGGTGGACAGAGTCAATGAGAAGTCCACAAATATTTGACTGCCTGTAGATTTTTAATCCTTACTCCAACAATATATTCTCTCTCTAAAAAAAAAAAAACTAACTGTGTATTCTTGTAAGAACATATCATTAGAGCATTACTTATTATTTTCTGATGAAGAAGTTTTCAAAGAGAAGGTTGAATATTACAACAAATAGCCCCTCCCAGAAAAAAGTGTATTTACCAAACAATTTAAACATGTCCCAAAAGAACAAATTTACCTTGTCAAAAATAGGAAAATACACAGATTGGCATAATCCCTCCTTACAACATATAATTGTTTCTACTTTAGGCACAAGGCCAGCAATTATCCAGTGCATTACTGGTACTTTATTTTATCGACCCCGTAAGGATGAAAGGCAAAGTTAACCTCGGCGGGATTTGAACATATAATTACAACATATAATGCCAAACTTCTAGTGCCAAAGAGTTCTTTAAATTCATACACAATCACTTTTTGCCTGTCATGGATATCACAGAATCATAAACCAAAGCAATATTAAATTATTCTGTTTTACCACCAGTAACGTCATCCAAATTATGGTTATATCTCATCTAGCTAAATTAAAAACATAATTCCAACACCTGCTCTTTGTAAACGAAGCTATCAAGCAAAAGAATTTAAAAGAAAAGACTAACTTTGTGCCTTGGAACCATTTGAAATCCCTTTTTTCCAATTGATAACAGCTTAATTAATACTCACAGCCAATCATAATTTGCAGACACTGGGCTCACCAAAGGCTAAAATATTTCAAACTTATTAACTTTTTAAAATACTTAACCTTACCACTTATATCCCATCTCTAGTACAAACATATCCATATATCATATCTTTGCTGCATCGTATCTACCCTTTCATCTAGAAATCAAACAGAATCACTATAAGCTTGCATGTGTCTCATTGTGAATCCATTTTTACATGTTTATTACATCTATACCTCTGCATCTATTTATATTGATTATTGTAAAGTTGTTTTCATATTCATTTTTCTTTGTGTTTATAACCTTGGAGACAGCATCTTACTTTGATATATATATATACATTTCTCTGTACATGTAATATATACATTCATATATATGTATTACCTGTATTATTGAGTGATTTATTTTTATTAACCCTATAATAAGCATGGACATTTGTCTGATTGTCATGAAACAACCTCCTAATTTCTCAATGAATCATCACAAAATGTGGCACAAAGTTTCCAGGCCAATCCCAGAATATTACATGAACGAAACAATTCTGACTTGCTCCTGCCCCTGGGACAAAAAAAATAGCAAATAAAAGAAAAGAGGTGGGAAAAGTCTGAAAAAATTAATGAAGTGAGAGTGTTCTTGTCTTTCTCTGTCCCTTTATATTCCTTTTTCTTCATCCTCTTGTCTACATTACTCTCTCTCTCACTCTCTTGAATTCCCAATTCACGCCTGCTCTGAATACAATCCTAGCTTCTCTTGCTCCACTCAACTTTCACCATCCTCTTTCTTTCCCAGCCTAGCTACACAACAGATCATTTCACCTTTTCTCTCTCACTCCACTCTCTGATCTTAATTCCATTCAAGGACCATGTGTGAACGGCTATCATTTTCCTTTCCCTACAGTGTTACTTTAATACACATTTGTATATAGTTCTGTTTATCTTGAATTTTTTTCTTTAGACGAAAGACCATTATGTGTGAGTGTGTGTGTATTCTTTTACTTTCTTTTATCTTTTGCTGATTCTAGTCATATATCATCATCACCATCATCATCATCAGGTTTAGCGTCCGTGTTCCACGCTTGCATGGGTTTGGACGGGGGTTTTCCCACTTGAGGCAAGAGTGGTTGTCTTGCTCGCATAGGACTGTCTGGCGGGTTTTCTACAGTTGGATGCCCTTCCTAACACCAACCACATTTACAGTGTGGGGCTGGGAGGTTTTTACCGTGTTGCCTACACGGCCACATTACAGCGTGGACTGTCTGGCGGGTTTTCTACAGCTGGATGCCCTTCCTAACACCAACCACATTTACAGTGTGGGGCTGGGAGGTTTTTACCGTGTTGCCTACACGGCCACATTTACAGCGTGGACTGTGTGTTTTTTGTCGTGACACCTACACGATCTCATTTGTTTCGGCCTGGATGTTGTGGGACCAACATAACTTTACATGTGGGACCAACATAACTTTACATTGAAAGGGGCGGTGTGGGTGGGGTGGAGGTGGTGGGACGGGGGTGTGTTTTGATAGAGATGCCTACTGACTGTAGTAGGTTTTTACTTTGTATTTAGGTAAGGCGGGTCTTCTCTATTACTGAGTACCGCCAAAGGTCTCGGTCCAGTGACATTGTCTTGGAGAGGTGTAAGCGTGTGAGGTCGGAATTTATCAGCTTGTCCCATGTTTTTCTGGGTCTGCCTACTCCGTGGCTACCGTCTATCTTTATTGCCCTGCACTTTGTTATACAGCTGTCGTCTTTCATGCGCATCACGTGACCGTACCAACGTAGCCTTCTCTCGAGTAAACAACATCTGATCCCTCTTATTTCTAATTTTTTCCTTAGTTCATTTATGCTTTGCCGTTCACGTATATTACTATTGCACATCCAGCGGAGCATGCAAGCTTCGTTCCTCTCTAGTCTGCGTATATCCTCTGCACACAATGCCCAGGTCTCACTGCCATGCAGCATTGCTGTTCGTATGCAGGCATCATATAACCTGCCTTTCATTTTTAGGGAGAACCCTCTAGCGGCTAATAGTGGTATAAGCTCTCTGAACTTTTTCCATCCAGTTCTGACTCTAGCTACTGTACTTTCAGAGCACCCTCCCCCACTGCTGATTTTGTCACCCAGATAACGGAAGCTGTCCACTATTTCTATAGAACCCTCTGCGCAGTTGAAGGAGCTAGTATTTTGTGGGCACTTGCTGCTACTTATTGCACCAGAGCACCGGCCACATGTAAAATCTATGTTCTTAGTTAGCTTACCTGTGATCCCACTACATCTTTTATGCACCCATACTTTGCATTTGGGACATAAAATGGAGTTTCTACCTACGCCTTTCCTACACACTGAGCATGGCCATTTCCCCGATGGGACCGCCGCCTTATTTTCTTTCCTACAAATATATATATATATATATATATATATACCCAAGTCTGATGAATAATCACCCCCAAGCTTATTAATTTTTCAGACCACCCCCGTTGCTTATTAAATTTTTCTAATCTGTCTAAAGCAACATTTTAAATTAAGCGGTAGCATTCCTACAACAATAAATTTCTCTATACATTAAAAAAACATTAAAACATTATACATTACAAAAAAACTACATTACTAGAAATCCCATACATTATAAAATAAATAGGATGGGTTGGGGTCTCAATATGTAAACTAAACGACTAATTCTAGTTTTTTAAAAAATCAACAGAGACAACCTACAAAAATTAGTGATTCCCCCAACTCCCCCGCTTATTCCATCCCAGCCCCCTATTATTTGAGACCTGAGAGTATCATGTGATTAAAATATGTATATGATACTAAATATGATACTTTGATCCCATTTCATCATTTCATTTTACGTCCGCTTTTCCCTGCTTGCAAGGGTATTATATATAATCAGGAAAGTCCTGATAATTTCACACAAATGAAACTGTTCTAGTCCTGTAGAAGTCATTAATATATAAACTAAAGATGCCTATACTCTGCTAATGGTTACCATTATAGAGCTAAATCCACCCATTATACACATATATATATATATATATACACATATGTATGTATATTATGTTATGTGAGGTTGCTCTTGAGCGTTACTGGTAACAACCTGTCACATGGTTGGGTCATTGCTGACTAAACTGGCTACCTCACCAAGTTTAGTGAGGTGGGTGAGTTTGGGACACACTGCAGGATAAAAATAAGACCTGTTAAAGAGCAGAGGAACTCAGGAGAGTCAATGGTCATCAAATAATGTGTACATATGAATGTGTATACAATATGTGTATAACAAACATACATCAGTCTCATTATGAGTATTTTAATCTGTGATGATGTCACAGCTACTTTAGTATCAATATGAGAATCCAAGACACTAGTATTTCAAGATTTTTATCCATCTTCACTGAGGCAAAAATAAACTGCAGCTTATATAAATTTTGTGTATGAAATCATCATTATTTTACGTTCGCTTTTCCTTGCTTGCAAGGGTAGGACTGGTCCTATTCAGCACAGCATCTCTCCACTTGTCACAGTCCTTCGTCATCTCCTCCGTGAGCTTCAGTGATCTAAAGTCTGCTCTTACCACCTCTGCCCATATTTTTCGTGGTCTTCCTCTACTACATCATCCTTCTACTGGCATTTCTTGGCACTTCTTTACCCAGTGGTTATCCTCCATGTGCATCACATGTCCATACCATCGCAGTCTTCTCTTCTGCACACTACAACTTATCCCTCTTATACACAGTTTCTCTCTTAACTCATCTATGCTTGGTCGTTCACGTACATTGACATTGCACATCAAATGGAGCATGCTTGCTTCATTTCTCTCCAGCCATCGCATATCCTCTGCAGTTGCCGCCCATGTCTGACTACCATGCAGCATCGCGCATCTCACACAGGCATCATATAACCAGCCTTTCGTACACAAGGAGAAACCCCTCTTTGTCAACAGAGGAAGCAGCTCCCTAAACTTCTTCCAACCCATCCTTATTCTAGATACTATGGCCTCGGAACACCCCTCCTCCCATGCTAATCTGATCACCTAGGCACCGGAAGCTATCAACCATTTCTATAGAACCCACCTGCATTTGAAAAATGTGTCTATCACTGCGACTTCTACTGTCAAATTTCCCTGTACATCTACTGCATACATAGTTTTCCCTACCTGTTAGTTTGCCTGCTATCCCACTACATCTCTTGTGTACCCAAGATCTGCATTGTGTACATATCATACATATTTCTAAAATATACACTTCAGCCATACATTCACAAAATATCTACTTTGTACTTTATAGGAAAACAACTCACCAGTATAAAATGGTATGATTGTCACCTCTACATTTTCACTCTCTCCCTCTCTTTTTCTCTTACAGATACATTCTAGTTCTCCTGATCTAATGTTGGTTATTGTGCAGCCATATTATAAAGGATTATGGATCTGAAGAAATGTGTTTTCAGCTGTGGTGTGTATGTAATGCCTTTTTTGATGCATGGTTATCATAAGAAACCAAGAGTAACCCAAACAAATCTCATATAATATCACTATAAAGTAACTTTAAAGCTCTTCAATGGATACAGAGCTCTCTTACTACTTGTTGAATATGATGCTACACATGCACCTCACACACACACAGACAAATATATATATGATGCCATCTTTACCAGAAGCT
Source organism: Eledone cirrhosa (assembly GCA_964016885.1). NCBI lineage: Eukaryota > Metazoa > Mollusca > Cephalopoda > Octopoda > Eledonidae > Eledone > Eledone cirrhosa. The sequence goes on along the minus strand of OZ024740.1, from coordinate 386,388,578 downwards.
TTATTCGATGACAGTTGCTTGATAGCAGCTTGTACTTCATTCAGACTTGGATTGAATATTAATTCAGGTAACTCTGACCTTTATAGAATAGATGATATATCGTAATCTACGATTAACTCAGCATTTAGAATCTTTTCAAAGTGTTTGGACCATACACCGCCTTCAGAGCATTATAAAATCTCTTGAGTGCTTTGTAGCAGTAGCTGCCCACCAAGAATCCTTCATCTTTCTGAGTTAAGACTGTACCTGCTGCTTACAATCCTTTAAAGACTTTCTTTGTAGTTGTTGAGTTTTTATCTCCAATCCAAAGCCTGTATAGGTTATATATCATGCTGATAAGATTCTGGATATCAGAGTTGCTTCCACCAAACCAGTTCTGGTGTTTTCTCAAAGGAAATCCTAAGATTTCTACAGAGTCTGCATAGGTGGCATCTTTGAGTACTTTCCAGGAAGCTTCAATGTCATCAGAAATCTGGACTGAGTTAAGGGATGAGTCAAGTTTTGCAGAAAGTTTCAGCCTCTCATTAGTAGATCTCAAAACACCCACATCCACCTTCTGCTACTTCTTCCATTTGGGATGTGCCAGGGAGTAGGGTATTATTTATGGCACAGATATTGATATATCTATAGAGTGCATTGCAGATGAGGGCTGATCTTCACCCGGATTTGAACATTCCAGGAGCCAAAAGTTGAACGTTTTGTTTTATTTCAACCACATATAACCAGAGATCTGCAGTTGATAGCCAACATAAAAGATTAAGCAAACATTTGTGTAGGTCTCCTTTTAGTGCCTCCTCGCTGTGTAAAGAAAGCAGTGCTATGTCTAAATAGGTCTGCTTTGTCACCATCAGAGGACACGAACATCACAAACTGCTCATATTTTGTGTATAAGTGGCCATCACCTGATGGTTACCACTGTGAAGAGCTCCAGCAAAGGAGTTCCTGTAATACCCTTTACTTGTTCCCATTGACTTTTCTCTCTTGCCAGTGGGCTTTTTGTTAATGACAGGATATCAAATAGACAAAATTAGGTAGAACTGTTGAGCTATCACACAATTGAATTGTTTATAGTGGTGAAGGCTTTGGGAAATGTTGATAACAAAGGATTGGTGCAAAAGTTTTCCATGAACCCAGTGAACAACATACATAAGATATTGGAAGGCCATTGACTCTCAAGAGTTCCTTCACCCATTTTAATGGAATTTATTTTTTGTCTCGTAGGATATCCAAAAAATGAAACTCCTCACCCAGTAAGCTTGGTGAGGTTGGTGATTTAGTCACTGATGACCCATCCATGTGACAGGTTGTACTGAGTTACATGTTACTAGTAGCACTCAAAAGTGACCTGACAATATATATATATATATATATATATATACATATATGTGTGTGTGTGTGTGTGTGTGTGTGTGTGTGTTTGTGTGTGAAGGCATATGACTTAATGGGTAGAACATTGGGCTTAAAATTGTAAGGTTATGAGTTTGATTCCTGAAACAACCAGTGCATTGTCTTTCAACAAGATACTTTCATGTCACCCCTGTTCACTCAACTGGAAAACATGAGTTATGACATCACTGTGGTGTATATTTAATGCCCTTTCGCTTGAATAACATTGGCGGCATGGAGAGCGGAGACTGTCATGCATGGCAACTACTAGTCTGCCACAAAAACACCTTACTCGGCTTCATGAACGATGAGGTGAGGTGGAGGGTGTATTTAGCCATTACCCTCTTTTTATATATATTTATTCCTGGGCAATTGCCCTTCTGTTGTATGAGTTTCACACATTGTCTTCTGCTCAAAGCCCCTTCAAAATCAGATAATTAATTGGTTGTCACTCTGAAACAATGGATTCATTTTGTGTGTCATTGAATATTGGTTAGGCTGTTCAACTCATATTGCATTCCTGTAAATACAACATTGGTAGAATCCAAATATATATGAAAAACGAATGAAAAAATTGATTGACCTCATTCACTTACTGAGAGAAGGGAGCTTGTTAAATTGGACCAAGGAAACAATGTTTCCATTGTTGATACTATCCACCAGTCACAATTCCTGGCAGAAGAAGCAATAGGAAATAAAGTGTCTTGCTCAAGAACATAACGCATTGCCCAGCCTGGGAATCGAACTCGCAACCTCACAGTTGTGAATCCAATTCTTTAACCACTAAGCCATGCACCTTCACAACCCATACTAGTGTGGAAAATTGGATGTTTAACAGTGATGATGATGATAACCCTCTGCCTTCTATTTCAAGCATTAAACTAATATATATTCCTTCCATATACTGTACCGTTCGTTTTGTTATTTCTGTTTACCTTTTACCACACACACACACATACATATATATATATACACACACACACATATATATATATATACACACACACACACATACATAGATGTTTCAACTGCTAAATATTGGTTATACTGTTCCCATGCATGTTATTTTAACCAATCAGAAATTAGTAATATATTAAACCATTCTTTGCCTATTTAAACAGAAGTGAAAGTTCTATTTAGCAGCTTCTATACTGGTCATTGACACCTATGGTAAGCTGTTTATTTGGCACAAATTCTCTCTCCTAGCAAAACGATAACCTTGATCTTTAGCCTTGACAGAATGATTTCTAAATACATTATCCGCCTGACATTGTATACAACATATAGAATTGACTTATTGATGTATATTTTCCTCAACATCTGTATAGAATCACCTCTGTGTTCTTGTGGAGACTACCCAGAAACTCTATAGCACTATTTATTCTAATGTAAAGACTACCAGTCTGAGAAAGACAAAATCTTGAAGCTTGTCTTTAAAAACCTACCAAGATTTGATGGGCAACCATTAACAATATCTTTCAGTAGATGGTGGCCCCGAAATGCATACAACACTCTATCCCAATCCCCCCTCTATATCAATTAACACCAAACTCTCCTGCTCTCTATATCTACTACATGGAACTCTCTTCCAATATCCCTCACTATATCAATTAACCCCAAACTCTACCAACCATTAACAAGATCTTTCAGTAAATGGTGGCCCCGAAGTAATTCAACAGAAACTTTATCTGCTTTATTGCTCTCCTTGTTTTTCACCTGTTTTTCTTATTTAACCCTTTAGCATTTATATTATTCCATATTTACTATTATATTTCCACAGTAAAGGCTTTATCTCACATATTATCTCACATAATATAGAATCTATGAGATTTTGATATTATTTATTTTGAGAACAATACCTTAACGTCAGTATGAATGGCCAGTTATGGCCGGTTTCAACAGAAAGAGGTGAGAGAATTCTGGTCGGATACAGCCGGTTTAAATGCTAAAGGGTTAAACTTATTTTGCATTCTCTTGTCCCCTTTCTTTTTTTTTTCATCCCTCTATCATTTTTGATTTTTGATTCATAATTGTATGGTGTGTAAAGCATTACCTGCAAGCTTGTAGAGGATGACTGTGTTCATTTATTGTGAACCTGGTGTTGAACTGGAGCAGCACTAAATATTCCCAGCTTTCCTGGAATTAGAGCTGGACAGCAGAAGTAGACTTTTCATTCTTACATTTGTCAAAGCTCATTACTCATTAAATAATAATCCAACAAGTCACAGTTTGTCATCAACATTATAGTTTAACTAAAGCTATAAATGGTGATGCCGAGAAGAAAAATAGCACGTAATCATGACAAGTGAAAATGCCATTGCATTGAAACTTCCCCAGTTCTGGTCAAAAAGAGCCAAAGTATTGCTTGCAAAGCTGAGGCACAGTTTACTATTAAAAACATCACTATGGATTTAATGAAATACTCATGTGACAGCAGTGCTAGACGAAGACACAGCAACAAGGGTGTTAGATACTTTAATCAAACTACCAGCTGCTTAGAAATACAAAACATTAAAAAAACAGACTCATTAAAACATTCTGGTTGACTAATCAGGAGGAGGCAACCAGAATATTGGATACCAATGGGATAGGTAATTCCAAGCCTTCAGAGCTGATTGACAGAGTGCTGGCATTAGTGCCCCTTGATGAAACACTTGATTTCTATTTAGGGAGATATTCCTATGTAAAATGCCCACCCACCTCTCATAATGCAGACCGAGATCAATGAGTTATGAGAGTTTGCTAGATCAGCAGACAAACATTTTTTTGTTGATAAGTATTATGATCAATACCACGAAGTTGGCCACAAGACATGGTGAGGTCACACAGGATAATATGTTTTTATCACAAGAAGTTTAGAGCAACAGTTGCCAGATGTAAACAACCATACAACTTGAAGAACTACTCATCATCGACTCCAAGGTTGGCCACTGTTAAACACACCCTAGTGGCCAGCAAACATGATCAACTGCTGTCGTATGTCCATGATTGGATCTCCAGACAAAGATTCCTAATCAACACAGGAGCAGAAGTCAGCGTCACCCCGGAATCTCAAAGGACTGCCGTTGTGGAGAGTGAGGTCAACCTTTGGCAGCCATCAATGGTTCTACAATCAAAGTGTATGGATGCCACATTCTCCCTCTACATAGGCTCACAAGAATATAGATGAGCATTCATCATTGCTGATGTCCATCAGCCTATCATCGGAGCAGACTTACAGAGATGACTTGTAATCAGCAACATTTATGCCTCTGTTTCTCTGGCAACATCAATAAATGTGGCTCCTCACATAGCAGCCATCTCTCTGACCAAGACAAAGTTCTCATACCTCTTTTTGAACTGCCCGAAACTCACTAACCTGATATTCTCCCAACCCACAACTCACCATGGAGTAAGACATCACATTCCAGCCTCTGGTCCTACAGCTGCATGTGTCATCTACCCAAGACAAACTTGTTATCGTGAAGGCTGAGTTTGACAATATGGAAATTTTGGATATTGTTCGTCAAACAGTCCCTGGTCATCACCTCTACATGTGACACCAAAACCCAATGCTGTCTCAACAAAAGCACTACACATGACTGCTACTCCTGCAAACACAAAACTTCTTAGTTCAGTTAGCCAGTTGCTCAATTTTCTCAAAAATCGACCTTATCGGAGGTTATCATCAAATACCTGTACAAATTCCTTAGACTGCTGTACAAATCATCAAATACCTGTACAAATTCCTTAGACTGCTGTACAAATCATCAAATACCTGTACAAATTCCTTAGACTGCTGTTAGCACTCCTTTGGAGTATACAAATTTCTACATGATGGACACTGTGCGCATGGGTCTAAACTTTGGTTTTGCATACCTGGATGGTGTCTTTATTGCAAGTCAAAATGTGAAACTCCACAAGAAGCACCTATTGGCTCTTTTTGATAATCTTGAACAATATAGTTTGGTAGTTAAGCCTGCCAAGAGTGTCTTGGACATCGAATCACAGAAAAAGAGAAAGCTATCTTATCCTTTCCACACTTCCTCTCAAGTAAGGCTCTGTACCAATTCGTAAAAATGGTAAACTTTTATAATCGTTTTTCCCCTCTGAAGCAAAATTGATGAGACTACTGTACAAAGCACTATCAGAAAAAAGTTCCAACAAACAAGGAGCAGGACAGTGCAATGACCTCAGCCTTCGAATCCACAAAAGAAGCTCTTGCTAAAGACCTCAAGGCTGTGGATGACGTGTGTGAGCTTTTTGGCATCAACATGAAACACACAACAGGCCAATGGCTTGGTGGAATGATTTCATCACCACTTGAAAGAGTTCTTCATCACTAAAGTTAACAGGCACAACTGGATCAACCAACTCCCATGGGTGATGATGGAGATCCACACTGCCCCAAAGAAAGACCATAACACCTCATCCATTTAAATGGTGTAAAGCACCCTGCCTACTGTTCCTGGTGACTTCATTCCAAACACAAAGTCAGACCCTGATGCTAAAATCTATCATGAACAGCTGAGAGATATCATGGCCAGTTATGCTCTACAGACATGTCAATGCATGGTACATTGAAATCTTCTATTCCTAATGACTTTCATAAAGCAAAGTTTGTGTTCAATCATTGCAATGCATGGTGAAAACTCCTTCAATAATCTTATGATGGACCATACAAAGTGATTTATCCAGACAACAGGACATGGTTTCCATCAATAGATTGAAGCCAACCCATCTCCACATTGATAGCTCACCCACCAAACAGTGGCCATCTTTGGCAAATCACACCAACCTCCAATGACGAACAGTAGCCAAAAAACCAAATAGCTACATACACGGGATGGGTGGTAAAAACATCTTATCAGTTCCAATAGCAATAAACAGTTCTGAGGAGGAGCTATGTAGAGAATTGCCTGCAAGCTTGTAGAGGACAAACAATTGCCTGTGTTAATTTACTGCAGACCTGGTATTGAACTGGGACAGCAGTAAATATCCCAGCTTGCATGTCAATATGGCCAGACTTTAGAGATAGACTTATCTTTCTTAAATTTGTCAATGTTCATTACACATTAACAAGTCACAGTTTGTTGTCAACGTTATTATGCATATAGTTTAACCCAAGCTATAGGAGTATAAGATACCTCTCTGAGTTTGTCATGGCTTATTAGCTCTATACAGGCATTGAAATTGATTAAATAAATAAATATGTAAAATTTGCATTGATTCATGTTGAAAATTGATACCTGCCGAATTCTCTCTTATTTTACCCACATTTTCAAATTACATGTTATGTAATCACTATTTTACCAACAAGATCGAAAGAGGCCAGTTTTGGGAAAGAAACTTTTATAGGTAATTCATTAACATTTTTATTCCTATGAACAATCTTTAATTTCTAGCAATTTCTGATTCTGCAACATCAATGAAGGCAAAGCTTACATAAATATCTTTGTGAAACTATACATCAATAAGTCAATTACATAATTAGTCTAGTAGAAATGTGTTATGGAGAATGTACTAACATGCATACATTAGTGTTGTACACAGTCGAAAGGATAATGTGTAGAAAATGTTCATGTCAATGGAATAATTTATATTGTAGAGTCAATTGCATGTAAACAGAGAAGATAATCAGTGATGAGAAACACCAGATAAACGTACATGTATTTAAATTGGTAAAGATATATTGAGGCTAGACCAAGGCTAAAATATAGCTTGTAAAGAATGAAACAGCTTATGGCTGCCACTAACGACTAAGAGATCAAGCTTGGTAGCAAAAAGTAGCTCAACAAACTACTAGTTTTTCAGACAAACATGAAACCAATAAGTCAGCAATTAAATGGAATCGCTTACACCCCCCCCCCCTATATATATGGTGAAAGAGTGAAGAATAACATGGTCAACAGTACAAAAAGGCTTTTATTTACAGTATTAACAATTGTGTCATTGATTAGGGTGTCTAAAAATTGCTAATCACTTGAAGTTGTGTCACTCAATTATATATACTAGCAGAAAATCACCCTTCGGGAGGTTTCTGCTAGCTTGTGTAGTGTGTGTATTGATATTATACGCAAGTATATATACATGTAGATATGATACATCAAATAAAATCGTAATTGACAATATACACAGAAATTGAACGAAGACTGTGTTACACTCTCTTATGTAATCAGTAACGTAATTCATGATACATTAAAAAAAGACGATATTATATATAAACTGCATTAGGAGAAAATTAGTGACAGAAAATTAATATGTTTATTTAAGCGATCGCCACTGGAAGTGTTGACATTTGAAAATTTTAAAGAAGTGAATCTTTAAATAAATAATAAAATATATTTAATGAACAGCTACGAAATTTAGTAGATAAATTATGTAATATTCATTCATTATTTATTCAAAGTAATCCAACTTATTTTACTAATGGGATAACAAATTATAAACCGTACACAGAGAAATAACAACGCAATCAGGAGCTGGACATATCGGAGTATTGACGGAGTAAAACACACTTAAACAACATGTGTACCTGTCTCTACCACACCAATTCAGACTGCCTGAAGACGTCACAGCCAATGATGGCTGTCACCGAAATATATATAGCAGTATATCTATAATATATAATAAACGAAGCCAAATTTTACCTATTTGACTTAATTATTTTATATATATAAGGAAAAGAAATTGAAATGTAAATGGAGTCTTTTAAGAATATTTATTTACTTTACTGGTTTCACAGTTCTTATGATTTTCAAAAGTAAAATTGAGGTTTTGTGTTTCTGTTGTAGTGTGTTTCATATCAAGGTGGAGTTTGAAAATTCTTTCTGTTCCATACAAAAAAAGTTACTATTTGTTTAAAATGTAATTTGGTTGGTTGATGACAATCACATGATTAGGTACAGTGGTTTTTTGAGCCAGAAAAAGTGACTCAAAATTGCTATTTACCATTTTATTTATTGTTGACTGTCACATGATTAGGCATAATAATTTTTTTACTACCCGTGTGAGATATTTAAAAAAATTACTTTTTTATAAATAAATATATATATATATATATATATATATATATATATATAACCAAAGATTATATTTTATCTGATGAGGACGTACTGAAATAACAGCACAGTACCTCCGAAATAGATATAATAAAATATATTTTGATTACGTGAATGTCTACATTTGTTAATATTTTGAATTAATATATATATATATATATATATATATATATATATATATATATATATATATATATATATATATATATTAATAGTTATTTATTTATTATTATGAATCTTTATAAGCTTTCTCACACGCACCCTCTGTATCATATGTAATTTTTTCATGTCTCAATCTTAAGGTATATAAATATTGAGTTTTGTCATAACTAATTCTCTGCCATGACTGAATTTTAACCATCAACATAGTCAAGGTATGTCAGCATCAACTTATTTTATCTGATGAGGACGTACTGTTGAAAATAGCTCAATACCTCTGAAATATGTATAATAAAATATACTTGATCACATAAATGTCTATATTTGTTAATATTTTGAATTAATATATATATATAAAACAGTGATGATGATGATATATATATATATATCTCATCATCATCATCATCACCACCGTTTTATATATATATATATATATATGTATATTAATTGCTATTTAACATTTTATTTATTGTGAGCTGATATATATATATATATATATATATATATATATATATATATATATATATATATATATAAAATGTGAGAAAAACCACAGACCCTCCATCTCAACTCACCTTTTGAAAAGCAGAACTGCGAAACCGGTAAAGGAACCAAATAAATATATATATATTTTTTTTAAAATAAGACTCCAGTTGCATTTTCGATTTCATCTCTTTTTCTTTATACTTTCACTCGTGTAGGACACCTCGGTTATTTTTCGTTTTGTAAAAAAAATAAATAAATAACCCAACAAGTAAATATTTTTATAACTGATATAAAGCACTCGACAAATTTTTGGAGTAGATATACGATATTAATAAATGGAAACTATATTTATAAAACCATATTTATTTCATTATACATATTTCAGGGATACCACATTAAATTATGGTATGCCTTCATCAGACAAAATACAATATATAACAGTTTTACAAATAGGTTTGACGTACCCTTTAAAATACAACCATTACTTTTGGAGGCTGTCTGGATAGTGCCCACAGCCTCCAAAAGAAATGGTTGTATTTTAAAAGGTACGTCAAACCTATTTGTAAAACTGTTATATATTGTATTTTGTCTGATGAAGGCATACCATAATTTAATGTGGTATCCCTGAAATATGTATAATGAAATAAATATGGTTTTATAAATATAGTTTCCATTTATTAATATCGTATATATATATATATACATACGATAATTCCTTACTACACATCCATATATACACACAAATATATATATATTATATTATATATATATATATATAATATAATATATATATATTTGTGTGTATATATGGATGTGTAGTAAGGAATTATCGTATGTACTTTTCTTTTCTCTTTCATCTTATATGCACATATTGTTTTCGACGACATTTTCACGCCTTTCGTACTTTTGGCGGTAAAATTCGTAACGGTTTTTTTTCACCATCTTTTTATAGCCAGAAAAGGGCACTACTTCTGGCCACTAGTCACTTTTTGGCAAATGTGTAGTAATATATTGTGTACTTTATTTTACAATTGTATAAATTTACAGTAGAATAACGTTGCAAATATGTTTTAAATATATACATAAATAACATAACAAATGCGTAAATAACATAAATTGCTCGCAATTCGTTCAGAAAGACATATAATATCTAAACCGTGTATAACAACACAATAATATAAATTCTTGAACAAAAATTATAAAGGAAAGAAAAAGAGGTTTGAATCGATACATAAAATATCACATTTTAGGTCATTAGAAACAATTATTAACCCAATTAACATGATTAACCCCTAAGATGTGAAGTGCAGCCGATTGTCGCACTTGGTGGTGAATTCCCCATCCCTCTTTTTTCTCTCCTTTATCATTATTGTTTAATGAGTTATATAAATGCTATTTTCATCATATAATTTTAATAAATTATATAAATGAAATAGATCTTGAATTTAAATTATCACTAGACTTAAAATAATCCTCATATGTGCAATGAGTCCGTCCCTGAATGCAAGTATATTAAATGTACGATTATTAAATGACTTTGAGTAACTTAAATACACTAGTTTTGCCTAGCTTGCTGATTTTTTATTATTACCTTGCTGATACGTGTGTATATAGTTATATTATTTCTTTTACTTGCTTCAGTCATTTGACTGCGACAATTTTTATCTCATTGATCTTCTTTTGTCGAACTGCTAACTTACAGGAAGGACATAAACAAACAGAACCAGTTTATTAGGCGGTGTAGACGTAAACACAGAAGTGTATGCCTATCTCTATATACAGGGTGTTCCAAAAAATGTATACACACTTTAACAGCATTCTAATAAATACGTGTATACATTTTTTGGACACACTGTATATATATATATATATATATATATATATATATATATTATTCAAAATATTAATAAATGAAGACGTTCACATAATCATTGATTATGTGAACGTCTTCATTTATTAATATTTTTAATAATATTAATAACTCCAGAAAACTTCTTTGTTGAGTGCTTTTAATCTATTGTAAAACTATATTCATTGAGTAATCAATGAACCTTATTAACATTTGGTTATATATATATATATGTATATATATATATATATATATATATATATATATAAAATTAGAATTGGTGCTCTGAAATAGCTATATATATATGAATGTATATATAGTGTATTTTGCAATACACTGTATGCTTAATTAAAAGCATTTCGAAGACCTTATGCTATTGTTTTAGAGTAGTGACAGCCACACTTACTGTAATTTTCAGCAAACAGGGGAGATAAAGCTGACAAGGCCTTGTTTCGCATTTATTGATGCTTATCAAAGCCAACTACTCCTCCTGTTTGCTGGATTCATGGATGTTTGGTTCTTATAGAATTCTAGTAAATAATCAGGAGCTGATTATACAGAGCGGTTGCCGGTCAAGCAGAAATTGAAAATTAGAATTGGTGCTCTGAAATAGCTATATATATATGAATGTATATATATAGTGAAGGCGTGTGGCTGAGTGGTTAGAGAATTGGATTCGCAATCGTAAGGTTGTGAGTTCGATTCCTCGACCAGGTGATGCGTTATGTCCTTGAGCAAGACACTTTATTTCACGTTGCTCCTTCTACCTGGAGTTGCGACCGATATATAGTATTAGAAATTGGAAAGACCAACGGAAACATTGTTCCCTCGGTCCGATTTGACGAAAGTCGATCGTTCCTTATATATATATATATATATATATATATATATATATATATATGGGCCTGGAGAGGGATAGGCTTCACCAGGCTTAAAAATGCCCGAGAAACGCTCTATCGGGAGTCACGGGATCATACATATGTGTGTGTGTGTGTGGTAAAACCGTTTCTATGTTCTCAAGTGGTCGCATCATCTGACCTATAATCTTATAGACATCAACAATGATACGAAACTCAATATCGCATCGCCACAAGTGAATACAACCATTGGTTTCCTCAACTTTCATCGTAACATGTACAAACCAATCAAGATTGGTTGTGAGAATTATATATATTATATATATAAAGAACGAAATGAGGTTTCACTTTATTGATTATGCACTGTTACGACCATTTCACAGATAGGTGGCTCAGGATTCATGTAAATGTTTATACATCCAACTCCAGCTTCATCTGCTCATCAGACGTGTTAACCAAGCAACCCAAAACCTCATTCACATATATATTTAGAACTGTTTCATCCTTGATGATTTCATACGAATGAAATAGTTCTACTCTTGTAGAAGTCATTTTTATGTATATAATAAATATGCCTATACTCTACCAATGTATTGAGTACCTTTTTTAACTGTGATTATCCCACCTCGACACCACTCGGGAATCTATTTATATGTGTGTGTAGATAGATGTGTTTCTTTATTAGCCACAGGGGCACAAAAGAAGGGGACAAATACAAAGGGAGAAGTTTACATACAATAAAAACGTGTAAAATATTATCACAAATGTAATTTAAAAATTAGTTGATTTTCCCCAATTAGGGGGAGACATTTCATATGGGTAACACATACCCCCCCCAAAAATGTGCAACCCTCATCTCCAGGAGTACGAAGAGTTTGTACTCTTCTCCTCTCCTCCTCTTTTTCCTCAACCTACAGGCTGATATAGAGAGAAGGCCCATTCGCTCGGGCCATTCTCGCCACTTACACCCACATTTCATAAAACTTGCTGGGGTACAGCACCTCTCTCTCCATCCTGATTCTGCCCATGTCTGTAGAGCTTGTCTCGAACTGGTAGAGCTCCTCGGTAGCACTGCCAGGCCAGGGACTTTTGGAAGTTGTCCATCGGTCCCGGGCGGAAGGTCCTACCGAACAGACTGGCCAGTTCGTCTTCCTCTACGCCCAGTTTCACCGAGCACGTCGTCACACTTGCTGCGGATCAACCCTCTATAGAATGACGAAGTTGAGTCTCCACTGATCGCCGGGTCCGCCTGCCAGAGGGCTGTGAGCGCCTGAGCACATTCGATGTGCTAGTCGCCCATTTTCCTCGGTCTTTGCTTGACCTAGGACTGGAGCTCGGTCAGCGAGACGAGTCGTGGGAAGGCTCGCCTCACGAACGGGGCCCACACCAGTTGTCCGGTGAGGAATGCGTAGAGATGCCGCAGCCTGAGCGCGTGTTTACGCATCGTCAACCACGGCATCCCCAGCCCTCCGTTAGAAGGGTGTTGGCAGCAGATGGATCTTCTCACCAAAGGAGCCCGCCTCTTCCAAAGGAATTGGAAGAGCACGCGCTCCATTTTGGTGAGCGTTTTGGCTGGACAAGGCACGACGGTCAAGCGGTAGTAGATGGCGGACGCTATAAAAGTGTTCGCCACCTCCGCTCGACCTTTCAAGGATAGTTTGCACTCGGCCCACTTCTGGGTGAGTGCAAACACCTTGGCCGACGCCTCGTTCCAGTTCTTCTCCACCTGGAGGTCCGGACCAAACCAGACCCCAAGGAGCTTTACTGGTCCTTCCGTCCAGCGTCCGACGACGCCATCGGAAGGCATCGGTTTGCCTCTCCACGATCCAAGTTGCAAACCGATGGACTTGTCCCGGTTCAGCTTCGCTCCTGTGAACCTTTCGTATTCCTTCAGTAAGGTGCCGACTTCCTCTATTTGCGAGGCGCTCGACACCATTACTGTCACGTCGTCGGCGTAGGCCGACGCCGCTTTCCGCAGTCCCGGTTCCAGAGGGATGCCCTGCAATAGCTCCAACTTCCGCAGTAGTGGCTCGAGAGTCAATACGTACAGAAGGGAGGAGAGAGGGCATCCCTGTCGAATTGATCGCGTGATATGGAACGGCTCCGAGATGTAGCCGTTCACCTTAACCCTTGAGCAGATGTTGCTGTTATGCATTGCAGCAATCCAGCCCCTGAACACGGGTCCGAAGCCTGCCGCCTCGAGCACCGCATCCAGGTAACGATGGTCAACCCTATCGAAAGCCTTAGACTGATCCAAGTTGATCAGGGCTCCACCCTCTCTATTATATATCGCATGAGATGGAGGTTGTCGTGAATGGACCTGGTCGGGATTACGCATGTCTGCGCTTCTCCCACCAGGTTCTCGACGACAAGCGCCAGCCTCTTTGCCAATACCTTGGCCAAAATCTGTAACTCTTGGTTTAGCAGAGTTATGGGCCGGAAGTTGCCTATGTCATCCCCCTTATTCTCGTCCTTCCTGACTAGTGTGACTACGCCCCCGGTCACAGAACTGGGAATTCTCCCGTTCTGTTGCCAGTTGCAGGAGACCGGAGAATAAGTCCGGTATTGCTACGTAAAATTCGTAGGGTAGACCGTCGAAACCTGGATATTTGCGTTTGCCGCATTGGCTCCGCGCGTCCTCTATCTCAGCGGCTGAAATCGGCTTTTCGCAAAACTTTACCTCGCTGTCCGAGAGTCGCGGTAGGCCGTCGAGGTATGGACCGAAATCCATAGCCCCTCCCGACGCGCCGCCCTGCCCGAACAGCTGAGCAAAGTGACGCTGAAAGGCCGCACACATCTGCTTAGGCTCACGTATCACGCGTCCGTTTTTGTCCTTCAAAGACCGAATCTTGGACTTGTTGCCACTTTTTGCCTCCGTCACCCGGGCCCAGCTAACAGCTTTGGCTCCCTCGTTTCCCAGAGCACGTATTTTGCTTCTGACAACGCAGCCCTCATGCTTTGCGTCAAAGAACTGGTCCAGGGCCGTTCTCGTTGCTAGCACGCTGGCTACGTTCCCACTTTTAATTGCCTCTTCTACTTTATCTACCAGTTCTTTCTCGGTTCTATTTCTATCTAACGCTAATTCTTTACTAAAAACTAACGAGTCTAATCTAACTGCCCTCTTGAGAGAGTACCACCATCTGTTGTTGACAATGGCCCCTGTCAAGTGCTGTTTAACTAAAGTGCTAATCCGTCTACTGTATGCTTTGCATGTCGGTAACGACAAGTTCAGCTTCCAGTAGCCGGGTCCTTGTCTATGGGTTCTATCAAGGGTTGACCATGCAGGTCACTAGTTTATGATCTGAATAGGCAACCATGAACATTTGTGGACAGCTTAACATGTCCCTATCCTTATTTCTAACTAGAACCCTATCTAGGTACGATCTAGATGTTCCGCTAAGATTAGTCCACGTCCACAGTGGCACAGTCGGAAAATCTAGTCGATATCTATCGGCCAGGTCAAATCGGCCGATTAACTGTTTGAGGATGTTACACCCCCCTTTATCGCGACATGCTCCCACATAGTCCCAACGTGCATCTAGGATCCATTCCAGTCCCCCACTAAAAGCAAGGAGCGACACGTTCCCAGAAAAGTCTCTAGACGTTTGAAGAAGTCTAGCCGTGGTGTCCCGGATGGGGTATATGCGGCCACCAGCCTGAAGGCTCCACCTTCACTACCGTCAACGTCTCAGACCACCAGTCGACCCTCCGTGTCCAAATGTACCATCTGTGTTACGAGG
The DNA here is from genome assembly GCA_964016885.1 of Eledone cirrhosa. NCBI lineage: Eukaryota > Metazoa > Mollusca > Cephalopoda > Octopoda > Eledonidae > Eledone > Eledone cirrhosa. Next base: position 386,373,061 of record OZ024740.1, on the reverse strand, counting down.
TCCAGGTGTTTCCGCAGCAAAACGGCAACTCCGCCCCCACCCCCCGGCTGACAGAGAGATGCGTAGATCTCAAAGTCATCGAAGATGGGGGCCAGCTGTCGCTCGCTGTGGATCCTGGACTCGCAAATGGCTACTACATCCATACTGTGCGACCTGAGGTCGTTTAAGAGTTTGCCCTGTTTCCAGGCATCCCCAGGCCGCGTACATTCACACACCCAACTCTTATATTGGCCATGTTGGTTCTGAAAAGTTAAAAGAGGAGAAGAAAACACTCACCTCTTCGTCTCCCGGGGATCAGGCCGCACGCTTTCCATGGGGGTGTTAGAGGAGATGTCTGGGTGTATGGTGGTTTCCGGCGGGGTGGGTTGGGGGTGTCTGGGGTGGGTGTGTCTGGGGTGAGGGTGGGGAAACTTTTTAAAAGGACGCGGTTAATGGGTTTAACCCAAAGATTACCTACGTCCTTAGGAAAGTTTTCCTTTAAAGACCTATAGGTGTCCGTAGGGACCCTAATCATCTTTAAATTAGGTTTGTCTACACAGTTCGAAAAAGTTTTCCCTTCGGTGAAAACCGAAGGGTCGTTGGAGATGACCTCCATTAAAGTTTTGTTTCTACTGTTTATGTATGTGTAATGTTCTTGTTGTGTTGCGGTGGTTTTTGTCTGTTGTTCTTGTGGGAGCTTTCGTTTTGTTGTAGGTGTTTGTGTTTGGAGTGTTGTCGTGGTTTTGTTTTCGGGACGGGGGGTTTTTGTTTGTAATGTTTGTGTTGTTTGTGTTGGTGGTTGTATGTTTGTAGTGATGTTTGTTGTTTTTTTGTTCTTGTGGTGTCTTTTCTTCTTTCTTTTCGAACGGAAAGGCTCTCCCTCATCGTCACTTGGTGATGATATGGGGCCCTCGTCCGTTGTGGTGTCTGTGTTATTTGGAAGGGGTATGTTTTGGGGAGCTGTTGTGTTTGTGGGTGTTTTTGCAGTGGTTTTAGATGGAGTGGGGTTGGGTGGGACTGTGCTTGCAGGTTGGTTTGTTGTTCTTGTTCTGGTTGTGTTTGCGTGTTGTTGTTGTTGTTGTTGTGGTGGTGGTGGTGGTGGTGGTGGTGGTGGTGGTTGTGTTGTTGTTTTGGGTGTTGGCAGTAGTGCCTCTTTTTTTTTTTAGTTAACTGAGGACAGTAAGCCTTCAGGTGACCACTGCTTAAACAGTGGTAACATGAAGGCCGCCTACTCTCAACAGAAATGTTTATGTGCGAAATTCCATCCAGAGGCACACGTTGGGGATAGATATTTAAGTATATACGAAGAGCTTCTACGCAGTTTTCGTTTACCAAATCTCATACATAAAACGTTGGGCAACCCAAGACTATGTTGTATTAAGGACCTCCGTTTGTTCTAACGATGAGTGTGCCAGTGGACAGCCTGCTCATGAAATTAAAGTGCCAGTGGTTGACTATTCCATAGATATGTGTACCCTTAACATAATTCTCAAAGAGATTCCTTTTGAGACATTGTGTGATAACGGTGACTTTTGAAATACACCTAAATACACCTGGAAAATATGAAATAAAGCGTCGTGCTCAAAAACACAATACACCGCCGAGAATTGGATCTACGACTTTACGAGCGCGCATTGAACACTCAAACACCAAGCCATCTCTCTCTTTCTCTCTCTCTCTCTCTCTCTCTCTCTCTCTCTCTCTCTCTGTATATATATATATATACAAATAAATATATGATAGGGATAAACACTAATACAAGTATATAAGTGTTTGTATTGCAAATGACCAAGTTAGCTAGATTGAGTTTATATTTGAGTTTATAATTCTCTATATAATATATATATATATATATATATATAAAGACGAATTCGAAAATGCAACTGGAGTCTTGTTTAAAAAAATATATATATATTTATTTGGTTCCTTTACCGGTTTCGCATTTCTTCTGCTTTTCAAAAGTAGAGTTGAGATGGAGGGTCTGTGGTTTTTCTCACATCTGATGCGAGAAAAACCACAGACCCTCCATCTCAACTCTACTTTTGAAAAGCAGAAGAAATGCGAAACCGGTAAAGGAACCAAATAAATATATATATATTTTTTAAAATAAGACTCCAGTTGCATTTTCGATTTCAGCTTTTTTTTCTTTATACTTTCACTCGTGTAGGACACGTCGGTTATTTTTCATTTTGTAAAAAAACCTCACTTTCTAATCTCTCTCTCTCTCTCTCTCTCTCTCTCTCTCTCTCTATATATATATATATATATATATATATATATATATGGGGAGAAGAATACTGCATGGTTGCACATGGATTACATGTTATAAAATGAGTCCCTCATCAGTGATTTGCCAACGATCATTGGTATTTCAATATATATATATATTATGTGCTCTGAACACCAATTCTAATTTTTAATTTCTGCTTGACCGGCAACCGCTCTGTATAATCAGTTCCTGGTTATTACTGGAATTCTATAAGAATCAAACATTCATAATTTTCAGCAAACAGGCGGAGTAGTTAGCTTTGATAAGCACCACAAAGTGCGAAACAGAGCTCTGTCAGCTTTATCTCCCCTGTTTGCTGAAAATTGAAGTAAGTGAGATTGTCACTACTCTAAAACAATAGCGTAAGGTCTTCGAAATGCTTTTAATTAAGCATACAATGTATTGCAAAATACACATTCATATATGTATATGCATATATATATATATATATATATATATATATATATATATATATAAGTATGTATACGTACATACATATATGTATACAGACGTACAATAGTATGTATATATATACACATACATGTACATATATATATATATATGTACGTATGGATTCACCGAACATTTATTATAATGCTCGGTGTGTTTGTAAACAAACATCCCGAATTAAGCCGTACAGTGTCTAGCAACCATCGTTGCTCATTTGTTCAACACTGACAAAATCACGCTGCACTAGTTTCAAGCTTATTAGCTATCGTCAGCAACGTATACCTTCCTGCCAGAAGATTGAACGTCTGAAAGTATATACTTTCCTTATGCATATTAACGGCTGAGCAGCCTAATTTGCATATCGAGTGAGTTAATCGGAAAAAATGAAACGAAATTTCATTTCTCACTCTTAGTACTAAGAGTGAGAAATGAAATTTCGTTTCATTTTTTCCGTTTATATATATATATATATATATATATATATATATATATATATATATATATATATACGTTTAAATTTAGTGGTTTACCTCTGGGTAGAATTGGTAATTGGTCATTCTGCAATTTTAATCATGACGTAATATTTGAAAAGCACTCGACGTTATGCAACTCATCCATCTTTGATGTTGAATCATGCTGGAGGTGCGGGAACGGAGTAAATGTATTATAAAGTGAAATAACAGGAGGCCAAATATGTTGAATTTCCTTAATTATTTATTTCTGCAAACACTATGCACATTTCAGAGGCCAGGTTGTGTAAGAAACCGGTGACATCTTCAGTTGTAAATTGCGTAATAGATGTATACCAACGGAATGATGGTAAACTTTAAGGAAACAAACAAAGAACAAACAGAAGAAAAAAGTGTGCGTTTATGTATTTGACCCAGAGAGGAACGAAGCAGCATGCTGTTACAATACCTCACCGTCTCTAAGACAGTTTAACTAAGACAGAGTTGAGATACTTATACTTCCATCACTTGGACCACATTTGTTTTTGTTTCGACCTTCGAAAAAACTTGCCAGCCACAAGTATTGAAAATTGACTATTGGAAATTGACTATAGGAATGCGAGGTACTTATCAATAGATAGTCTTACTAATAGCCGAAATTCTCCTGTCAACGAGTCTTCAACAGTTATCTGATAAGAAAAGGGTTTTCAGGGTATTTGGTGGGAGAATGCTAAAAATAGCAACAGCTCGCCCGGTCAATCAAAAACAACTCAACCGGTCAAGTTATGGTGCCGGGAGTGAATTACAGCGGAGGATTTAGATTGATTTGATGCCAGAGGCACATAGGCCAACACAATTATCCAATCTTGCTTTTTATATAACTGCTCAACGATAGCAATGTCACGTGGATCGATAATTCCCTTCAGAGCACATAGTGATTCATTCATTTGAAAACGGCACTCATATAACACACACACAGAGTCGATCGACAAGATCCTAGACCTTATTCACTGATTGGGTTTACAAACATGAGGAAAAGGTGCTCAATACCAAAGCAGAGAATACTATATTCCAGTTTATTTCAGTGGCAATCCGCAAAGCTCGGAGTAGCAACAAAGAGTATACTCAGTAATATAATATAAAATAATTGTTTCTATATTTGGCACAAGGCCAGCAATTATCTCAGTGCATTACTGGTACTTTATTCTATCGACCCCGCAATGAAAGGCAAAGTTTACCTCAGCGGGATTTGAACTCAGATCGTAAAGGGCCGTAACTCTATGCTGAAAAGCATGGCGTCCGACCCTCTACCGATACTGCCAATTTCTATACTTGGCACAAGGCCAGCAATTATCCCAGTGCATTACTGGTACTTTATTCTATCGACCCTGTAAGGATGAAAGGCAGGATTTCAACTCAGACCATAAAGGGGCGTAACTCTATGCTGCAAAGTATGGCGTCCGACCCTTCTACTGATACTGCCAATCCACCGTTTGTAGGATGTGTCTGTTTGTAGGATGGGCTCTCTTCTGTCGTGAACAGCTCACTAACAAAGGATAGAAGTGGGAAAACGTTGATAAACGGGGATATTTTAAAATTGCCAGTAGAGAAGTATAAAGGAATTCCAATACCTTTCATACAAATGACGTGCTCTACACAGTGCATTTGTGTACGGAACTAGAATTTTTCAATGCGACTTATGTCAAGTTTTTCAACGCTATCGTTGATGTTGGGTTAACTACAGCACGATAAACCTGGATTTTCGTCCTACGTGAAACATCACGATTTTTCTGGAGGCGTTGAGATAATTTTTCAAAATAAGTGCTGGCTTTTCCAATACACTGAGCAATTTCGCTATCAATTTTGGCATTTAATGTTACCGTAGAGCCAAGATAGCAAAAATAGAATGATTGTCTTTATTGGGTTATCATCGATTTTTATTATAGAACTCGACTCTGATGTATTTCTTCTGAGCTGAAGAACAAATTGAGTTTGTTCGTGATGATAATGGCAAGACCAAAAGCATTACATGTCTTAGATAATCTATTTATTAGATCCTGCATCTCTTCCAATGAATGAGTAACAAGTGCACAATGATTTGCAAAAAACAAAAACAAAACAAAACAAAACAAACAAACAAACTCTCGTTTGAGTTGAAATCTAGTTTTAGTATTTGTATTAAACTGTTGTGCATTAGAACTTCGTAGGAGCCATGCCTGCAGCAGGGGCGGGAGGTGGGGTTCACCTTCAGATTTAGAAAATTGAGTTTATTTTTCAAGAAACGTACTAAAATACGTTCCTTGCGAATTAAAATGCCCACCTGGAATGGTCTAACCCCCCCCCCCCACTCCAACTTGAGCACCAAAACGGGTCTGGTTGGAGTAAAACAGGACACCATCAAAATCATTAAATACACACTTGGTCGTTAGAAAAAAAATGAGGACAAATAAGACTGGAGCAAGAACGCAGCCACGTTTAGATTCATTTGAAACATGGAAAGGATGATAACATGGACTATAAGAAAAATTACTATCACCATCATGTTATAATGAAAGAAAATAATGACGTTTTTCATCTTATTCAAAATGTCTACTTATGACGGAACTGTCCATAATGCCTCCCTGGATACAGTACCAAACACTTTTCTCAGATCTTTAAAGAACATTTAGAGTTCCTTATCATATTCTTGATCTTTTCCCCGAACTTGCTTTCGTGTAAAAATCATACATAGCACTACGTCCAGTGCGAAAGCCACGTTGGGATCCAGGGTATAATGCTGTTTGTTGATTCTATTTAAAATAACGCGTACGAGTATTTTCCCAACAATTGAGAATAGTATAATTCCACGGTGATTGCAGTTCTCGCTCTTTGTCTTTCTTTTCATACACGATTGCTCAGTTCTTTGAGGACGTTTGCATGAAAGAAGAATTTTATTTGAAAAAAAAATTGGCATGAATAATCTTGAGACTTCTCTCGATGTATCTATTCCTTCGAAAGGAGGGCTGGGGATGCCGTGGCTAATGATGCGTAAACACGCATTAAGGCTACGGCACCTCCACGTATTCCTCACCAGTCAACCGGTGTGGTCCCCGTTTGTGAGACGAACCTTTCCCAGACTCGTCTCACTCACCGAGCTACAATCCTGGGTCAAGCAAAGACCGAGAAAACTGGGCGCCTGGCACACTGAGTGTGCCCAGGCGCTCACGGCCCTCTAGCAGACGGACCCGGTTATCAGTGGAGACTCCACCGCGACATTCTATAGAGGGCTGGTACGCAGCAGGTGCGACGACGCCCTCGGAGAAGCCCTAGACATGGAGGAAGACGAACTGGCCAGCCTGTTCGGTAGGACATTCAGCCCGGGACCTATGGACAACTTCCAGAAGTCCCTGGCCTGGCAGTGCTACCGAGGGGCTCTACCCGTTCGAGAAAAGCTCTACAGACACGAGCGCCCGGGTAGGGACCCCGCCAAAAAGATCTGTCCCAGATGCGTGTGCGACGAGGAAACCGTTGCACACGCATTGGTACACTGTTCGGGCGTAGCCGATCTGTGGGGCTATGTCGAACGACTGCTATCACGGGTGGGACCGATACGGTTGATAACCGAGGCCATTGTAACGATTAAGCCGCCTCCCCCCTTCAAAAACGAAGGAGAGGCGGTGTTTCTGTGCGTAATAGCCATGGTGAAAGAGGTTGTATGGTGGACGCGTCTGAAAGGACTCAGGTCAGGCACCTTTCTCTCTGGCCAACAACTGATCCGTTTCTTACGATATCATTTCGGAAGAAGGATCAAGATGGAGAGAGAGATGCTCAACCCCAGTTGTTTTTATGAAAGGTGGGTGAAAGTGGCGAGAATGGCCCGTGTGAATGGGCCTTCTCTCTACATCAGCCTGTAGGTGGAAAAGAGGAAGGTAGGAGGGAGCAGCCTCTCTCTGTGCTCCTGAGGAGAAGGGGTTATACACTTTTTTTTGGGGGGGGGGGGTGCGACCCCCCAAACGCCCCCTCCCTATTGAGGACTTTATTGTTAATTTTATATTTGTTATTTGTTTTCTTTACTCGCCTTTTTGTGTAAACTCCCCCCTTGTATTTGTCCCCTTCTTTTGCGCCCTAGTGGCAATAAATAGAAATCTATCTATTCCAAGAATCCGTGGTTAGCATAGATAACTGCTTCAATAGGAGATCCGAAACGTTGATATGACCAAATCAGATCGTCTTTATCTATTTTGGACATTGTGCTAGTTATGGCAGATTTCAGAAATTTTTTATAGTGTCATGGGGGCGTTGATTGACTTCTCTCACGATTATGCCCCATCCACAGTAATCCAACGGATTCAGGTCTGCAGAGCTAGAAGGCCATATATATAGCGGGGGCGTGGTGGTGGAGATTGTAGCTCATCCATTCTTGGGTTGTCTTGGCCTTATGGGACGACGCAGAGTCTTGTTTGTAGGTGTACGGTTTCCCTTTGCTTGCGCTCTCTATCCACGGCCCCCCACCCCAACAGCTCCTTATAGTCAGCAGCATTGACCCTTATCCCCGAGAGAAAGAAGTGAGAAGGAATGACATATTCGTTGCCCACGACTCCCACAACCATCTCAGTCGCTGGAAACGTTGTGTGCATTGAAACGTCTTTAGGATCTTTATATAATCTGTCAATCATTCGATTCACCTTTTGATCCTGATCAAAGTTTTACTCATCAGAGAAAAATCAAAGCATTCCAGGCTGGTGATGTTTCAATTTACTCAACAAATGCTTTGCACGGATCAGATAGTTATCTTTTGTCTTTGGAGACATGAATTGCCCTCTCTCATGCACAATTCTTCCAATAGTATGCATCGAAACCTTAAGCTCCTTAATAATTGTTTCTACGTTAGGCACAAGGCCAGCAATTACCCAGTGCATTACTGGTACTTTATTTTATCGACCCCGTAAGGATGAAAGGCAAAGTTAACCTCGGCGGGATTTGAACTCAGAATGGCAAGGGCCGTAACTCTATACGTCAAAGCATGGCGTCCGACCCTCTCCCAATACTGCCAATCCACCGCCCTTAATAATGGCACTAATTGACTTTCTGTGATTCTTATCGATAATTTTCTGCACTTTTTGTACACATTTGGGCGTTTTGATGGCATTAAGACCATTAGCAAGCGTCTAACGTTTGGCTACTGCTGTAGAATCCTCGCCAGCGGGTTCCAGCTCTTTGCGAACTTTGACAACAAACGACCGTGCAACTTTCAGGAAGTGAGCAGTCTCGAAATCACTATACTCTGTCTTTAAGGCAACGATTACAATGTGCCTTTTCATTTGCTGAGTTAACATGATATCTAATATCATTTCTGAAAGAAAATTATTATCAGAACAAGTTAGAAAAAAATTAGAGCTATTATAAGACGTGTCCTCAAAGAACTGAGAAACCCTGTACTAATGAACAATGGGATTATTCTTATACTGTCGGGGGACCATATCCCAAGTCCAGATCACAGAAAAGTTTAGTGAGTTTTTCAACAATGTGCAGCCACCAAATTTGTAAATCTTGAAGTGTATTTAGTCTTGGCCTTGTGCTTTGATATAGGACATGTTTAACGGCCTTTTAAACCTTATCAACCGAGCCCCTTAGAAATAGATCTCCATGGGACCAAGATTTTACTACGTCACCAACAACAGACCCATGATTTACCAGGTCATTAAAATGTTCATCTTTTATGGATACTGTTCCGATCTATGAGTAACTCTGAGCCATCCACGAAAGCATAAACGAGGAACTATTTAGTTTTGGACTATAGACAGTTTTTAGACCTTCATAAATAGATTTCATATTATAGGCGACTGCTGCTTCGTGCATTTCTATTGCTATTTCGCCACAAAACACCTTTCATTAATCTTAGATTGGGTTGTGCACTTGATAATATTTTTTAGAGGAAGACGTCCTATTAGCTATCATCCCCAACTTGTGAGATTCAATGTATAGTGTTCACCACATTGTTAATGTTAGTATCGTTTACATAAAACCAGTCTTGGTGTTTCCTTTTACAAAAACCTCACTGCGTTACCAATCAGATCAGCATTCTGTATTTCTATATGACATTGTGGTCGTGACTATATTTCTGCCACGCTGGCGGACATAATCAATTGTCGCTATGTTTTTACCGAGGGTGACATTATGTTGTTTAATAATTATCTTTTTGTTGAAACACAATGTCAGTGACGGAAATTTTAAAGTCAATAGAAAGAAAAAGAAGTAACATTTCGTTTAAATTCATCTTGCCAACACCATGCTTACCATAGACCCTGGGCCACGCTAAATTTTCTAAATGAAAGCAGCGGTCATCCATAATATGATTTCTAGTATAGGCAGAAGGCCAGTCATTTGGGGGAGGGAAAGTCGATTAAATCGACCCCAGTGTGTTATTGGTGCTTTATTTTATTGACCCGTAAGGATGAAAGGCAAAGTTAATCTCGGCGGGATTTATGCTACAAAGCATGGTGTCCGACTCTCTACAGATACTGCCAAATATGAAATCTATTTCTGAAGGTCTAAAAACTGTCTACATCCCACAAGTAAATAGTTCTTCGCTTATGCTTTTGTCGGGTGGCTCAGAGTTAGTCATAGATCGGAACAGTATCCATAACAGATGAGCTGAACATGTCCATGGCCTGGTAAATCATGACCCTGTTGTTGGTGGCAAAGTAAAATCTCAATCCCACAGGCCAGTAAAATAACACACAAAAACTGATAAATATATTTTATATTCATCTTTATTTTTTGGGTTAAAGATTTGTTTCGACGCACTTCCTGTGATCTGATCAGCAATATAGTTCCTGTAGAGTAGGACGAGAGGATCGCATTTTTTGTTTAACAATGTGTAATGTGTAGTGTTTACCGTGGTCGTGGTACGCAAATGCACAAGTACATACGTATCTACGGTAGAATCTCAAATATGTACTATAGTATGAAAAAAAAACTTCGATTGAGACTGCGCTTAGTAAACAAAAGCAAAAAAAAAAAAAAAAATCATCTATAGAAGGCTCAAAATAATAATAAAAAGAACACAAGCGCGAGATATATGATAGTTAATTGAAATTTGTGGAAAAATATAGAATATACAGCATAGTCTCTAAAGCCAACTGGTGACTGCAAAAGATAAATTTTGATATTATTTAACCTCCTCAGCAAAGTATATTCCATTGTTATCAAAGAGTGATTAATGTGTGTGTATGTATGTATATATATATATATGTGTGTGTATGTATAAAACAAACAAGAGATACACACACACATATATATATATATACACACATATACATAAGCACATACATACATATACATATATGTATGTGTGTGTGTATGCAGAATATCTGTAGATAATGATGCTCAATCTATTGCAAGAGATCTTATTTAATATAATTAACATTTCATACACTAAACACTTATGGTATTTTAATTATATTACACACACACATATGTATATACACATATACATACAGTCATTGAGCAAACAGAAGTTTGATGAGCTTTTGATTCCAGAGTCGGGCCCGATCGATAAAGATCGAACCTGGAGCTGATCAATCGCGAAACGTGCGTCATACCTGAATAAAATTAATGATAATTTGACACCTCATCCTTACTTATTATTATTATTACTATATATATATATATAATGTAGTGGGGCTGATTTACGGATATCAACAATGTGGTTTAAGGAAAATATTCCGTTTGTATTGTATGCAAATAGGGGAAGGTCTACTTATACAAGTAGTTGAAAAATCCTCCCTGAGGAAGTTTATAATCTTAAAACAAGCAGGTAAGGTAACTCCAATAAGATCAATTAATTAAAATTTCTTGCGAAATGTAGAAAATGCAGTATGGGAATGGATCGTCTTTAAAGCCAACAATGGACATGATATAACGACGCATGCACACGCCTTTATGGTAAGGCAGTGGGTTAGTAGAACCGTTAGAGCATTGGATAAAATACTTGCTTATAGTTATTAATCACGGTGCTTTACACTTTGAGTTCAAATCCCGCCGATGTTTACTTTACCTTTCATGTTTCCGGATTCGTTAAAATAAGTACCAGTAAAAAAACTGGTGTCGATTTGATACTCCTATAATGCTTTCTAAGCGTAGTTGAAATTATAATAGATGTGATAGACGCGCGTAAAAAAATGAGTGCTTGCTAAATATTGATACATTAATAAATCGAGGACCTCTGATGTAAATAGATCCCATGTGTGACAATGTCGTTATCTTATTTTGCATGCATATATATATATAAATATATATATGTGTGTGTGTATACATATACATATGTGTGTGTATATATAAATATATGTAAGTGAGTGTGTGATTGTATATGAGCGCGCGTGTATATGATTCAGCTAACTCTGTCCGTCCCTTTCCCTCGTCTCACTCTCCTCATCCTACTTCTTTCTCTCCGCCTTTACCTCATTCCTTATTTCCTTCCTTCTTCAAATTTATCAATGCCTGGATTTATGTTGCTTGATGTGTTCCATCTCAACAATTTTCTCCCATTGAATCGACTACTTATTCCATACACATACGCACTCACATATAATATACATCTTAAACTTTGAAGCTTTTTTTTTAATTTGGTTTATTAGAAATATACACGTATATGTTGACGACTGCTTAAAAAAGACATTATCAACACAGCTTAACAAAATAGCCCACCCCTCCTCCACCACCACCACGAAAAAACTCCTAAAATATATTTAAAATAATTTTTTAAAAATCATTAGAAAATGAAAGGAGAAAGAGAGGGAGGAGAGAGAACTAATAAGGAAAGCTAATAATATCAGCGTCGATGATGATGATAATAACGACGACGGCGATAACAGGAACAAGAACAGTAAGAATAAGAGCAAGAACAGGAGAAACAGTCGGGAAAGAAGCTTAAGTTGGTCTTTTTTTTTTCTGGCCCGATACTTCCTTCTGTCTCATGGTGTATTTTATAGGCTATGGCGGCAAACTGTATCTATGAGGTAAGGACCTGTATTTATCACTATATCTTTTCTTCTGCTTGCAGCTGTTTTTTTCTTTCACTCTTCATTTCACTGTATCCTTTACTCTTCTCTCCCTCCACACACATACATACATACATATATATATGTACATATATATATAAATATATATATATACACGCACACACGTATATATACACACACGTATGTATAAATATATATATATAATATCTATTGAGTGCTCTGAATCAGTTATAAACATTTATATTTGTTGAATTACCAACAAATTGAATACCCCTTCTGCTTATATATAATATTTATATATATATGTGTCTATATCTTTCCCCACTTTTACTTTTTCCCCTCTCTCACTTCGGTAGGCTTTTCTCTTCTTATGTGTGTACCTGTCTTTCTTGCTCTGACACTCCTTGACACACGTTATTTAACTATTACTTTCACATACATATCTTTCTATCTATCCACCTAAATACTACTGATCGTTCTCTCTCTCTCTCTCTCTCTCTCTCTCTCCATACACACACTTTGTATAATTTTAATTGATAGTTTATTTGCAGGTTATTTCATCCGCTCGCTCTTACCAAATCGAATGTGTTCATCTAGTTGTTGATTTGTTTTCAGTAGCCAGTTATTTCCCTGTTTCTCTCCACAATTCTTTATAACTATTATGTGTCTACGTATGTTTTGGTCAACTTGATGACATTTTGTAGCTATGAAAACATTGATGTAGTTATATACACAGAAATATACCTACACATATACACCCAAATGCACTTACATAATATTCATGAAGTCACTGACAATATATTATACAATTAATATTTTTACACAGTTAACTGTGTGCACAGCATTAAAAAAAAAATATGTACACATACAGTACAATGGTACAGGCATGTGTTACGAGATGAGGCATGTTAATAACAATTATGGCCATTATAACCTGAAACTTAAAGCAACACCCAGAAGAATAATAGTAAATACACGAAATATTTTAATCACGAACACACATACACAAACCGTAAGACAACTGTTATGAAGAAATGCTTGCGGTTTCGATATGTTCTAGTAAAGCCAACTTATAAAGAGCAAAACAGTATAAAACTGTTGTGATTTGTGCGTCTGTGCCTTATCTCTTTCATCGTAATTCCAAGTTTCATTGTCAATAATAATAATATTCACTGTATCTTCTCATGTGTTATGTTTATATATGGTGGGTTTGTTTCTTTGAGCTTTCTCTGAAATAACATCAGCTATGCTGGCGGAATGACGAAGCAATGGTGCACGAAAATCAGGTAGCGGGGCAATAAAAAATATAGCAACACAACATGCATGCATGCATACACACGAAAGATCAGTGGGATCGCACATTCATACACGCATATATTTATACATTGTTTTGTATATATGTGTATGTATGTATGTATGTATATATATATATATATATATATATATATATATATATATATTGTTTCGGTATAAGTTATTATTACATATTGATTTGATTTATCTGACCAATTTTAGCATAGCAAAATACTTATGTAGATTTACGTTATAGAATAGTCGTGTCCATCGATCAGTAGTTTTTGTATTGTAACAGTTCATTTAGTGTTTATATATATAAAGACTAAATGAACTGTGTGTGTATATATATATATAGAAAGATATGCTTGTAGATAGGTGTAGGTAAACGGTTGGGTAAATTTGTTTTGAAGCATGGTCAAGTCAACTCTAATGATTTCTCGATTCTGTTTGCTTATTTTTTCAAAGTTGGCTGTGAGTACATTATATCGATAAATAATATTCCCCTATCTTTATCTGCTTCAGACATTGACGAGTTTTAATTTAATAAATATAAATATTTACTTTTCCCGTTATTCTTTCACTGCTTTCTCCCACTAAATCGTTATGCATGTGCAATGAATAAGTAAGTTCCTCCTGGCCACCTTTTTTTTTTATGTAAGAATGGCCCCTGACGACTTCTACTTTGTAATCTACCATTTATCAACCTACATGTGTAGGTGTTAAAAGTGAGATTTGTTTTATTCATTTTGATTAGTATTTTGTTCATTTCTGTTAATGTACTGCATTATCTTTACCATTTTTTTTGGCACATGCAACTAACTGTTTTAAATATCTGTAGTGGACATTGCATTACATTAAATTATTAGATTCAACAGCCAGCATAATACTGGCTTGACTATGTGTGTGTATGTGTGTATATATGTATAGTCGTGTAGCGGTAGATGATAGATATTAAATGCCATGCATGGCGATAAAACTTGAGATTCTTTTACCCTTGTAAAAAGTTAGCAGGAACAATCGCAATGGCTGTGATTGATGTTACTTAGATTTTTATAAGCCACTTTATCTTATTTCATTTTGTTATCCATCACACGCATATCTATAGTTAATATTATACATATATATATATACACACACACACACATATATATAAATTATAAAATCAATCAACTTTTTTCCTATTCAGTGCATATCGTATATAAATAAATATTTTATTTGTTAGTCAGAGGTGGAGGGGCAATATTCATATAACTTTTTAAAAATCTTTATTTCTAGTTTCGTTTCGATTTGAGGTGAAACTTTTCTTGTTTGAATCCCGATAATTTATTAAGGAAAAAAGAAAATATAAATCTAGTTTCATCATATGAATGGAATGTGTGTTCGAGCGATTGAGTGTTTATACATACAAATAATACTTGTGTATGAGTGAGCACGTGGGTTGTTTGTCCCTTTAACTGTCTGAATATATCGATTCCTTTTGGGATTCCACAAAAGGATAGTTACAGCATACACACTCACTGTCTGCATCCTTTGTGACAGTAATCAGCTTATACATTGCTAGCTCTGCCTTATTTACATAAACTTATTACTCTCAGCCCCACTCTGTCGGCGACACATGCATGTTTGATATTTTTCAAATTTTAATTCATCCTAGTTTTTGAACTTTCTGTAAAATCAAATGTGTCTAAGTCAATTGCTTTGAATCCAATTTCTTTATGTATGGCCCAAACTTTGTGTGTGTATGTATTAGAATGTATGGCCAGGTGTAAGCGCTATTGTCAGTTTATGTGCCGCCACTCGATGCGCGCACGTTTATACTTTATCGACATTTTTACTCTTTCATCACTAAAGTTTTTTTTTCTATTCAGGACGCATCGACCACACATTACTTTGCAGCTATATCGTATTAGCTATCTATTTTGACCACGACAACTAGCAACCATTTGCATCACTTCTATAACTAAATTAACTACTATATCATTCAGACAACACCTTTTAATGCTGATTTTACGCCACGCATTGAGCAAATTTCTTTCCTTGTCTATGCCGAATATGTTAGGAGAGAGAGAGTGAGATCTGATAGTTTTATACATCGTTCAAATACCGCCAGGTCCACAGATGCGACACCTAAGTTCTTTGTCAGGATGTATAGTAGTTCATCCGCCTCGTCGACAACATTCCACGAAAATTGTGATAGCTTAGAAGTTTATGCCTTAATTTCCCTACAAAACGATTTGTCAGAAAGCAATAATTCTTGTTTGATATGCAAACATATATGTTTATTTATTTTTTATTATTTGTGACCTCATATCTGCCAAAGAAACCATCATTGTTATTCTTATTAAAAAAGAAATAATAATAATATTGATAATCATAATTATTATGCCTTTCATCCTTACGTAGTCGATAAAACAAAGTACCAGTAACGCATTGGAGTCGATTTATTCCCCCCCCCCCCCGAAATTGATGGCCATTATTATTATTATAGTAATTTCATGTCACTTCAGAATAACTACTCTATTTGCTAGACATACGGGTGCTTTCCGATATTTGGTTTGTGGTTTCCCGTTTCTGAGCTAAAACCCCGATAGTCTATTATATTTTTTTTACTGCTAAAGAATATTTAACATCAATAGGAGGATCAACTTTATCCCTTCCACAAAAATTAGCTTTGAAAATAAATTGAAATTTTTTGTTTATATATGAACTTTCAGATTTTGCAAAATAAGCTACCTTTAGTTCAACGGCAAATATTAAGTACAAAAAGTTCTCAGTGGACTAAATTATTTGCATGATTTACCTGGCAGCATATAGAAATTTTGTTTAAAACGTTATTTAATAATGTTTTATCAATAAAATTTACTCTTATTCTATTTAAGTGTGTATACCATATTTTGTTCAATCTTGATAAATCGATGCTGATGGTAGTTCTGGATGCCATTACACATTATTGGTGTTTATCATAAGGCCTTAAGACGTGGAATAGAGAAATCAAGTTTGTTGATCCACATTACCATTGAATTACTGTTGACAGATGATGAAAATAGTGGGCAATGCAAGCATGTTTAATGTTAATGGAAATATATAGCTTTATTAAAAAGTATACGATTCATCAACGTTTGTCTATTTAAAAAAAGAAGGAAAAAAATTAAATAGCGAAAGTAAGGAGAGAGAGAGAGAGAGAGAGAGAGAGAGCGAGCAGCAAATTCTGCACCTCATTCTAGGGAAGGGAGCAGCATACTTTACACACCAGTCTAGATGGAATATCTCAGTTGTACACTCCAGAACGAAATGGCGAAGACATGCCACAGAGAACAGCTAGCAACACTTGCAGTATTAGACACTTCACCTCACGGGACTCCTTCAAGCAGGATGCCCTCCTCATTTTGTGGAGGAAAATGGCAGTTCAGGAACTGAGGATACCAGAGGTCTCAATGGTGACTGGCATGAAAAGGAAGTGGTTAAGTCTTGGGTATTTAGCTATCTTCTTCTCTGCGTTACTGGTAGCAGTGGCTGAATTTATGGTTGAAATGACAAATTTTCAATCAGAACATTTCACAGAATGTGGTGTCACAGATGAGAGATTTACCTCCCACAGATGGGAAGAGGGTTATCTTGTTAGTAAGTTAATGTATATGTGGTAATTCTGACTACTGTAGAACGAGAATCAAATGGTTGGTGTTAGTACTATAGTTCTTTGGACCTTGAAGTGGGGCACTCATAATTTAACATATTTTAAATGAAAAACAGTTTATGATTTTCGAATAATTTTGAAAATAATCAAGAATTTGAAGTAATTTAGTAATATAACTACTTATCTCATTATGATGGAAGGTTGTTAGACAGTGCTGGTGCCATGATAAATTGCACCCAGTACTTACCTGTAAAGTGATTGGCATTTGGAAGGGCATTCAGCTGTAAGAAACCATTTAAAAATGGAAAGTATGAGCAAGACATGGCCATTTAGCCTGTCATAGTCTCTGAATATGATAACCCATCCAACCCATGCTAGCATGTAAAACAATAATGGTGATAAGCACTTTAATGCAAACAGTTTTATATTGTAGAACCAGGGCAGGTTTGCATCAAAAGGGATAACTTTTTTGTGTGTGTTTTCTTTTTTAAAAGTTAACTAAGTGATGATTTATTTAAATAAAAAGAATTTGGTTTTTCATAACTTTATTAGGTTCTTGAAAATTTCATTTTGATATTTCAAAAAAATACCATATCGTCTGCAAATCCCAGCTGACTGATTTTACACCGGTCAGTCTTGATATTACTTCCAATCCAGTTTCACATGCCAATCCTGTTCATGAAATTAATGAACAGGAGAAGTGACAGTACGCACTCTTGGCGGAGTCCAACTCCCACATTGAATTGTTTCAATTTAGCACCATTTATCTGACTATAAATACTCGGGCATTCGTGTAGAGACATTAGAGCAGCAAGAAGCTGACCATCGATTCCATACTCCTGCAGAACCTTCCACAGCAGGTCTCGAGGAATGCAGTCATATGCCTTTTTGAGGCCTACAAAACAAGAATACTCCTCTTGGCATTATTCCCACAATTTCGCAAAGACCTGCCACAGTGAATATTTGGTTGGCTGTTCTGTGTAATGTCCCTACATCTCTTTGCCAAACACTTAGCATAGACTTTACCAGCGAGGCTTAACAAGGAGATCCCTCTATAATTGGAGCAATCTCTCTTGTCTCCCTTTTTGAAAATTGGGATTATCACGCCCAACTGCCATTGCTTAGGTGCCTTTCCAGAGATTCAGACAACCTGGCACACACAAGTCAGTCAGAGAATACCCCTTCTCTATTTAAGTTTTTTAACATCTCAGGCTGAATTTCATCTTGCCCAGCAGCCTGGCCACATTTGAGCTCTTTAATTACTCTTGTGATCTCAGCTTCCGAGAGATTAGTCATTGCTCCCCCCAGATACACCTTATGTACACCAGAAGATGTGGTTGTGATTGGATTTAGGGGATCAGAAAGTGATCCCCGATTTGCACTTGATAGGTTTGATGCCGAGTGCTGCATGACTGGAATGAAAATCAGTGCTGCGAAAACTGAGACACTCGTCTTCTCAAGAAAGCACGTGCAGCACACTCTAGATATGAATGGAGTTCCACTGAAGCAGGTGGAGAGGTTCAAGTATCTCAGGGTCTTGTTCACTAGTGATGGAAGGCAGGAGGCTGAATTAAGTGCAAGAATTGCAAAAGCTGGTGCAGTAATGTGTCAGCTTTGTCATTTGGTAATCAGAAGTGAGGTAGGTGTAAAAGCCAAACTCGCTATCTTCAATTCAGCATTTGTGCCAACCCTTACCCATGGTCATGAATCTTGGGTAATGACTGAAAGAATATGATCGCCTGAAATATGTTCCTCTGAAGGGTCTTTGGAGTAACATTACTCAATAGAGTGTGTAGCTCAGAGATCAGAGAGTTGCTTCAGGTAGAGCAGCTACTTCTCTGAACTAATTGATCACAAATCAGATAATATGGTCATGTGGTTAGAATGTCTCGAGAAAGAATCACTGGACAGATTTTATGGGCAAAACCCAAGGGTAGAACCCAAACAAGATGGTTGGATAACATCCATGAGCTTAGCAGGTCTCGCTTGAGGATCCAGCTAGATGAGTTGGAAGCAGTTGTTTCTGACAGCACCTGCTGGAAGGAATGTTTGAGGACTCTTCTCTCATCACCCTCTCAGGAATAAGTGGGCAAAGAAGAAAAAGCTTTCTAAAAATCACATTTAATAGTTTTGAAAATTGAATATTACATTTTAGAACATAAATTAGAATAGCATATTGTTGTTATAGTTGTTACTCGTGTTTTTATGTTGATAGGCATGTCATAGAAATAATTGATGAAGGTTCTAGATGTGTTCATGTTATCTTCATTATATCTGTAGATTTGGACTTTAAAGCATGTGGTTCCTACACAGAAGCAGTTAGTTGACAAAAACTCTGCTTAACACTTTTCATGGTACACAAAGGTTCTATGGTACACAAAATTTTAAGTAAGAAATTTTAAGTTATGTTTCATACATGAGCTTAATTATTTTCGAAATTAATTGGAGATCAAAAGCAGTGTATTTCATTAGAACTTTATTTTTCATCCTTTTATAGCTGATAAAATATAGTACCAGTCAAGTCAGTGGAGTTGTTAGTGTTGGCTGAAATGCTTTGTAGTGTTTGTTCTCGCTTTTTTACATTCTGAGTTCAAATCTCTTTGTGACCTACATGGATCATAGATTTAATCTTGGATATGGTTCACTACCACCACATGGCTCTTAGGAGCCTTAAGTGGAATCTATTCTGCTGCAAGCATTTGGGCCAAGTCTCCGAGATTGCAGATATAGTCTTGGGGGTTCAGAAAAGTGCTATCTGTTATATGTGAGATGCTGTGATGGAGAACTCCATGCATGCATAGCAAAACAGATGAAAAATGGTGATATGTGTTTGTATGTATATCAACTAAATCAACATTAAGTAAAAGTAAATTTTATTAGTTGTTTTTTTTCCGCCCAATCTTAGTTTGTGTCAGATTTTTCAGGAATGTGCATTGTTTGATTGATGAAAGGAAATAACCAAATATATTAATTTCAATTTTTATGTTTGTTAAGATGGCAAATTGGCTGAGTCACTGGAGCATCAAAATAAATGCCTTACAGTATTTGTTCTGGCACTCAGAATCCTGAGATCAAATTCTGCCACGATCAACTTTGCCTTTCAGTCTTTCGGGGTCAATAAATAGAGTACTAGATGAGGGCAGTGGATTAGCGGAAGGGACGCCTTGCAGTAATTGTTTCAGTTTTGTGCGTTCTGAGTTCAAATTTTGTCTCCTATCACAAGAAAAATGGCGACATGATAGTTCTCCCATGAGATGCTTGCTAAACCTATTCAGGAGTGAGCACCAAATTTTTATGTTGATTCTTGCTCCTGTATTTTCATTTTTCTATGTTAGAATTTTGTGGCAAGCATTTACCAGAGTGAATTTAGTATATTTTTCACTATTTTTTTGCTAGCAGGTAGCAGTAGATAATTACATCTTGGAGTGTTACATTTAAAAAGAATAGTATAAGCTAGTGAATTTGGTATTGTAAATGGGAAATAGTTCTGTTTAGGATTACTATGTTAGGCAGAAGAATGTTAAGACAAGCATGAGTTTGCCATTTTACAAGGGATATATTTGTATATGAATAGTTGACAAACACCAGCAGTATATACTGTACTTAAAAATAAGGGAAGGCATCTGTTCATAGAAAAAACTGCTTTAAAAGATATGTTAGCATGGAAAAGTTGACAATAATGATGAAATACATATAAACAGATGCATACAGATATAGACACACCATTACAATTAATATATCTATGCAATATGTGCATATGAATTTACAAATATCCATAGAAATACACATATAAATGTACAAATACTCACAGAAATACACATAAACATATATGCATACAAATTTACACACACATACTTATAAAGTCATATACATACACCTATGCAAACACACTTGTTTATAATTCTCTCATGATTTTTATGAGTCTTTGAGATCTCGGGTTACTTGATTCAAAGATCATGAGTTCAAGTCATGTCACTTGAATTCTATTGTGTTCTTAGCAACATTATTGGCAGTATCGGTAGAGGGTCGGACGCCATGCTTTCCAGCATAGTTACGTCCCTTTACGATCCGAGTTCAAATCCCGCCGAGGTTGACTTTGCCTTTCATCCTTACGGGGGTCGATAAAAATAAAGTACCAGTAATGCGCTGGGTAATTGCTGGCCTTGTGCCTAAAGTAGAAACAATTATCACTTTAATTGAACCTTAGATGAATTTGCACCAGAGAGACATTTATTTGGAAGTAGGGTTTGATGTATTATTAGATCTGCAATGCAGGCATGATTCCCATTTGAGCCATTTCACTCATTTAATTTGTTCATCATCATCAGCATCATCATCATCATCATACGTCCGCTTTCCTGTTTGCAAGGGTGGGACGGGAACTGATTCTGGCTTGATTTCTACAGCTGGATGCCCTTCCTAACACCAACCGCATTTACAGTGGGTGCTGGGTGCTTTTTTTCTGTGGTGCCTACACGTCCACTTTACAGTGTGGGCTGGGTGCTTTTTTGCCGTGACACCTCCACGACCACTTTGCAGTGGAATGATAGGGACTCCAGTCCCTATCATCTCATTTCTGAGTAAACTGGAGCAATGTGAAATAAAGTGTCTTGCTCAAGGAAACAACACATCATCCGGTCTGAGAATTGAATTCACAGCCTTTCGATTGCAAGGCCAATGCTCTAACCACTAAGCCATGTGCCTCCACTTGTTGTATTTGTAAATTCTTGCGTTTAATAACTTAGAAAGAAATGAATTGTCCTTGAGTAAAAATGAAGCTTTTGGTACTAAGAGGTTGCAGATTAGTTTTTTAAAAATTCTAATTTTATTCATCATTGTCATCGTCATCATTTAATGTTCATTTTCCCTGATAGCAATATGAGCCAGTAAAACAGTCCTCGATCTGATAGACCAAATTTCTCTCAAATTACATTTAAAAAAAAAAGGAATATACATTTTAACATTAAAGTTTACTAGATAATGTAGTCTGAGATATACTATGAGAAGGACATATGTATACAAATACTTTTATTGATAAAACATTACTAAGTGCAACACAAGTGGGCTCATCATCATCATTTTACATTCATTTTTATTTTATTTTATTTTTTTTTGCTTGTATGGGTTGGACAGGTCTTTTTCAGCACATACACCCTCAACTCATAGTGTTTCTTCAACATTTCTTTTGTGGGGTTCAGTGTTTTGTGATCAGCACTAACCACCTTTACCTAGCTTTTTCTTGGTCTTTTGTCTTTTATTGTTTATGGGAGAATAGTCACCCCCTCCCAACCTACATTAAATTGCCAAAATCAGAGTTTTAAACTATACAGTAAAGGGTAAATGATGATGATATGTCCGACCCATGCCAATACTTAACACAGACATAAAATGACGATACACATTTAAATCCTTTTGATATCAAACCACCTCTGGTTCCATGTTACAAGTCTGTTTATTGTTAAGTGTTTTCATTTATCTAAAACCCTTTCCAAAATGATTTTATGTAAGAACTTTTGTAGAAATATGCTCCAATATCTTCATAATGAGGAAGATAGTTATATATCCCTCCAAATTCTTAATTAGTTTCAGAATGATTTGGAAATTATTGGCTGTGTCTTTCATTAGAAATATGGTAAAGAAAGTGCTAAACTTAATAAAAGGATCCTTAGAAAACTAAATTTAGCTGGATTTTAATTTTCCTAGTTGAGATTTTATTTCTTATCTCTTTATTTGGTCATTGCATGCCTAAGATTCTTGTATTTTGTATAGTTTTTGTTTCATTTCATAATAAAGAATTTTGGCATAATGTTTAGAGTGAACTCACAATTTTTGATAATTTTTATTGTCAGCCTTTTTTATGATCTCAGATTATTAACCTTCATATATGTATGGGCCCGTAACTCCTGGTGGACTAATAGGAGTGCCATTGGGACATATGGCATATCTTGGACGTCCCTCTCCAGGTCTGAACACTGCTGATTTCTTTCTGAGAAAGAGATAGTGATAGGAAGTGAGGCAGAGATATAGAGGAAATATCAACACCAGTACTGGACTAGTACTTTTTTCTTAACCTGATTTAAATTCAGTGCAGATAGTCAGTCTATCTGACCATATGACAACTCTGTCAATTCGCTGCCATATGGTAAACTGAAAAAAAGTTAAAAGAAATCCCAGTTTCCAGTTAAAATCTATTTAGATATTAATGTTAGGATTATTATTGAAGTCTAATAGAGCATTGATTGTCTTAATCTAGTGTATATTTGACTTAAATTATTTATAATTATAATTTCCTCTTTGATATCAGCAGCTTAAGGAAAATCCTAGTCCTTGTTTAGATTATAAAATGTTGTAGATGTCTATTGTTTATTTTTGAAATTTTATCTCGCAATTGGTGAACAATAGTGTTGTTGGTTAAAAGTTTCCAATGAGCCAATCACTGAGAGTGATATGGAAGTGTATGTGTTTGTGCAGAACAAATATTTCAAATGGCTCATGAATGTGCTCATTATTAAAATCATACTTCATGGTTGGTTGATTGTTCTGAGCTATTGACTATTAACTCTTTTGTATCAACTCACCCATTGGAATGAAACAAATTCATCTATTTTAAATTGTTTCTACTTAAATTGAAATCTTCCTTCAAAATGTTATATAGGAGACATTAAGTTACTATTTTAGTAATGAAATGATTTATAATTTTAGTAAATCCCTCAAAATTTTCCATTAATTAACTGAAATACAGTATTTTTCTTTATATATATATATAGTCATGAAAAGATTAACTAATGAGTTCAAAAGTCTTGTTTTAACTCTATTTATTTGTCAGACTAGCTGTGAATAAGTGTCATTTTCACTTTTGAATACTGTTAAGATGAAAGCCTAGTCTTGAAAACAGCATGTCCCAGACAATTTATATGTAAATCTTAAAATTTGCAGAAAAAATATATACTATACAACAAAACAAAATGATTGTAGTAAGTTTAAATTAAAACAGAAAGGAAGGATGTTGGATTGTAAGACCTAGAACATTTAAGGTTAAAGGCATGAAATGTGATTTGAATTGTGGATTTCCATGTGTAATAGGGATATACACTAATTGATTGCTTAAGACTACTAATATAAAGGTCAGGAATTGAAATGCAGCCACAGACATTACATTATATTCCTAGCCTAAACATCCTGTTGAGAATTTATCTTGCACAGCCTTTTTTTTTTAGATACTATTATATTAATTATTCCTTTCATGAATCACAATTTTATATAGAGCTGGTGCTTATTTCTGCTTTCTCTCAAGCTGTTAAGGAGAAAAGATAGTAAGTTAGCAGTTGCAGTAGAGAGCTGGGCTAAAGTAGTTTCATTAAAGTACCAGTAATGCACTTCTAAAATATATAATCTAGAGTCTGTCAAAAGTGATAATTGTTGAACATGAGAATTGATTGGATAACCTTCAGATCTGTCCAACTAATTAACATTGAAGTAATATACTATTTAATTAACCTCTGAAGCTTACATTATATGTTTTTATACATTCAATATCCTATTAACCATATCTGATGGTGCTGTGACTTTCCCTACCATTGAATCCTTGATTGACTTACTGATTATGTGTGAACTAACCACTATAGTTGGTTTCTCTGTTGATCACATTTGGGAGTTTTTCACTATCCCACTCACATTCTTTATTCAACATCTTATTGACATTGCCATATCTCTTTTCACAGACATTGAAGCCATGCAAAACCTTCATTTCAAGTACAATTCTTTGCAATACCATCCTGCTTCTTATAAATTGGAATACTCTATGTCTCCCACCTATACTTTCAGCTTCTTTCTAGATGTTTTTACTTCATATCTTTTTTTGTTTTTCTCTTTTCTCATTTTTCCAAGTCTGTCAGTTACCATATTTCTAATGAAAGAGACTGCCTATGATTTTTTAAAGTAATTATGGATTTGGAAGGATTTAGTCATACAACTAAATTTTTTGCTATTTATCTGGTGTTTGAAGCATAAGTTAAAAGTTGTTACATAAATTTAGCATTTAAACTGGCTGTATCCGGCCAAAACTATCTCACTTCTTTCTGTTTAAACCGGCTGTAAACCGGTCACTCATACTGATGTTCTCAAAATAAATAACATCTCATGGATTCAATATTAAGTGAGATAATGAAAATACAATAGTAAATATAGAGTAATGTAAATGCTAAAGGGTTAAATAACTATAAACATTTTCAAAAAGGTAATTTTGTATCGTAGAACCAAGGGCAGTTTCAGGTGGTTTGGTATCAAAATGGTTAAAACCTTATTTATTAAACTATTTTGTCATCATACTACTCTCTGTCTGCCTGGGACCTAGCTCCATCTGACCATCGAATTTAACCATTAGCTTTTGGCATGTTGTTTCTTAGCAACTGCTAGATGTCTTCTATATTATAGTTCTCTATAAGCATTCACATTACTCTATATATACTATTATATTTTCATGGTAAATGCTTTATCTCACATAGTATCAAATCTATGAAATTTTGAAAGTATTTATTTTGAGAACAATACCTTAACATCAGTTTGAGTGACCAGTTACAGCCAGTTTCAACAGAAAAAGATAGAGAATTCTGGCTGGTTTTGGCCGGTTTGAACATTAAAGGGTTAAAGAGATGTCATGAAGTGCTAATTGGAAGTTATATCGTAAATCAAATTAGGATTTTTTATCTTCGCTAATGTAATTTGTTTCCTAATTTTCCTTGTCTCCACCTGAAATTTCTGATCTATATTGAAATAACTAGCTATGATAAGGATATTGCTGTCATCAATTCTTTAGGTAGCTTACACAAAGGTTTCATAGAAACTGTTTTAAACAGAGATCACACACTGTAATGTTGATTAGAAAAATTTCAGAGGCCAAAAGTTTATATCTTGTTATTAGTATGGTATTGTGTCCAAGAGCAAGACATTTATCTTACCCTAAGTAGATACCACAGGTAGGGTATTTCACATCTGTAAGCAGTTCCTTTTCTTGCTAGTAAAACTACCCAGTAATGGTTCAGTACCCTACAAAGTGGGACATTTTATCTTTTATCTAAAAGCTGCATAACATTTGTCTTATGGAGGTCTGGAAAAGATTAGCTTAGGTAGCTAATATTTAAAAAATGAAGACATTCAAGGAGACTGCAAGTGGTTTGCATTAGTAAATATCTATTGTCGTTCAGCCCCATGTTAGCCATGATTGAGCAGACCTCTGATGAAAAGCTTTCCAGCCATAGCCATCTTATCTTGTTTTCAGGAGTAGTGTATCTAGGATCACATTATTGACTCATTCTATTTTTTTAAGGTGGTAGGATATTTTGGCATACCTGAAAAAAACATGACATTTCAAGATTATACTTTATTAAATGTATTTTGAGCAAAGGGTTCTACCCATACTCATCCCTAAAACAAATGTTAGATATTTTATTGCTGTCATATCTCATATCTTAGTTTTTGTAATATTCAGGAAGTAGTGTAGGTATACTCTCAGTAATGAAGTGGGTAGCTATAATAACTAAAAATAATTAAACTCAGACTTGTGATCTTTCATGGCAACAACACACATAACATCGTAAAAATTACATCCTAAATACTAGGCTTTTTCTTAAGAGCCAGACAATTCTTCATCCCTTATAGGTTGCTGACTCTCTACAAAACACAAGTGTCTTCTACTTTAGTGTATTGCTCACATATTTGGAATAGCACTACTGTCACATCTTAGACTGCATTAAAAGCTCTCACTCTATCCTCGCTTCTGATCCACTAATCATCTTATTTATCTCAACCTCCAAACCTTCCTATCCAGTTTTTCTTAAAGTTTCACATGAAATTGTATTGTGCTTAACTCTTTACCATTTACATTACTCTATATATACTATTGTATTTTCACGGTAAAGGCTTTATTTCACAGTTAGAATGTCTTAGGAGAGAATCGCTGGACAGTTGATATTTATTTTGAAGACAATACCTTATTGTAGGTATGAGTGGCCAGTTACAGCCGGTTTGAACAGAAAGAGGTGAGAAAATTCTGGCTGGATACAACCGGTTTAAATGCTATAAAGGGTTAATGTTACACTGAATAAGAGGAACTTCATGAAGAAATGGTTATGTTAAATGCCACAATATATTGTAAACTTATTTACATTCAAATTAAGGCAATCGACAGTTTTAGTTAGATATTTCTATGTAGCTAGGAAATTATTTAACCACAAGTCAAGTTAAGATTTGTCAGTGGCAACTGAAGTATTATGTGTATGTGAAAACAACTATCTGGTATAGTGAATGTCGAATGAAGAAGAATGATGATAATGATACTGTGATTGAATATTCTTAGATTAAACTTAATGACAGTGTATTTTCACCCCAGTTTTGTTACCTTTATTAGAAATTATATTATCTCAACATGAAACAGATTTGTTTCATGGGAGATTTAGTTGCTCTTGTAGAATCTTATATGTTGATTCCTATCAATCATGTAGTGTTGTAAATGCTAGTTCCTGTCAGATTACCAATCTGTAGTAATGTAATTGACACTGGTTTTCTGCTTGGTTAACTGAGGTATGTGGAACAGTATACTGCTGGGTATAAATTAATGTCATAACTTGGTTGTTGAGATATCACTGAAAATTTCATTTTCAAATAGTGATTCCCATTGCTTTTATTTGAGACCCTTGTGAGAATTTCAGCTCAGTATTGAAAGCTAACAACCATTGCCTTAACATGCCAAACAGAATGTCAAGAGGAATCTTCAAGCAGTGTCAAAAACACAACCACCTTCCTAGTACTGGTGCTATTATAAAATGCAGTCAGTGTGTAAGAACATATGTAAGCAAAATGTAGGCCCATCTAAGAGGTTAGTACTGACTTGGTCTGTGAAGATCCACCCTATTCTTGGCAGCAGAGAAGACAGACGTTAAATGATGTCTGCTAATGCAATTAAGAAAGATATGAGTATCGTAATATTCTCTTCTTTCAATTTCTAGTTTCATGACTTAATTAGAAATCAATTGTATTCTCTCTTGTTGCTTATATGTAGTATGAAATGGATGACTGGATAAATTACTGGACTACTCATGCTGACTTTGGGATTTTAAATTTGCTGCATGTTGCAAGGATGGCTATGTAGTTAAGAAGTTCAGTTGGCACCCACTTGATTATGGATTCTGTTCCACTGTGGGTGGCATTTTGAGCTAGTGACTGGTGAACAGAAAAAGTATGGAAGTTGTGTTTGCTTTGCATTTTAGACCACGTACACGAGCAGTGTTACTTGTTTATGTCCTGTGGCCTATAGGCTTGATGTGCAAAGATCAGTACTTTATATAAAAAAGTAAAGGTTGGCATCAGCAAGGGCATTCAGTTATAGAATACTATTTCAAAACAGTATTGTGCAACCCATACTCAAGGAAATAAGACATTAAATTACGGTCATGTTTCGTTTTGTTTCCAGACAGGATACTTTATTCTACTTGCCATTTAGCTGTCAGGAATAGATAGTAGATTAATCTGGAAGCATTAACTGTGATACACTGGTGTTTTAGCTAGGAAAGATTTATTTCATCCTTCCCACCATGAAACTAAAGCTAAACACTACCGCTCAAGAGATCCTTCAATATATCAGGCCATTACTTTAGGTTTTGCTGCTGATGGTTCTTACAATAGTATAAAAATAGCTTTGCAAGGTACAGAGAAATGAACTAAACCATTGAGATATGTGTTTGCAAGGTGTAACATCAGTGATTAATACTTCAGCATTTAAACTGGCCATATCCGGCCAGAATTCTTTCACCTCTTTCTGATTAAACTGGCCATAACTGACCATGTATTCTGACGTTAAGGTATTGTTCTCAAAATAAATTCAAAATCTCATAGATTTGATATTATGTATAATAATAATGAAAATAATGTGTACAGTGCTCAGGTGCACTACAACTCATCAAAAGTGTATGCATAGTACATAGGGTAATGTACAATTGTCAGGAAAATGAACAGTGCATGAGTAATGATATACACGTGTGCATGTGTATGGAAGGGGGACATCAGGTGTAGTTTTGGCGAATTTCGGGAAGCATGAGGGTTTTAAAAGATGCAGTGTCTCGGCAGCTAACATTATGTGAGATAATTATGAGGTAAAGCCTTTTCGGTGAAAATATAATAGTAAATATAGAGTAATAAAAAGGCTGAAGGGTTAAGTTCTATCTACCTACTTGGTTGTAATTTTCAACTTTCTTTGTAGTACATCTTTAGCTCATGTATCCACTCATAACTTCATAATTGAATTTAAGCAGTGATGTTGCAGAAATTGAAAACCAGTCAGAATAAGTTGTAACAACCCACCTTATCAATTAATTAACATTTCTGAAGATTGTTTATATTTTCAGTTTAATGCATACGTTTAAACCTAGTACCATCTATTGTGACATGCATAAAATTTTTGGTGCTGAGCAATATAAAGATTATTTAGTACATTCTTAACTATAATTTTAATGAATTTGTAGTGACCTACATTCCGCGGGCTCACATACATTCTCTGTGCGTGATTTGGCTCAGTTCAGCCAATCAGCGCCAGTAGAAGAGGATGTATCCCTACGCGCCCTGAGGAAGAAATTCCCCGCGAAGATTTGAAGAATCTGTCTCTTGAACCGGGAACTTCGAACCAGCAACACGCATAATGTAACGGTGAGATTTTGCACCCTAGCCTCGCCGGCTTTCCGGCGCAATGGCACATTCCCTTTTGTAACCTCTTTTTATGTGTAACTTCAACCATATAAGTTAACAAACATTGTTTGTGCTACATCAAAAATAAACATACATTTCATCTTTAATTTCTGCTGTTGAAATCATTATTATGTTACTCGTGTCTCAATAACATCTATAATCCATGCTGCTGGAATTGGCGACCCGACGAAAGGAATATTGTAAATACAAAGATGGTAAATAGATCGAGGGACCTTCCCTTACGTCTGTCGACAAGACAATCCAACGAGGATACTATCATTTTACTACACTGTCAACTAACGACCTTCAAACTACTACCCTGCTAAAAATTGCTCTGAACATGTCTTTCAATTAATTTTAAAAATAATCGAGAATTTGAAGAGAGTTTAGTAAAATAACTAGCTTTTACATTTATTTCTCTATTTGGCTGATGTTTATTAAGAACATGAACTTATCAAAAGATTCTTTGATGAAATTATATTGGAAGGTTTTAATTTAAATACAGACATTGAATGATGAACACATTGATAGATGCAGTTTTGTATCTAAGAATCAGGCACAATGGTATCAAATGTGCTAATTCTGTAGTGTTAAGTTAATACCACCACCACCACCATCATCATTTTGAGGAAGTGTTTTATGGATGGATGCTCTTCATGACACCAACTCTTTTAGTCATCTCTGACATGTGAACACATATATAATTATGAAAAGCATGACCAATATGATTTCCACTAGTTGCGAACACAGGGCTAACATTAGTCATGTTAGTGCTGCGCACGGTAGTGGGGTGGCTAGAGTAGTCATGTGCAAGAACTCCTCGACTGTCATCGAGCAATCGCACAACTACTTTCCCTTTCAGGTACGTAGAACCTCTAACCAAAGAAGCAACAAGAACTATCAAGGTACAAATCTCAAGACTGCCACCTTCAATGTTCATACCCTGAAAGGCAAATCAGGTGAAATTATGGAACTGTTAGAGAGAAGAAGAGTAGAGGTATGCTGTGTACTAGAAGTGAGATGGAGAAGTGCCTCAGCAAGACTAATAATGGTCAAGCAACTTAGATATAAACTCTACTGGGTAGGAAATGACAATGGGATAGGAGGTGTATGCATCCTACTAGCTGAGAAATGGATAGATAAAGTGATAGAGGTAGTTAGAGTAAGTGACAGAATCATCAAGCTTAGAGTAACTGTAGGAAATAGACTGGTGACAATCACATCTACCTATGCTCCACAGACAGGACTGGGTAAAGAAGAAAAGGACAGGTTCTATGGGGGAACTTTTACAGACAACTTCAAGTATTAATGAAAGAGACCTCATCATCCTGGCAGGTGACTTCAATGGACATATGGGACAGTACCAGGATGGATTCAGTGGAGTTCATTGCAATTATGGTTATAGCTCAAGGAATAAAGTGTGACTGAGACTCTTGGAATTCTGTGATGCAAATAAACTAACCATAAGCAACACAAATTTCAGAAAACAGGCCAATCACCTGATTTCATACCAATCAGGTGAACATACAAGCCAAATTGATTACTTACTTGCTAGACAACAAGACAAACAGACTGTAATAAATGCTAAGGCCTTCCCTGGGGAAGAATGAACTGTCCAGCACAAGTTAGCTATTAGTGACATCGAAAAAACAAGACAGAACACAACACTGGAAAATATGGAGATGTAGAAGCTAAAGGACCTAAATATAGGCTTAGAAAGGCCCTACAGGATGCACTTGATGTGAGGGATGATGAACTAGATACATACAACGTACAGGACAACTGGAAATTCTTATGCAACAACGTTTTGCGAACTACTGGTGAGACTTGGAGTTAAGCTCCAGACAGACAAAGGCTGGCCTGGTGGTAGAAGAGCACAGTAGATGCAGCCATTAAAGCTAAGAGACAGGCATGTAAAGAGTGGAAAAATGGCGGTAGCAGAGACCGATACCAAGTAGCTAAGGAAGAAGCTCTGTCAACAGGTATACACAGCTCGGAGAGAGGCTGAAGAAAGTAAATTTGCCAATGTCTTGAGATGTGAGGATCAGAGGCGTGAAGTGTTCTGTATGGCAAGGCAGTGCGTTAGTGTGAATCAAGATGTTGTTGGGGGGGAAATGTTTTAGAAATGATGCTGGTACACCACTGATGCCCGAAAGAAAGAGTCCTGGAAATGTTTCTTTGAGAGATTGACGAAAGTAGAGAATGAATGGGAGAAAGAGAAACTACCCATAACTTACTCAAAGGAAGGACTAGCTATTGAAGTTGATAGTTTTAGGGTCAAAGATGCAATCAAGGAGATGAAAAATGGTAAAGCTGCAGGACGGACCATCAGAAATAGTTGCTGAGATGCTAAGTCAAACTAGTAACCTGTATAGTAAATCAAGTAATACATGATGAAGTCATACCCAATGACTGGTGCAGCAATGACATTGCTACAAGGGCAAAGGTGATTCTCTAGAAAGGAGCACGTATAGAGGAATAAAACTAATGGACTAAGTTATGAAAGTGACCGAAAGAGTTCTAGCACAGCAAATTAGAGAAATAGTCAAAATAGATGAGATGCAGTTTGTTTCATGGGAAAAGTACTACAGATGCCCTCTTCTTAGCGAGGCAACTGCGAGAGAAGTTTCTTTTTTTTTTTCTTGAGAAGAATTTTTAAATGTCTTTAAGTTATGTTCCAAATATCAGCTTAATGGTGAGAAAGTTAGGTATCTAAACTATAATAAAGTAAGAAGCACAGGACTGCGTACGGTTTATAATTTTTTTATCCCCTTAGTAAAATAAGTTGGATTACTTTGAATAAATAATGAATGAATATTACATAATTTATCTACTAAATTTTGTGGCTGTTCATTAAATATATTTTATTACTTATTTAAAGATTCACTGCTTTAAAATTTTCAAATGTCAACACTTCCGGTTAGCGATCGTTTCAATAAATATTCATATATTTCTGTCACTAATTTTCTCCTAATGCAGTTTATATATAATATCGTCTTCTTTTAATGTATCACGGATTACGTTACTGATTAATAAGACAATCTAACACAGTCTTCGTTCAATTTCCGTGTATATTGTCAATTACGATTTTATTTGATCATATCTACATGCATATATACTTGCGTATAATATCAATATACACACTACACATGCTAGCAGATATATAATATCATCTTTTTTAAAATGTATCATGGATTACGTTACTGATTACAGAAGACAGTGTAACACAGTCTTCGTTCAATTTCTGTATATATTGTCAATTACGGTTTTATTTGATGTATCATATCTACATGCATATATACTTGCGTATAATATCAATATACACACTAGACAAGCTAGCAGAAAACCACCCGAAGGTGGTTTTTCTGCTAGTATTATTAAATACCCTCAAAGTCTTGATTATTTTCAAATTCATTTGAAAATGATAGATAGGAAATGGTATTGAAATATAGTAATGAAAGGGTTAAAATGTGCTTGTTAGATCAGCTTGTACACTGTATATTGACACAACTTTGGTATTTCATATTGGCTGTGTTAATGGATTTACGACTGTTTATATTGACATGGTTCTTGTGCATCATATCAGTTATGGTTACAGTGTCAGATTGGATTAAAATTCTGGTTTCTCAGATTTAATGTATTGTAAAATTTGTTCATAGGATTGGTTTTGTTTATGCCAGTTTCTGATTCTATGAAACAAAACCACCTATTTTATAGGGTTCCTATTTAAATAAATATCTTCCAACATAATTGTATATAAGAACTATGTTGAGTTGCAATCTAAGTAATGAAATAAATATATTTAATAAATCCATTAAAATTCTTTATTAGTTAATTGAAGTAGAATGTATTTTATTATAAATATGATCACAAAAGCATTTACATTACTCTATATTTACTGTTGTATTTTCACATTAAAGGCTTTATCTCATAATATCGAATCTATGAGATTTTAATATTATCTATTTTGAGAACTATACCTTAAAGTCGGTATGAGGGGCCAGTTACAGCCGGTTTGAACAGAAAGAGGTGAGAGAATTCTGACCGGATACGGCCGGTTTAAATGCTAAAGGATTAATGCGTCTAACCACTTCACTGCTATGAGTGACAACCAACAAATGAGATATGATGGCAAGCCATGTAGATTAGGGATTGTAAGTTACTGTGATTTAGTTGTGTATTGTTCATGAATAGGGAGTGGATAATTTTGTAAGATGGTTTCTTTGATATGTCTAGTGGTTTGGTGCTGTTGAAGAGACTAGGATGTTTTGTTTCCATTTGTGAATGTTTTAAAGAATCTGTTCATTGAAGCAATGTAGATCAGGCATGAGATGCCTAGGTTATATGAAGATAATACATGTATGTGGAAGATTAAGGGATGAATGAAGTTTAGGTAGTATTGTCTGCATAGGAGTGTGTGGTTAGATATGATAGTGAATATGTCATTAATGTAAAGGAGATTATGGGAGACATAACTGAACCCTGAAGCATAACAAAATTGATGGAATGTGGGGTTGAAAATTATTCATTGATGCATGCTGTGATGGAGCTTTCTGACAAGAATTTCCAATGAAGCTTGTAGTTGGGAAACCTAGCTAAGTGATTCTCATGCCAAACATGGTTGAAGACTTTAATGAGGTTGAGGCCAACAACATTACTTATGCTGCAGTTCTCAATGGTTAGATAACATAGTTGCATGTCTCTAACTGGTCAGTTATGCTTATAGTGTTGGATTTTGTAATGGCATAGTTTTGAGATTGAATTCATTTTTAACAAGAGCAATTGAGTGACAAAAACAGTGAAATACTAGACTAAATGTCTTGGAGTATTTTTGTTCCTTCACTTTCTGAACTTGACTGGTTTTGTCATTTATCCTTTCACATTTGATAAATAAATACCAGCCATCAAATCAAGAAAAGTTTGTGGTTGGCCGACTACACAGAAATAGCAGTACAATCTCAACTAAATCATACATGGTGTTAAAAAGGAAAAGTATAACTCAATAATCTTTTCCTAGACATGCTATGGGTGGAAAAAAAAGATGATCATGACTGGAACACATTTGATCATGCTTGTTAAATCAGATATAACCTGGGGTTAAACAATAACAAATACTAGATATTTATTTGAATTCATTCAATTAATTTCTCTCTTACAAACTTGTGATCTTGGGCCAATGTTAAAATTCTTTAAAAAAAGTATTTTACATTAATATACACTGATGGAATTTAGAAATATTTTGTATAAGAGTGTCTTTACAATTAAATAGTTTTGCATTATATTTATTGAAATATGAGTATTATATTTACCTTATTTCTGACAGCTGATTTCTTGTATCCTTTTCCAGTTCATGTTCATTCTTCAATGTCTTATTTTTGTCCTTTGATGTCAGAACTTTTTGTGTGAGTATTCTCTTGAACGGTTACATAAAAAAAAACTACTATCAAGCAAGGATGTTATGATTGAAGTTTATTTTTATTTTTATTATTTTTTTTTGTTTGAATTATTAAATCTTTAAAACAGTTGTTTTCATAAACTGGTCATTTAAAAAAAATATGTTTGAATTAGAATTTCAGATTTTGTTATGAATTTTGACATTACTGTTTTTAGATATTTGATTTGACTCTCTCCACTTGATTTATTGAAACCTTTTCAATTGATTTATTGAAACCTTTTCAATTTTATTCATCAATTTAAGAAACAAGAAAAAAAAAAGAAACGTACACAAAACAAAACGACAAAAACAACTCTT
The DNA here is from genome assembly GCA_964016885.1 of Eledone cirrhosa. Taxonomy (NCBI): domain Eukaryota; kingdom Metazoa; phylum Mollusca; class Cephalopoda; order Octopoda; family Eledonidae; genus Eledone; species Eledone cirrhosa. The sequence goes on along the minus strand of OZ024740.1, from coordinate 386,337,495 downwards.
TAATGTAAATCAGAATTCTCATCCATACTCTAAGATTATATGCTGAATGGCATAGGAGTTCATGATCTTCTATTTCTTGCAGTCTTAAGTAGAGATAAGCAGTTCTAAGCCTCTGTTTCTCAAATATCAATCTACAATACCATCTACACTTGTAACTTTTCAACCTACCTATGCTTCTTTTGTCATTGAATTTTCCTATTATGAGATGTTTAACCCTTTCATTACCATATTTCTAATGAAAAAGACTATGATTTCCAAATCATTTTGAAAAGAATTTCGAAAGATTTAGTAATATAACTAGCTTTCTCAGTATTAATTAAGCTGGTATTTGAAACATCGATTAACCCTTTAGCATTTAAACCGGCCATATCCGACCAGAATTCTTTCCCCTCTTTCTGTTCAAACCAGCTGTAACCGACCACTCATACTGATTTTAATGTATTGTTCTTAAAATAAGTACTATCAAAATCTCATAGATTCAATATTATGTGAGATAATTATGTGAGATAAAGCCTTTCCGTGAAAATACAATAGTATATATAGAGTAATGTAAATGCTAAAGGGTTAACAAAGTTTTTTACATAAAAAACTACGATGGAAGGTTTATATATATATATATATATATAATCATCATCATTATATGTTCATCTTCCACGCTAGTATAAGTAGAATGGGCTGTCCTTTTGTGGGGGACCATGATTCGCTCACACAGAACTGATTTTCACTTGGTTTCTATGGCTGGATGCCCTTCATAACACCAACCACATTTACAGTGTGTGTTGGGTGCTTTTTGCCATGTTGCCTACTCTCAACCACTTTACAGAGTGGACTGGGTGCTCGCTTTTGTCATGACACCTATATATATGTCATCATCATCATCATCATCATCTCATTTTACGTCCACTTTTCCCTGCTTGCAAGGGTGGGACGGGAACTGATTCTGGCTTGATTTCTACAGCTGGATGCCCTTCCTAACACCAACCTCATTTACAGTGAGTGCTGGGTGCTTTTTTGCCGTGGCACCTCCACGACCACTTTACAGTGGAATGATAGGGACCCCAGTCCCTATCATCTCATTTCTACAGCTGAGTAAACTGGAGCAATGTGAAATAAAGTGTCTTGCTCAAGGAAACAACACATCACCCGGTCTGAGAATTGAACTCACAACCTTTTGATTGCAAGGCCAATGCTCTAACCACTAAGCCATGTGCCTCCATGTATATATATATATATATTTAAAAGAAATAGAAGGCCTGATTGGAAACATTCTTTAAAGTTTTAATTTTGCAAAAACACTATACATACTTTAGTGGCTCAGTTTGATCATCTGATCATGATGCAAGACATACAATTTCATAAGGTGTTGATTGTGATTAATGAATGACATTTTCTGAGGACATAATAATTTCTGTCGCCCCTAACCCCTTTATCCCACATTGATGTGTTTGTACCATTTGGGGATAGTTTGCCATCCCCAAACCAAATCTATTTTCTGTTTGTGTTCGCTGTAATCCTGTTATCTTATATAACTAATTTTGTAATCAATACCTGTTGAAACCACCACCTAAGTCTTGCATGATGATCAGATGATCAAACTGGTCCATTGGATGTGTATAGAGTTTTCTCAAAATTAAAACTTTAATGAATGTTTCCTTCTGTTGTTTTTAAATAACTATTTAACCCTGTTCCTGCACCAGCCATGGGATACCACATCTATGAAGGTTGATTTGCATAACATTGAGTGCTTTAATTTATTACATCATCATTCACTAACTGGAATGACCAGTCCTACCCATTGGTAGACAACAAAACATAAATGGTATATATATATATAAATAAATAACCACTTCAAAATATACAGTTCTTTTTATCATAGTACCAGGGGAAATATTCAGGTGGTTTGGTCTCAAAGGTGTCAACTGATGTCTCCCCATTACATGTCTAAGGAAATTAAATTGGTGTTTTCATATTTATATAAAGAGTTTTCTATTTTAATTAGTCTTATAGAACACCCTAATTTGTTCACTGCATTCTCATCATTGTCTGTAAGGACTATACTTAGATGACCAACAACATTTCTATTTGTATTTAAATACTTCACATTCATACAAAATATATGTGATACTTGTTGATGTAGTGTTAGTGGTAAACAGGATAGTCAAGGTAGCCCTCATATTTTGAAACATCAACTTTGATTGACCTATTCAGTTTTTCTACTCTATTTCACATAGTCCATCTTATGTAATTCATCATCATCATTTAACGTCTATCTTCCATGCTAGCATGGGTTAGACTAATTATTACCTTCAAATATTTGGATTCATGGACCCACTTTAAGTTGCTATTGTTCAAGTTCGGTTTGCATTGTGGTGTTTTTTTTTCTATACAAGATGGTCATTGTTACTGTCTCCTCTTTGCTTAGAGATAAACCCATCCTCTCATTTTTATTCTTTCATCATGGTATTCAATAGAGATAGTACATCTTGCACATTTTCTGTTATCAAGACAATATCTTCTGTATAATGAAGATTGTTAAATGTTTCTTTCTCAGTTTGAGTCACAAGGATACTTTAAATTGTTCTCGGTATGTTTTTACTAATTAGAACAAAGATCTGGAGATAGTACAAAGCCTTATGTATTTCTCTTGTGCTTTTTGTCTACTAATTACTGTTACTTTTTCTTAATTATCATTAATTCTCTTTGAATATCTAATGACTTGAGTTGACATGTCTTATTCAGTCAAAGAATTTTGTATAATCAATAAATTGTAAGTATACATCATTTTTTAATTCTAATGCTCATTGTATGAATGTTCTCAAAATGTTGATAGCCTTGGTGGTGCTCAACAAACTTTGCATCATTTCTTTTTGAAATTTCAAGTTTAATCCTGTTTTTTTTTTATCCTCAGTATAATCATTCTCCAGAGAAATTTTGTAATATGACTTTTGAGAGTTAGCATTCTACCCAATTCACAGCCATAGTTTCAGATTTCTTAGGAGTATAAATGTTGATTTGAAAGGGTCTGTGGCAATTTCTTCATTTTTATAAATGCTATATTAATTAGCACTTAGCCATTTTGTTAATATTTTGAATCCAAATCCTTCTAGCAATGTCAATATTTCTATTGTTAGGCTATTAAATATTGTTACTTTCTCTTATCAAATGCATTTCAGATAACCATGTGTAACTGTCTAGCCCATGCTAGTGTGGAAAATGGACATTAAAAGATGATGATGATGATGTGTCTTCTAATAAGAAACCATCAAGATTCATGATCATAGTATCTTAAATCTGTAAATTTTGTTTTTTCCCACTATGCTGTTACCTTTTGATTGAAGGCACCTTGTAATTGAGTAATATTTCTTGCTATGTAGTTCCTGAATTCTCTTGTGATAGGTATAGGCATAGAACCTTCAGTAAGTGTCCTCTATTATAGTCTTGTGAGTGAAATTTGGTAGATTCTCTATTAATCATCTTTTCTGTTTCTTTTGTTTATAGTATGAACTTTTGCTGCTCCAGTTGTATTTTTAATGATTTTCTAGTGCCTTTCTGTTCTTTCATTATTGCCTGTGCATTGAATTTATTCTTCACATCCACACTACAATTCTCGTGAGTAGTGACGTGGCTGGTTTAATGTTTTTATATTGACTTAAGAAGCATTGGGAACATTTGAAACTTGTGCATCCCAATGCAAATGATCTCAACAATCAATCACTATAAATAATAGTTGAGAAAATCGTGTAAAGTATCCTCTGACCATATTTTTCTGTCTCCAAGGATACTTTACTTGATTTTCTCAAGTATTATGTGATCGACTGCTGTTGGGGTAACTTACATTGGGAAGCTCAAGTTTGTTGCCTTTTTTTCCCCACTTGTGTTTGATTCCAATGTCTACATAACTGGTAGATTATCACTACTGTAACCTCTTCTAAGAATTGTTTTAGTACGAATTTAATATACATATTTGAGTTGCATATTTAATCAGTATGCTATTGACTTCATTTTGGACACTATCCAACAGGGCTCTTTCAAGCCTAAAGTTATCTTCTGTGCTTCTGGTTGCCATGTTTGTTAACCTCTGCACATTCTATATAAATCTTTCTCTTCTGCTATTCTTTCTGCCTAGGTGAAACGCTTTCACAAAGTCTTAAAATCCCTTCTTTCTAACTTTCACATTAAACTAGGCCAACGTAATCTGCACTGATCACTGGAGGACTCCAGATCATTCACCACCATCATCACCTGTTTAAATGATGATGGTGAATGACCATATTGGAAGTTGTTATTCTCCTGTTTCACTCTGTTGACATTGCCCAGTATTTATTGAAGGGACTTAATTTATCAGGAACCAGGAAAAATACATTGTAATGGTCAATAAGTAAATAAAATAGTATACCTATTGAAATAAATTATTTTATTTACTTATTGCAAATCATTTTCCTTTTTTTAACGCATTTTTAACTGAATTATCAATCTCTTTTATTCTCTGTTTTAATAATCATTATCTGAAATATCTCCAGTTTATTTAATCTTTAAATCTGTATTTTGAACCATTGGTAGTTTTATATTTCTATGCACAAATTCTAATCATTTTCTTTACACAGCTTGCCATCAATATATAATTAGCCTTTGTTTCTACATTCAATGTGTAGATTTATGTTTGAACTATTTCCTTATTTACATGAATTGGCTTTTGAAAACAATCTTCTTTCTAATTGGCTTGCTTCTTTATCAATTATTTCTGTATTTTATTTTTCCAGTTCTCTTAGGCTAGATTAAAACTATCTTACTCCACGCTTTTGATAGCATGTCATAGGAAATAAAATACAGGGGAAAAAAAAGATTGCATTGACTGCAAAATGTTAAGAATGAAACAATATCTGGGTAGTTTTAAATAAATTGACAGCTGATTCTATAGGTGATGAGGAAAGGAACATGTATGAATTAGTAGGACAATTTCTGAGAGAAGCTTAGTTAACTGGCTTACTTTTTGTGCATGAAAGAGTTGTATCTAAAGTAGTATTTGATTTTGAAGAGGAAATAAATATATTATTAGCATGTTTCAATCATCAACTACTAACAGTATCTGTAATGGATGGCAGTAACTAATGTACAAAACTTATGAAAGAAAATAGATATGGATCTCATTATTTTTAAGGTAAAATTCAGAATAGGAGGAAACCAGTGAGTCTACTTTAGCAACAAATAATCCAAGTGTGGTAGTTTAAATGAATGTAGTTATCATGAGAAAAGTAGAACTCTGTCTTACAAACTATACACCATTTATCAAGGAAAAGAAAGAAAGAGTTCAGTGTGTTGTGGTTGAAATGTATCCAGGGTTAAAGTTAGGTTGGTTGGATGTAGTTTCTAAGTTGAACAAAGTGAAGGTAGATGGTAGTTTGTTATAGATAGATTTTTGATTACTACTGGCAACTTAGACCTTGAAAGTAATAAGACTATACAAAAATCACTAGACAGATTTCTCATACTAGGGCAAGGTCTCTAATCTGTAGTTGTAATTAATTGAGTAATTCCTATATAATTTGATCAATTCTTTAAGGTTGCAAGGTACTGTGCTCATATGATCCAAGATATCATTGGAAAGTGTATCTAAAATGCACCTCATGGTTACTTTCAATGAAAGTGGCATAGCATGTTCAGTATGAGAGGTGGTTGTTTTTCTCCAGTTCAGTTTTGAACAAGTAGACCTATGATCAAAGGCATTTCAGTCTTGATCAACTTTTTTCCAGATATAGTCCATTTAGGACTACATTATTCAATGTGTCCTTCTCTTTTTTAAAGTAGTAAGGTATAATTTGGGGGAAATTTATTTGCCATTTCTAGCAGATCAAAACACCACATAGACTCTCTTGTCAACTTAAGTTATTTCAAGTACATGAAGGAAGAATTACAGACATGAAAGAATACAACACTAAATCGTTTGGAGGATAGTTTAAAAAATTCTTTTTTTAGTGGATGCAGAGTGAGAATTACAATGGGACTACATTCTGGAGAGGAAGTAGTTAGTGTGGAGCTTGGGGTAGTGGTGGTGGATATAATGTGGGTGACAAGCAGGAGAGATGAGTGAGTCAGGAATGCCGAGTGGAGTCAGACAAATGGCTTTTCTTTGGATGCAGTGTGGTTACTGAGATGTTGAAACTATCAGAATATGTGGGTATTAAGCTACTTAATATATTCAGTAGTTCAAAAAAGTGTTACCCTGACTAATGTAACAATATCATTGTAAATTGCTACATAGGCAAAGACAATGTGGCATAATAATGTAATGATGGATTGGTTACCAACTTAACTAGGCTACCACAGTCAAGTGTTGTCTGTAGTTAAGATTACTTGCAGAAACTTGCTTTATCTAACTTGAATCTATATCTGTGAAGGGTAAGTTTCTTTACATTAAAGAAATTATATAAAGTCATCCAGTAAAACTGTCATATTTGGTAATTTTTTTAGATAATCAATAATAATATTGTTGTTTCAAATCAAATCAGCTCTGTTCAAACATATCTATTATCATTACAGCTCCCACATGTGTAGATTTAGCTGGCCTCCTATGGTATTGCACCCAATAGTTTATTTCTAATGATTGGTGCTTCAGTCCTATCATGTTAGCACATTTAAAAAAAATAAAAATGGACAGAACTGGAAGAGATACTTCAAACCATCCCATCTAGTGCTCTAACAATTCTGCCAATCATCTGCTCTGGACAGGTACTTATGGTATATACTCGAATATAAGCTGACCCCCACCCCGCTATTTTATGTCTTAGAAATGGCTAAAAATCCAAACCCCGTGTATAAGCTGAGGCAGCTAAACAACATGGTGCAGTTTTGAAATTCTCATGAGTGGAGAAAATATGTACAAAGTTTTAATATTTTTATATTTAAAATATTTTAAGTGAAGCAGGTGAAGTTCAAGTATCTTGGGCCGTTTTCATGAGTGGAGGAGGGCAGGAGGATGAATTAAATGCAAGAATTGCAGGAGCTGGTGTAGTAATGCACCAACTTCTGCACTTGGTCATCAGAAGGGTGGTAGGCGTAAAAAAACAAACTTGCTATCTTCAATTCAGTGATCATGATTACCCTTATCTATGGTTGTGAATCTTGGGTAATGACCAACAGAATATGATCACAAATACAAGTGGCTGAAATGGAGTTACTCCAAAGGGTCTTTGGAGTAACATTACTCAAAAGGGTGCATAACTCAGAGGTCAGGAAGTTGCTACTTCTCTGAATCAAGAAATTACAGTTCTGATACTACAAACCTATGGTTAGAAAGTCTAAGGAAAGAATTGCTGGACATGTTTTACAGGCAAAACCAACTAGCAGGAGACCCAGAGGTAGACCATGAGCCTGAAAAGAGCTTAATTTGGCCCTGTTTATATGCATTGTGCTGTTTAAGGGATTGGGTTGTTGTAAATATAGAGATAGGGATTGTGATGACTAGAATTTATTGCTGCAACTGCCTCTTAAATGTCCATGTGTTCTTTCTCAGTTTGAATATTATTGCTTCAGTGTATAGCTTCAGGTCAACTCAATGCCGCAATAGCCGTGTTTGAATCATCAACAGTAAAACTAGTCTGGAAAAGGATGATGCAGAAGTGGAGTTTTTCTCAGTAAATTCTTGACAATATCAAATGCTTCTTGATAATCTGATGACCATTCTATTTTCTGTCCCTTGCCATGAGCTTGTTGATGTAGTGGAGCAAGTATTTCTGCAATGCCGGGCAGGATTTATGATAAAAATTAACCATTTCCAAGAAACCTTGTAGTACAGTGTGAGAATCTGGTGTGGGATATTCACAAAGTGAAGTAACACATGAAGGAAGAAGTTGAATGCTTTGATCTGTGATGAGATGACCTAAGAATTCAAGATGTTTTACTCCGAAAACACATTTATATTGTTGATAAAATAAGGAAAAGTTCTTTGTGATGATCAAAATGTTCACTGTCTGAAGGAGATGCAATTAAAGCATCATCAATATACACAAATGCTAAAGGAATATCATGAAGTATACTATCCATGAGTCTTTTGGAAAATTGTGCAGCATTTTTCAAACCAAAAGGCATCCGTAAAATTCACACAATCCAAATGGAATAATGACTGCTGTTTTAGGGATTGATTCCGTTGCCATTGATATTTGGTAGTATCATCATCATCATCATCATCATCACCGTTTTACGTCCGTTCTTCCACACTAGCATGGGTTAGACGGGTTGTCCTGTTGTGGGCAGTGTCCGGTCAGCTGACCTTCTCTTGCTCATACGGGAACTGATTCTGGCTTGATTTCTACAGCTGGATGCCCTTCCTAACACCAACCGCATTTACAGTGAGTGCTGGGTGCTTTTTTGCCGTGGCACCTCCACGACCACTTTGCAGTGGAATGATATGGACCCCAGTCCCTATCATCTCATTTCTACAGCTGAGTAAACTGGAGCAATGTGAAATAAAGTGTCTTGATCAAGGAAACAACACATCACCCCAGTCTGAGATTGAACTCACAACCTTTCGATTGCAAGCCCAATGCTCTAACCACTAAATCAATTTTTTAGAAAATATTACATCCAGTCAGGTAACTATGAAGTCTTGAATGTGTAGTAGAGAGTAACAATCATGAGGTGAGTTGGCTGCCATGCTTAGCGACTGGCATTTCTGTTTCCCTGATTTTTCAGAAGAGATAAGAATTTACCTTCTGGCTAACCATGACATGCCTTGGTCCTAAACTTCTCATGGTAGTAACAAATGGAATTTTTTTTATTTCAAAAAGGCATTCCCTGAAACTGATTGTGGATTGGAGATTGAGCAGATGTAGTAGTAGTAGTAGTAGAAGTATTATAAATGGTGTGCAAAGGAGCAGAAATACCCTTCAATTCCCAAATCCTATCAGCAGATTCAGCAAGTTTTTCCTCATATTCCTGACCAGCCGAAATTTCTGATGCCCAGAGGAAGCTTGGCAAGAAAAAGTACTGTTTTCAGTGTCTTAGGATCATCGTTGAGTGCATTTATTCTCCTCAATAGTGCTGTTGGCTTTCTATGCCTTATCTGTGAATGACTTCCTGAAAGCTTATAAAAGTGCCTTTTTAAGGGTTTCGTATTTATCAGCTGCCGGTGGGTTTAGAAGGATTACTTGTACTTCTGCCATTTTGACATCTAAAGAGGTTACTGTGTAGTCATACTTTGTTTGGTCAGCTGCCATATTTCTAAGGCTAAATTGGGATCCTACCCTAAAAAACCCAACCTCTAGTGAGGATGTCCAGACTTTTGGTATTTCCACCGATACAGCACTGATATCCAGGATGACTTTGAATATCTTTATTCACATATAAAAATAATTGTTTCTACTTTAGGCACAAGGCCAGCAATTACCCAGTACATTACTGGTACTTTATTTTATCGACCCCCGTAAGGATGAAAGGCAAAGTCAACCTCGGCGGGATTTGAACTCAGATCGTAAAGGGACGTAACTATGCTGGAAAGCATGGCGTCCGACCCTCTACTGATACTGCCAATCCCCCACATATAAAAATAATGATAATGAAATATAATACAATATCTGTTGTAGTTTGATGGTTAGTCAGAGCATTTCTTCATGACTTGTATCTACTTCCATTTATGGGTGTTGGAACGATAACGAAAGGAAGTAGTAAGAGTTATCCAATTTGGAATTAAAAAGTTTGAGCTAAAAATGTTTTAACAAAATGAAATGAAGTTGCTACACTATCAGTTGAAGCTATATGTATGTTTTATGGAAATATGTGCAAGCCATGTAGGCATAAGTTAAAAAACATTTGTGTTATTCTACACTATATAGGCTTGGCAACCAGTCTTTTATGGTCATCTTGTAATGATTTAGCAGAAACTATCTGCAGTAAACTAATGTAAGGACTTCAATTTTTAATGTGATGTAGCCATAATACTGTTTTGTACTTTTCAAGAATGTCTGGCTAATGTGATACAGGAGGTTAAGAATTAAGGTGTTAACTATTGCATGAAAGAGTAGACATCAGATAACATAGGGTTTGTCAAGTAGATTACAGTTTGGCATTGAGCTGGGGCCCTCTTTAGTTCAGTTTGCTGTCCTGTATGCTATTGAATGCGAGATATTTTGAATATGAATGAATTGGAAACAAGCAAAATAGCCAATGTGGAATTACTGCAGTCTCTAAAGATTTATTTCAAAAGAACTAGTAACCCAGAGAGACAATTGATGTTGCAGCTATTTTAATTTGAATAGTTTGTCCAAGTTGGATGGGAACAATATTGACTTTTATGTTGGTATTGTAGAAGTTGTGTATATGATGCAGATGTTTTCAATGTCAGACTTACACACTTGCTTTTTTTTTTCCTGTTTTGGTCCAATGAACTAATGGTAAATATTTCCATTCTCTTTATACTTGTCTTGCATTTTGTGTATAACACATAGTGGATATAGGCATGGTTGAGTGTGTAAGAAGTTCACATCGCAATCATGAGGTCACAGGTTTGGTCCAACTGCATGGTATCTTGAGCAAGTGTCTTTATCTTACCCTTTGGTTACATTGATCAAGTGAAATCGGGTGGATGGATTGCACATGCAATTCAAAGGTTCAACCTTGTTGCAAGTTGTGTAATGCTGATTCTGCCTGATAATTACGTTAGTGTATGTGTGTTTGTGGAATATTCAGCCACTTGCATGTTAATAATAATGAAAAATAATAAAATTATTGTGTACGCTGCTAAGGTGCACAACTCATCAAAGGTGCATGTGTAGTACATAGAATAATGTACAATTGTCAGGAAAGTGAACAGTGTATGATCTATGATATACAAACAGATACATATGTACATGTGTGCATGTGTATGGAGGCAAAATATCAGGTGTAGTGTTGGTGAATTTCGGGAAGCATGGAGGTTTTGAAGTTGATTGAACAATTGAATGTTCATCATCAAAACTGATGGAGGATCTATCCTCCCCTTCCTCATCATCATCATCACCACCACCACCACCACCACTATCACATCATCACATATATTCAACTGCCAATGCTTTATATCATGTAACCACTGAACAGTAAAATGTTTTAAAATCTAGTCTGCTCTTATACTTTCATCCAGTTTAAATGTAACTAAAAAAATATTTAAAACAAGATTATTCATGATGAATCTCTGTGGAATTGGCCTGTTAGTTATACAGAATAACTAAGCTTACTTCTAGTCTTCAGTTGACACTGTTGCAGAGAGAGCGGGAGTAGTAAGTGTGGTGTCTATTTTATACACTCATCAAATTTATTCAGTATATTTACCACTTGGTTGAATTGGCATCTTTCAGTCTCCAACAAATCTATTTAATCAGACAGGTTCTCTTTAGAAGAACAAAACAAAACAAAACATTATTTTGTTATAAACGACTGTATGTTATGCTACATTATTATGTTGGCAGTATCGGTAGAGTCAGACGCCATGCTTTGAAGCATAGAGTTACGTCCGTTTATGATCTGAGTTCAAATCCCGCCGAGGTTAACTTGGCCTTTCAACCTTGCGGGGTCGATAAAATAAAGTACTAGTAATGTACTGGGTAATTGCTGGCCTTGTGCCAAAAGTAGAAACAATTATTATGTTTCTGATATATGTTTGTCTGTGAGGTTTCGGTGTTAGACTATTACTGACTTATATGGACATGAGTTCAAACTTTACTAAGATTATTGTTGTACTTCTTGACATAATGATGTACTGAAAGCTCAGATTCCATTCCCGTGTCACAATAGAGAGGTTACTGGTGAAATCAGTTGCTTTAAACTGGCCAAATCCAGCCAGAATTCTTTCACCTTTTCCTGTTCAAATTGGCTGTAACCAGTCTCTCATACTGATGTTAACGTATTGTTCTCAAAATAAATATCAAAATCTCATAGATGTGATATGAGATAATTATGTGAGTTAAAGCCTTTACTGTGCAAATACAATAGTAAATATAAAGTAATGTAAATGCTAAAGGGTTATAGGTATCCAAATGTCTAAATTTACAAAATTGATCCAACGCATATTAATATGGAAATAAATAAAAATGTCTTTTCTCTGCTAGCAAGAGTTGAATAGGTTGTTATAAACTGAGTCTGTACTCAAGTGGAGCTACTGACTTTCAGATGGGTTGGGGGAATACATCTTGCTTATGTTCTCACATAATCGTGTACTCTGGTGGGCCAGGAGCTTGCTTCTCACTTACAAATGTTCCATAGGTAAGCCGATCATATTTAACTTTTAATATCCTGTGTCGCATGTAACTAAATTAGCATGGCATTCTTGAAAAGTACAAAACAGCATTATGATTGCATCACATGAAAAATTAAAGTCTCTGCACTATCTAACACTGCAAATTTTCACAAAGATCTGCTCACAAGTAACACTACTATAAACATTTGAGTTAAGAAACTTATTTTTAGACATTTTCTGCTAAATCTTTGGCAGGATTTATTTATAGCACCAGATTCACCTGCTTATGAAATATTTATGGGCAAAATGAATGAAACTACAGTCTTAAATGTTGTTACTTCTTGTATTGTAACTTTTTTAGTTGTTAACATTTGAACATCCTTATAGAAAGTACTTTTTTTGTTGAAATCAGTTATTTAGTGTGTGTGCTTAAGTTTATTTCAAACACCTATTGGGTGGTTCAATATTGCTTATTTGTAATATTGTTTTGTCTTTTATAGATTTTAGTTTCACCTTCACTGAAGGCAGTAGATTGTCAGTATCGGTAGAACGTTGGACACCATACTTTGTGGCATGTAGTTACGGCTCTTTATATTCTGAGTTCAAATTCCACCAAGGTTAGCTTTGCCTTCCATCCTTACGGAGTCGATAAAATAAAGCACCAGTATTGCACTGGGGTAGTTGCTGGCCTTGTGCCAAAAGTATAAACAATTATTATTATTATTGCAGCTGTTTTATCTGCTATTATACACTATTATTAGTGTTGTTTTATTTATCAGTTCGCTTTCTCTTCAAAGTCATCTACTCCTATCCGTCTATTTTGCCATGAGATGCTACAGGCCATGATTTGGCTACCTACAAAGTCATCTACTCTCTTCCTCTCTCTTACTCTATTATTAGTGTTGTATTTACACCTATCGGTTTATTTTGCCATGATGGCAACCCTCTCCCTATATATATATATCTCTCTCTCTATCTATCTCTAAGCCACCTATTACCTCCCTTTCCCTCTCACCCATTCCTTCCTCATTCATCTTGAAGTTCTTGAAGAGATAAGATACACTTGACTCTGAAAGGCTAAAATGAATCACTAGAGCTGCTTAACCACGTTCCAGCCATCCATCCATACAAATCTTCCAGGTATTTCCCCAATTGCAAATGTTCCACTCACACAATTATTGCTGTATTTATCACTTCACTAGCTTCCACAACACATTTATTTTTACCCTCATTTTCTCTACCATGCTGCCTCTCTACGAAGTCATCTACTCTCCTCCTCTCTCTTACACTATTATAGTGTTGTTTTATTTATCAGTTCGCTTTCTCTTCAAAGTCATCTACTCCTATCCGTCTATTTTGCCATGAGATGCTACAGGCCATGATTTGGCTACCTACCTCACAATTTCCCTCCCACCACCATAGCCTATTTGACCAATCAAACCTCAGCATCCCCCCCCCCCCCTCACCCACTACCAACCCCAACAAACCCTTCCATCTCTACTACTACCTACCTCTCTCCTCCCCCGTCCCAGCCCAACACACCCTGCCATTATTACCACCACCACTGTTCTTATAGCCCTGAATTTTCCTATCATTATGTATGGATGAGCTGAGAATAAATGGAGCAACCTTGAATTAATAAATGAAAATGAATATGAATCCGCGAGCTACCAAGCACCCATGTGAAGCTTCAATTCTGAGACAGGAAGCACACGCACACCCCTGCAAAAATCGACCCTTACCCACAAATGTTGACAAATGCCCAAAACTCCGAGTTGGTACCATCAATGTAAGCACAATGAAAGGAAGAGCAGGAGAAATCGCAGAGATGCTAGAGCGAAAGGAAATTGATGTATGCTGTGTGCAAGAGACCAGATGGAGAGGAGTCTGCTAGAGTCCTTGTAGGAAAAAGTCAGTGCTACAAATTTTTCTGGGTGGGAAATGACGATGGGATGGGGGTTGTAGGTATTCTACTAGCTGATAAGTGGGTAGATAAAGTAATCTCAGTGAACAGGGTAAATGCAAGAATCATTAAACTCAGACTAGTCCTAAATAAAACAATTACCACAATAATATCAGCTTACGCACCCCAATCGGGGTTGCCAGACGAACTTAAGGATAGGTTTTACGAGTCCCTAATGCACACTACTGCTCTAACAAACGACAATGACTTCCTAATCATTGCAGGAAATTTTAATGGACACGTAGGTAAACACTGATGGCTTCAATAGAGTCCATGGAGGCCATGGGGTTAGCACAAGAAATGAAGAAGGATTCAGACTTCTAGAATTCTGCGACGCCAATGACATGTCGATATGTAACACAAACTTAAAAAAACCCGACAACCACCTGATCACCTATAGATCAGGGGAGCATTCTAGTCAGATAGATTTTATCCTCACCAGGGGACGTGACAGATGGACGGTCGTAAACACAAAAGCCTTTCCTAGTGAGGAATGTACCTCCCAACATAGCTTAGTTGTCAGCGACCTCACGGTCAGAACTAGACGAACCTGGAAACAGGGGCCAACCTGGAGAAGAAAGATCTGGAAGCTGAAAGACCCCTCAGCCAGTAACAGATTTAAAGATATTTTACTCAATGCCTACGACAAAGAACAGATAGAGACATTCAATGTAGAAGAGCACTGGGAGTTCCTAAAAAATAACTTACTAGAGGCGGCGGATGAGATCTGTGGCTGGAGTAAGACCTCAAGCAGGAGGAGAGTGACTTGGTGGCGGAACAATAAGGTAGATGAAGCAGTCAAGGCCAAGAGACAGGCATGGAAAGAATGGAAGAACGGAGGAAGCAGGGTACATTACAGAGAGACCAAGAGGGAAGCTAGACGACAAGTATACTTAGCTAGGAAGGAAGCAGAGGATAGAAAATTCAAGCATGTTTTGCAATGTGAGGACCAGAAACAGGTGTTCAAGATTGCGAGGCAGTGTGTCAGAGAGAATTGTGATGTCATTGGAGAGAAGTGTATCCGGAATGATAAAGGTGAGATTGCCCTCACAAGTGCTGAGAAGAAAGATGCATGGAAGAGCCATTATGATAGATTACTAAATGAGGAGAATGCATTGGAAGAAGAGACTCTACCCCAAGTAGACCCTATAGAGGGGCCAGCAGTACAAGTCAGCAGCAGCGTAGTAAGTAAGGCAATCAAAGATATGAAGATGGGGAAAGCAACCGGTCCATCGGATATAGCTGCCGAGATGCTGAAGGCATCTGGGTCTGTAGGTCACACTATAACCACACGTATTGTTAACCAGGTAATACTAGAAGGTGTCATACCAAAAGATTGGTGCAGTAGCATCATTGTCAACTGCTACAAAGGTAAAGGTGATGCACTAGATAGAGGTATAAAGCTGATGGATCAGGTCATGAAAGTAACAGAAAGAGTTATAGCACAGTTGATTAGGGACCGGGTGAAACTAGATGAGATGCAATTTGGGTTTGTACCAGGAAGAGGCACCACTGATGCCCTCTTCCTTGTCAGGCAGTTACAGGAAAAGTACCTAGCTAAAAGTAAGCCACTCTACCTGGCATTCGTCGATCTCGAGAAAGCTTTTGACAGAGTTCCACGTGCTATAATATGGTGGGCTTTTAGAAAACTAGTAGATGAATGGCTTGTGAAAGCTGTACAAGCCATGTATAGGGGAGCAGTCAGCAAAGTTAGGATTAGCAATGAGTATAGCGAGGAATTTAGCGTACAGGTTGGTGTCCACCAGGGCTCTGTTCTTAGCCCTCTCCTGTTCATCATAGTCCTGCAGGCAATAACGGAGGAGTTTAAGACCGGATGCCCATGGGAACTCCTGTATGCAGATGACCTCGCACTTATAGCTGAATCTATGGTAGAACTAGAGAAGAAATTCCAAACTTGGAAGCAGGGACTAGAAAGAAAGGGTCTCAAAGTCAACCTGACAAAGACTAAGGTCCTTGTAAGACTAGAAAACAGAACCCAGATCCCCTCAGGGAAATGGCCTAGCTCAGTATGTAGGAAAGGTGTAGGTAGGAACTCCATTCTCTGCCCCAAATGCAAATAATGGGTACGCAAGAGATGTAGTGGGATCTTCGGAAGCTTAACTAAGAATGTAGGCTTCACATGGAACAGCTGTGCTGGGACAGCAAACAGCCACAGGAAACAAGTACCACCAAACTCTGGGAGGGCTCTGTAGAAACAGTAGACAGCTTCTGCTACCTAGGTGACTGAATTAACAGTGGAGGTGGGTGTTCAGAAAGTACAATAATATGGTAAGAACAGGATAGAAGAAGTTCAGGGAACTACTGCCACTGTTAGCTGCAAAAGGCTTTTCCCTCAAAATGCAATGCAGACTGTATGATGCGTGTATACAAACAGCAATGTTACATGGTAGTGAGACCTGGCCACTGAAGGTGGAAGACTTACATAGATTAGAAAGACTTAGGTAGATTAGAAAGAAACAAAGCCTGCATGCTCCGATGGATGTGTAATAATAATATAAGCGAACGGCAAAGCATAAATGAATTGAGAGAGACTGAGCATAAGAGGAATCAAATGGTGTGTGCAGGAGAGGCGGTTGTGTTGGTATGGACATGTGATGCGTATGAAGGATGACAGCTGCATAAAAAGGTGCAGAGCACTAGTCATTGGAAACGCGGAGTGGGGGAGACCCAAGAAGACCTGGGATGAGGTGATAAAAGCCGACCTTACCCAATTACGCCTCTCAAGGGCGATGACACACGACCGTGACCTCTGGCGTCACGCAGTAATACAGAGTACCCGACCTCCCATGGGTACAAGCTGAAGCATATAGACAATATGCCCCCATACCCTCCCACTGCAAAGTGGTCGTGGAGGTGCCATGGCAAAAAAGCATCCAGCCCACACTGTAAAGTGAACATGTAGGCGCCATGGAAAAAAACACCCAGCACTCACTGTAAATGAGGTTGGTGTTAGGAAGGGCATCCAGCTGTAGAAATCAAGCCAGAATCAGTTCCTGTATGAGCAAGACAAGGTCAGCCGACCGGACACTGCCCACAACAGGACAACCCGTCTAACCCATGCTAGCGTGGAAGAACGGACGTAAAGCGGTTATGATGATGATGTTCACATTTAATTAAATATTATAAATCTTAGTGAATGGAATCTATTATGTTGGTAGTTGTTAATAAGGGGTGGAGTTGTGTTTATTATTCCTTGAAATAAGTGATATATGTGTCTTGGTGTTATTAAATGTTATCTGGTTGTTATATTTCTGAAGATGTCATTGATAGAAAACATGGATGTAGGTGCAGCTGATGTTAGCAATGGACAGTATAGGAGATTAAGGGATACAAAGCTAATAAGGATTCAGTTAGCTGTTTACTTAAGTGTATGGGGTTGGTAGTAATTAAGTCATTGATCAAGAGATAGAAGACCTTCAATGGATTTCAAAGTTAATGGAATCAAATATTGAAAAGTTACTGTAGGTAAAATGGGAAGGATGTAGTCAGGTTAGAAGCTTTGGTTCCAAGTAATTATGTCTGTTGCATTTTGCCAGAGGCTTTGTGAAAGACTGCTAATATTGATTCTTAACTTACTAGTGGACAAGTGTTGTCACTGATGACAGCAATAGTGTTGAATGTATTGAATTTCTGGAATCCAGGATGGGTGTGCCATATAAACCAGGATATATGAACAGTCATACAAAGTGGGAAATTTGTTTTATTAAATTAATTGTTTGCGTACAAGAAACCTTATAATTTATGGGTGTAAGTAATAAGAATGATATTTTAGTAATTTATTTCTCAGATATGATTTCATCAATATTCAGCATATATGTACAAATAGCAAGCAGGATCAAATGTGTGAATAATTTTTGGAAAAATAATTATTTACAAGGACAAATGTTGGATTAGAACTCACAACCTTTAATTGGAAAGTGAACTGATTGTAGCAACATGACTGAGATAGACAATGCATTGTCAGTGATATCGTCTATCTTCCATGCTAGCATGGGTTTAGATGGGAATTATCCCACTTGAGGCAAGATTGGTCGTCTTGCTTGTATAGGACTGTCTGGCAGGTTTTCTACGGCAGGATGCCCTTCCTAACACCAACCACGTTTACTGCTAATTTGCCTCATAGGGAATTTCAATGTTTCACAGTGCTCCAACAATATAACTATGAAGTATATTTCACAAGATAATGTGAAGGTTATGGGACTCTCAAGGCTAACCATTACTTTAGCAGGAAAATGAACTTAAAATATTTGTTGTTTGTTGTTACTATATAGTCTGATAAAAAATGTTGCATTGATAATTTTTCTTTGTTTTATTTGCACAAGGTAAAAATATAACTTTTATATTTATATAAATTTAACTTGGATTCAGGACAAATTCTTTTTTATTTAGAGAGAAAGAAAGGAAAATTTGTATTTTTTTAAATCGGTTTTTTTATTCATCTATTTTGTATTCTCTTTGGTTATATATGTTTATTTGTATATACTGTGGAATTACCCTGCAAGTTTGCATTACAATGTACCTTCAATCTCAATTTGAAGTAATCTTTTGACTTCACATTTGTTGCTTTATTTTTGGAAGAGACATGATAAAACTATTCATTTTTTTTATCTGCTCAAATACGACACCTTTGTGCATAGTCAAAATGAAACTAATATTTATGTCTTATCGTTTAATAGGAGGAAAGTTTCTTGTAAGCTCAAGACTTTTCAGTGTTTTTATGAAGACAGTTCATTTCATTTATTCTCACAAACACTTTTAGGGAAAAGCATGAATGTCATGTTTCTCATTTCCATCTCAACTTCTATCTCAAATTAAAGATAAGGAGAGTAGTAATGATTCAAAGTCACAAATTTGAGTTTAATTTGAAGTGAATACAATAGTGTGGGGTTGAAAACTTTGATACCAACCCACCCCAAACCATCATTCTATGAAACAAAATCATTAATTTTAATGAGCCCCTATTTAAATTAAAGCCTCCCAACATAATTTTATATAAGAACCATAGATACCATTTGAATAATGAAAATAATTTTAGTAAATTATTCATTAATTAAATAAAATACGGTGTATGATCCTTAGAGGGTTAATACCATTTTTCAAGTGCTTTAACATCATAAATGAAGTAAGTTGGCTTTTACAGTAGATGGTTGAATGGATGAGATATTAGGCTATCTAGTCACAAGTTAAAATCTATTTTAGGTGTTTTGTTATACTCCCGAGCAGAAAACAGAATACTCTATATTGTCTCAGTTTACCTAACAATCAGAAGTAAGTTACAGTTCATCAGGGAATGTTACTTGTGTTAGACTGATAGCCTTTCAAGAAAATGATATCTTACTGTGTGGAAGAGTCATTTTACACATTTAAAACTACACAAAAACTTAACTTAATTTTATATACACCAACATGGAAAGCTGGACATGATCCACCTTGTACTATGATAAAATGATGGTTAGGGTTTGGAAAGACACTTGACTAGAAAGGCCATGCCAAAAAAAAACCGGAACATATGAACTAAACGTGGTCTCTTGTCCAGTCTAGTCTAAGAGCATGTCAGCCTATCTGGCTCAGGCAGGTATGGGAGATAGATGTCCAATGATGTTGAAGATGTGCTCCATCCCCACCCCATCTTCCACATGCCTGATACATCTTGCCTATCCAATCCATGCATGCATGGAAAGCTGGACATGCTCCACATCTGCTCTCCTACAGTACTGGTGCCACGATAACAAAAGCACCCAGTTCACCCTGTAAAGTGGTTGTGCTGGTGCCACAACAAAAAAGCACCCAGCCCATAACAAGATGGACTATCTGAAGGATAGGTTATATATGTCAACAAACCCAGACCATCACTGAACTAAAGGAAAACACCAGGGAGGAAATCCGAGCCATCCCTAGGTCTGTTTGTAAAGATGTACTAAACTGCACAATGGGTCTCAAAAAATGCATGGATTCAAATGGGGATCACTTGGAACATGTACTGTAACTCTGGACAGAAACATCAGAAGTTAATGAATGTTTGGTAAGTTGTTTTTAATTGTGTGAATTAACCCTGAATAGCAGTAAAAGCCTAAATGTAATCTCTACCGGGTTCTGGTTAAAGTGGTAATGAACAACACATGTAAGAAAAGATAAAATGCTAAAAATAGACAACCGATCATGTTGCAGCTTTGAAGTTACATGTATTTATAACTCATTGTTAATAGCGTCCCCTATATCTGTTGTTTACTTTTGTTTTTAATCTAAAAAGAAAAACGGATTTTACAATGATACGTGTCTGTGATGAACCCAGCATTTCGTCTGGTAAATGAGCAAATAAGGAAATTATTGACGAAGGTGAGCAAGAATTGCAACAAGTTTACCCTTCTGCAAACTGAGTGATTTGGACAATGAAACTTGTGAAAGTGGTGAGGAAAGTAGCGATTCAAGTGAACAAATACCATGTGGCCCTTGCACAGATGATACTGATAGAAGTGGTGGAGATTATGTAAATCTAGATGAAGGGTGGGTAGTCACATTTATTGCACCTTGTGTTGATTCTGTCCATTATTTTGCCTGCAATCATTACTCTTGAGCTGTGTATGCAACTATTTCTTTTTTTTTTCTGCTCAGGAGCCCAGGTGGATGATAAAGTTAGATATAGGTGCCCAGGTCTGAAGGGATTAACTATATTTGGAGTTTAATTAGATTTTGTTAAAAAATGAATAATGTAGATAAAATTAAATGGGGTCAGTTGTTTTTAGTCACCTTGTATTTCTTATAATGTCATGGAGTAATAAAGGTTTAAGGAAGTTAGTACAGTGGGTCTTCGATATACGGTAGTTCTTTATCCGGTAAATTCACAGATACGGTTTTGGGTAATTACTACCATCAATTCTATTTACGGTAAAAAAAAAATTCACCGATACGGTTTTTGATCGTGTTTTGTTTATATTGTACCGTAGCGCCACCTGTAGTAAGCAATAAATTCCCCCTTGAATTTGTGGAAACTGACTGCTATTCGAATTCTAGGAAAATTGTGTTAGTACTGCTATCGTACTAACTGACCTTACCAAGAAACTGGCCAATCACGAGCGAGTTCAGATATCGATCGATGACGTCATAACTCTTAGCTGATTACTTCAGTTCGGCAAACTAGCGTGTCCTCTCAGTGAGAGAATTTTTGCCGAACTGAAGTGATCAGTTAAGAGTTATGGCATTATTCAAAGTAAGAGAAAACCCGACGGCGTGTTTTTGAAACATAATTATCACGGCTTATTTTATAACCCCATATCTCATGGCCCCAAAACGTCCTACGAATATTGCTGATGCAGATGGAAAGGCCGAACGCATGAGGAAGAACCTGACTTTGGAGATAAAGCTGGACATTTTGAAATGGAAGGAACAGGGGCAAGGTAGGTCCGCCATAAGTCGTAACTTAGGCCTAGCCCAGTCTACAGTCTGGGCTGTTTTAAAAAATAGTGAGGCTATCAAAAAAAGCTGGGGAGAATACTACGAGTCTACAGAGTAAATTGTTGACCAAACATTGTGAGCCGATTATGGATAGGATGGAAAGGTTGCTCAAAATTTGGATCGACGACCAAAATCGTCAAAATATGCCTGTCTTTAAATGTAATCAGTGAGAAAGCATTGTCCATTATTGACAGGCTCAAGACTGAAATGGGGGTGGATGACTTTGTATTCAAGGCAAGCAAAGGCTGGTTTGATAAGTTCAAATGATGTTCGAGTCTTCACAACATAAAAATTACAGGTGAGGCTGCCAGTTCCGACAAAGAGAGTGCTGAAAAATTCAAGGCAGAGTTAGAGAAATGCATTGCAAAGAAGGAGTACAGAAAAAAGCAGGTTATTAATTATGATGAAACAGAACTTTATTGGAAAAGATGACCAGTAATACCAGTAATTGACAAGGAGGAGAAAAGTGCGAAGGGTTTCAAAGCCTCAAAGGACCGTGTTACCCTGTTACTTGGAGGGAATGCAGAAGGAGATTTAAAGCTAAAGCCACTCATTATCTACCATTTTGAAACCCCAAGAGCACTCAAGGGGTTACTTAAGCAATACCTACCAGTGATATGGAAGTCTAATAAGAAGGCATGGCTGATCACTTCAATTCACCAGGATTTTTTCACCTCATATGTCACCAACCCTTAAAGAATATGCATTAGCTAACAACATTGCCAACCGTTTTCTGCTATTAGTGGACTACGCCCCCAGCAACCCACAGGCAATGGAAGACTGGTCAGAAAATATTGAGGTTTTGTTTTTTCACTCCAAACACCACAGCTCTCATTCAGCTGATGGATCAAACAGTCATCAAAACATTTAAGGCATACTACCAGCGGAGAACCATGCAGCAGCTGATAAAGGGCACAGATGGGCCTGACAAGCCCACGATCAGGGAATGGTGGAAATTGTACAACATCAAGCACGGCTTAGACAACATCAAAGCATCTTGGGAAGAAGTGAAGCAGTCTACCATGGCCTGGAAGAAATTATGGCCAGCATGTGTGAATAACTTCCAAGGCTTTGCTGAGGACATTGGTGTGATAAAAAAAGATATTGTAAATCTCTGCCATAGAGCTGGCGTCGATGTTAATGATGATGATGTGCAAGACTTTTTGGAAAGCCACGCTGAACCACTTTCCAATGATGAACTCATAGAACTAGACAAGGCGATACAGGAGACAGAAAAAGAAGGGGAGGACGAAGAACCTGTGCGTGGCTTGGACATAAAAACTCTAAGAGAATGTCTCAGGAGTATCGAAACGATCTTAGAAACCCTGAAGGAGCGTGACCCAGCCCTGCTAGGAGCAGCAAAGTGGCTCAAGACGTCGAGAAAAATGTCAAGATTTACCAAGAAATGTATGAAGTCAAAAGAAACATCGCCAAACAGTCCTCCATCTACTCTTTCTTCAAGCCCGTCACACCTGCCAACCGTGCTACAGCTGGCCCTTCAACATTCACTGCAGTCAACGAGTTTGTTGGTTTTGAGCCTCCCACATCACCTTCATCCTCCCCTGCCAACTCAGCCCAAGATGAGTAAGGGCTGAAACCCATACTGTCCCTTAGCCTCGGGAGGGACAAATGAAGTGGCACATCATCTGATGGACTACGCGGCATGTGTAAGGTACAGTAAATAAAAAAAAAAACATTATTTCTTTTCTGTAGGGATGACTTTTTCGATGTGCTGGAACGCATCCCTATCTATTTCATGTTACAATGAGTTCTTTATACGGTAATTCGATATACGGTAAGGGTTTCAGGAATGCATATATACCGTATATCGAGGACTCGCTGTATATGACTGGTACTTTATCTCTCATCCTTTTGAAGTTGAGAAAGTATCCGTTCATTATTGAGGTTAATTCTTCCTCTATATTTCTTTCTCACCCTCGTGTTCAGATCTGGAGGGAGATGTGCTGTCAGGTTTAAAATGACCATTCTGACTCCATTAGTAGTTAAAGGTCCATACATACGTATGGCTGGTATTTATTTTATTGTCTTTGGAGGGATAAATAGCAAAGTTGACTTTGGAGGGATCTGGATTTAGATTGTAGAGGAATCGAATTGCATATTGAAAGGCTACTCTACAATTTCTGCTTCTCCACTTTCTGTGAGAAGGAGTTTTTGTGTTATCACCGCAATGTTACAAATTTCAGGGAAGAGTGTTGTCAACCTAGTTAATCTCAGTACTTATAAAAGTTGAAAGGTTGCCTTGCTCTCATTTAGATGCATCAAGTAGAGGGATGTAATACAATAAATATCACAAGAGATTTCATAGAGCAGGTATTGATTCTGCTTTTCACCACCCTTTTCATAGCAATAATAAAACAATCAACTGTATATTTAGTTGAAAACACTGGAATTGACATTTTCCTATATCAAATTTGTTATCTCTAATTCTGTGTGAAATCTGATCTTGCTTGCCATAGCTTTAGGTCATTACATTTAAAGGAGTAATAATTATTTCTTACATTAGCGGGAAGCCGCATATTTGTAGGAAACGGGGCTCATATTAACATCTATCCCAACTTATCCTGTTGATGCATTTGGGAAAAGCATAAATGGTATGCTTAGTATTTTGGTAGCACAAGGTGGCAGAGGAGTTGATTTACATTTGAAAGATCACTGTTTGCCTCTACACACAGAAGGAACCCTTGCTCTTACTATTTGCTACTGTTCATTGTCTAATACCTTTACATTCATAGGAAGTCATTGAAGATATCATTATCATCTTTATCATAACCTTTGTCAGAATTATAATTGTCAAAGTCAGTTGAGTGGTCAGAAACATTCTTAATGTTGAACAAATTTAGTGCTTCTATGTTCTACATTGTTCATTTTCTCTTTCATTTCCTTGGGGTTCATATAAATTGTCTGTACATCTCCTCTAATTTCTGGCTTTGTGTCATCAACAGTCATCATGAGTACTATTGTTGTCATATTCATCATTTTCATCATATCTGATTGTTATCAGTGTCATCATCATTTCTATTTTTCTTGATGCTGTGCAGTAGATGATGTTTTAAAGTTGAGCATAATTTTGTGTATTTAATTTTGGAAATTTAGAGCAGCCTGATTTCTGTTATGGATCATGGGTTCCTCTTATCAGGAAAGTGGTTTTATCACAAGAATCTATTGATAAACTATCATGCTAACACGTTTACTTTTATCTAATTCAAATATCTTTACAAGTCGTGTTGACATTAATGATTTAATAGCCATACAGCTTTTAAAAGATTTTCTTGGTGAAAAACAATATAGTTGTTATAGCTTTGTACTATGTAACTACTCTCATCTTTTGTTGTAATATTATCAGATGTAAATGCACTAGTTGGCAGAATTGGTGACAAAAAAAATAATATCGATGGTAAAATGGAGGGGGAGGGGAGGAGTTCGACATATATATATATATATGGGGTCAATATTTTGTTGATTATCACCAACTTCAAATTCTACATAAATAAGGTGCTAGAATATTTGGAATGATTATTTTACAATTTTCCTACATTTAGAGTACTATGGTGCGTGAAGTTGCTAATGGTTAATACATAAATATCCCATACACATACACACACGTTTTTCTGTCTTAATATTTTTTCTTTCAATATTATGTAAGATTGAAATCTTCTGATTTTTGTTTCACCCCTCTCTCTCTCCCCTTCTCATGCTCATTCACTTGCTGTCCCTCCCTCCGTTTTCTACTCTATGAATCCCTGGCTTTCAAAGTACTCCTTGCATGTGAGTGGCCAAAAGTAAAAATGCAGTTTAGATTTTTGCCCTTTTCTCAGATATAAAATATGGGGAGGCTCAGCTTATATTCAGATCAGCTTATATTTGAATTTATACGCTAGTTATGTCAGTTTACGTTCTGAGTTCAAATTTTACTGGAGTTGACTTTTTTCTGGCTGATGAAGTAAGTTCTTCATATCACCACTGTTTCCATACCACCATATTAATATTAATGAGAATAGGATAATCATAACAGATGAGATGATTATATATTGAATGTTTGTTGTGTAATATTTTTGTTATGGCATTTGAGAGGCTTGTAAAGAATCTGTGCTGTGCCCAGTTGTGTTACTTTTGGAATTGTGTGCATGAGTATGAAACATTTTTTATTCCTGTTCTTGTCATCTCACTCAGTGCACTAGTTATTAACACTGTTTGTAATCGCATTTACAGTGTCTATTTTCAATGTCAAAGCTTATATAATTATATAATTATATTATCTCTTTGTGGTTGATGTTTGATTGTCAAAATGCAAACATTTTTTTCTTGGTATCTTTGATAACAATAACTGATGTGAATTCTTTGTCAGACTAAATGGACATGTCTTAGCATATTGTAGTTTTACTATTATCATATACAAGATTTGGTATGGGTGGTTTAAAGAAAAAAAAATTTTTTATTGCAGAAGAGCAGCAGCAGCAATGTTATTTTATAAATCTCTAAGACTAGTGTAATAAAGAGAGGAATAAGCCACAATTAATGTGTTGCTACTGATCATTACTTTGATCCCTATAGTAGTCTAGCTAGAAATTATTCATCATGGATGAGACCCCTATCATATCTGCTAGTGGACATTTGCTAAAGAACCACTTTCATGTTTGCATTACTACTATTGTTCTTCTTTTATAAACATTAACTCAGCAAAAAATTAGCTGCTTTTCTTTTTTTGATTAGTGTCTGCTCGGCTATCTTAGAAGAACTACTCAATCTTTTAATCAATGATTACTAAGCAAAATAAAAGTTTTTCTCTATCTCCTCCCCTCCAAATTTTGTTTTTATCAATTTAAAAAATAAATTATTATGCTGTTTGAGATACCAGTTGTTTATAAAAAAAAAAAATAAAACACCTCCAAATTAAGCCTCTAGACAAACATCATCATTTTGTCTGCTTTCTCTGCTGACAAAAATAATAGAAATATATTAATATATAGTTACATAGTAACAGAATTTAAAAAAAAATATATGGAGGCACATGGCTTAGTGGTTAGAGCATTGGCCTTGCAATCGAAAGGTTGTGAGTTCAATTCTCAGACTGGGTGATGTGTTGTTTCCTTGAGCAAGACACTTTATTTCACATTGGTCCAGTTTACTCAGCTGTAGAAATGAGATGATAGGACTGGGGTCCCTATCATTCCACTGCAAAGTGGTCGTGGAGGTGCCACAGCAAAAAAAGCACCCAGCCCACACTGTAAAGTGGACGTGTAGGCGCCACGGTAAAAAAGCACCCAGCACTCACTATAAATGAGGTTGGTGTTAGGAAGGGCATCCAGCTGTAGAAATCAAGCCAGAATCAGTTCCCGTCCCACCCTTGCAAGCAGGGAAAAGCGGACGTAAAATGATGATGATGATGATTGGTATCTATAATAGTTATGCTAACTAGACTCAGTCTGACTAGAACATATTAACTTTTTCATAACAGTGATTAAAGCCTTTCTTATAATTATATACAGAATAGGATGTGGTGTGCAATGAAGGTGCTAGCTACATCTTTTACTCTATAGAGCTACACCTTACAGCTACTCATTCATAACTGAAAATATGTTCCTTTAGTAGATGGGAACTTTGTGGAAGTCTGTCATGAATACGTATGTGTGTGTGTTTGTGGACACACCTTTACATTCAAAACATCTAGAGACAAGAGGAGTGATCAACTGTTTTGTAATTTTGATTGTGCATTTGGTAGTTAACATTTGCCTTTTGTTTGTTTACTTTGTGTTTATTGTTCTTACTGCTACGAATTGAAATTAAGTGATCTAAATTAAGTTTCTCTTTCTAGCTTTATGAGGGTTTCTTTTCTTTCTTTTTTTTTTTTTAAGCCTTGAGGACTATGTAAATGTTTTTTATTTTTTCATTTGTATTGACAGAATCATTATGGCATCAGATAAAATGTTTCGCAGCATTTTATTACAACCCCTTCTTTCATCTGTTTGCCGTTGATAATATTAAACACCAGTAAAGTACTAGGGTCGCTATAATTGACTCTTCCCCTCTCCATAATTTGCTGGCCTTGCACCCAAATTAGAAATCATTTTTACATGTTCTATCCTGTGTTTTTTGATTCATAACAATTTTCCGTTATTCTTTTTATATTTTTTTCTGTATCTTTAATCTGTACTTCCTCATTATATTTATATTTTCTACCCCATTGTTTCCATATTACTTTTTTTTATATTGGTTTTAGCAATTTGGCTGTGGCCATGCTGGGGTATCGGAGAAAATAATTTCCCCCATATCTTTTCTTGTTATGGTAATCACTTCACCTTTGTTCATTTCTAAGTATTTTCCTAGGCCTACTGTGGTTCCTTATATGTAGTTGGTATATTCTGTTGATAGTATCATTGGTGGGATGCAGCATGGCCTTCACAATCATTAAGTCTTGGTTTTGATTGCATTGAGAACATCTTGGACAAGTCTTATTTACCCTATCTTTGGGTTCACCCATGTCTTGTGGGTGAAATTTGGTAATCAGAAACTGTTTGGAAGCTCATCAGATGAACTGTTTGTTATTCGAAGGATTAACCTTTTCACATACTGCCTGACCGAATCTTGCTGAGAATTCCATTAAGAGACCATGCCTTTGTGGAATCCTCAGCTTTTTACATGTTAATTTAATAAGCAGGCTGTTCCATTGACTGAACAACTGAAAAACTCATCGTCAAAACCAATAGAAGTCCATTTCATTCCAGTATCATTAGGATGATGGAATCATCGACATTACTGTTTTAATGGCTATTTTCCATGCTTATTTGGATTAGATGGACTGTCATATGAGGCTAGACAGGTGAGGTGACATTTTTGGCTTGGTTTGCTACAGTTGGATGCCTTTCCTCATGCTAACCCCATTTTTGTGTGTACTAGGAGATTTTTATGTGGCATCAGCATTACTACCTTTTGGGGTGGACTGGATGTTTTTTGTTGTGACACCAGCAATTTTTTAAAAACATTCTGGTTTAGCCAAACTTAGGAGATATTGGTATTACCGTGGATTACGTTAAATATCTTGACTTTAATGTCAGGATTATTCATTATTTCTTTAAGTCTTTTTAATTTGCCGTATAAACAGTCTGTATAAGTTTGTAGCTCTTTTAGTATCAAATGTAAATTTTGTTACATGCTTGTATTTAGTTTTTTTAGATTTAGAATTATTACAATATTGATTTATAGATTTGGCAACTTTACTATGCCTGTAAATCATATTTTGTTTTTTGTGAAGCTTGGGCTGACATATATTAGCCCTTTGTCTCTTGATGTTTACAGAACATTATATATGGGCTAGTTGCTCCTTTGTTAGGTTTTTGAGGTCAAGATATTTATGGTGTTAAGTTTGCTTAGTTATAGTTTTGAGTTTGTATAGTTACTGCTTTCTAAGAATGCAATTAATTATTTTGTCTGTTTTCTGTGAATAGGCAGTGGATGACATAAACATGCTTCGTTTTCAGATTTCCTTTTCTCATAGACTTCTCAAGTTGTCATCAGCTTAACCTGAAAATGATGCCAGTATTATAACCCTAATTAAAGTGTTTTACTATATCACCCTGGGAATTAACTTTAGATTGTAGGTTAATTACAGAATATAATTGGAAACCTCATGCTAGCATAGGGAAAAAAAGGATGTACAATGATGAAGTTGAGGATGATTAGATTAAAGCCTTACACACACACACACTTGTATTATTGTGTGAATATAAACAAATATAATGAATTAAATACAATGAATGTCATGTTTTGCTTTGTAGTTCATCTAATAAAGGAGGAAATTATTATAAACATACCTTCAATTATATGCATTTTAAATAAAAGATGTATTTGTTACACAAATACTGAGGTAACATTCTAATTATTTACAAATGAAAATTAAATACAGAATGAAATCCCCAGAATAAATTGCCTATGCTTTGCAAGAGATTTATTTGATGAGAAAATGTACTTTGAAGTATATATTGCTGCAGTTTTGGTACCTATAGGCTAGGTCAAAGGTGTATATAGAAAAGGGCTGTAAATTAACTGTCAAATGAAATCTTTATAATAATCCATGTTATATTTTTTTAAAAGACAACTATATATGTACTAATAATTTAGTGCCATGATAAAAGGTACCCAGTACAGTTTGTAGAGCGTTAGTGCTGGCACCATGATAAAATGCACCTATTGCACACTGTATGAGTTAGTGCTGGAGCCATGATAAAATGCACCCAGTACACTATAAAATGATTGGCATTAGGAAGGGCATCTAGCTGTAGAAACCATGCCAAATATGGAACTTAAGAGTCAAGGTGTAATTCGTTGATTTGTCTAGTCTCGGACTAACAACCCATTTAACCCATGTCACTGGAACAAATATCTTATATGATTTGCCATCATAATTCTTATGTAAAGAACATAAAAGACCTTTACTTTTTCTAAAGGAAGTTATTTATTTTTTATCTTTTTAATTTAATAATACTGAAGTAGTTATTAATAACAATTTTAGAAATGCTATTTTATACAATTAAGTTTGAATCCAGTCTGCAGCTCAAGTTTAAATTTAGCAATCTGCCTAATGTAAAGATTATGTCACTTTCTAAAAAAATTAATTTGCTGTGTAATTAATTTCATTTTCCAACATTTCATTAATTATTGGGTGCCTATTATTTATCACCATGCTGCTTCAAGTGCAATAGAAAGATATGCTTGACATTTTGGTTAGGATTCTATATATACTGTTGCAGATTTATGTATTTCTTGGACTTTTCCATAGGTGTAAATGCACATCTATACTTGAATAGCCTATGGGAATAAAGAATTTATTTGGTTAAATTTTGCTAGTCATTGCTGTGAGCTGCAAAGACAGCAAATAAATAGGGAAACCATGTTTTTTTTTCTTTGCTACATAGTTTGTGTATTTTCATGGTTACATAATATTCTTAGCATTGGCTTAACTTCAAAGAAACTTGCTTTCCTCTTTCAGAGCCAAGAAATACTTTCTATATGGTCCATTTATAACTAAATACTGTTTTTACATTTGGGAAGACAAAGGGGTAGTAGGTTTGCAGAATCATTAGTGGATCAAATGAAATGTATTGCAGTATTTCATTACAGCCCTTTATGTTCTGGTTTCAAGTCCCACCAAAGTCAATATTGCCTTTCCAGGCAATATTGACTTTGGTGGGACTTAGGTGCCATCATAATTCAATATTGCCTTTCCAGGGTTGATAAAGTACAGTATTTGGGAAGCAGTCTTTCAGTCATTAGCCCAGCAAATTTCTACAGCTGAGTGTCCTTGCCACCAATCCATGTTTCAGTATCGTAAAGAATCACAGATTTAATTGTGTTTTGGATGCAAAGGTGTATACCCACCCCTCACACACACACATACATATGACTAGTTTTCACACAGTTTCCAGTTATTAAATTCACTCATGAGACATTGGTCAGCTTGATGCGATATAGTAAAAAACACTTTCTCTCTAAAGTGCCACACAGTAAGACTGAATCTGAAACCTCATGCTTTAGATGCGAACTTCACAAAATCATTTAATTGAGTGATAAACTGTCTTTAACCCTTTAGCATTTACATTACTATCTATATATTATTATATTTTTGTGGTAAAGGCTTTACCTCACAAATATTTCACAACATCGAAGCTATGAAATTTTGATATTATTTATTTTGAGAACAACACTTTAACATAAGTATGAGTGGTTGGTTAGAGCCAGTTTGAACAGAAAGAGGTGAGAGAATTCTGGCCGGATATGGCCAGTTTAAATGTTAAAGGATTAAGTGTAAAGTATAAATCCATAATCAATCTACTTGCTGTGGGTTTCCTTACATATACTACCGTTGTTATGAATATCTTAATAGTTACTTTCCACAAGACATTACTTATTGTACCTTGGTATACTGACCAATTGGGGAAAAGTTCCATTTTTAACTATATACATAGATGTAGGAACACTGTAAAAACAAAGAAAAGATTTAAAAAAGGTTTCTCAATGCATATGAAAGTTTTCATAACCGTACTTCTAGTTAAAAAATAGATACAACTTGATAATTATAATTCAACATGAATACTTTAAGAGCTTTTCTCTCTCCATTTGTCTATAAATTCTGTTTATTTATTTCTAAAGTAAAACTTCTGCAGTATATTCCTATCCACCTATTTAAAACATCTGTTATTGACCTTATTATATTTCTGTACAGACATAGACCATCTTACAACTAAACATTGGCTATGAGGAGCAAAGTCCTTTTATCTTCCTTGTTATAGAGAGCTCTGTTTTTCCCAGTTGATTTCTACTCATTTGGACTTGAATATATGAGTAGAATTTTCTATGTTGTCCAGTGGGAACATAGCCAAATATCTGATAACTTAAGCAGATTGCTTGCTGAGGCACATTGTTTTCTTGTTTGTGGCAATATTTCTGCTGCTACTGATTACTTAATGGTTGCTTGCTTCAATGAAGTGAAGTAATTAGTTATGATGATGACTTTACCTCTGTTATTACCTGTAACTAAAAAAGTATGAAACTAGTATGATTTGCTGTATTTGGCTTCAATATCATCTCTTGTTACTATGTTTAAAAAGTATATTTACTATTAGAAGCAACGCATACCACATTAATTGACTTGCAACAGTCAGCTTTGTTGAAAGTTGATATCAATACCAGTTGAATGGTTACTTTTAGAAAGAATATCCAGCTGTAAAACAAACTGACAATTCAGTCATTCAAATAAGAACATTTTCAGAATCATGTTTAAACACTTAAATCAGATTTAAACACTTTAAAAAAAATTACAGCGTAATTTAAATTATTAATGGATATTGCACACACATTAAATAATTAAAATGTTTGAAAAGGTTATAGTACAGTGCAAGTTGGAAATAGATGAGTGAAACAAAAGCAAAACAAGAATGGTTTACATTTTTAATTTACTTTAATATTTTGGGGCTTAAAAAACCTCTTATTAATAGACAAATAGAGGTCAAATTGTTTCGTTCTGTTCAAATCAGGAGTAAAGAAGCATTTATTTTCCAAACATTAACATGGAGGTGGTGAGGCTGTTAATGCACAAATGACTTGTTAAATCAGCCAATCAACATTGATTAGTTCAGGCTTCTGGAGTTTTTCCTCTGCATATGTTTTTCC
Source organism: Eledone cirrhosa (assembly GCA_964016885.1). Lineage (NCBI taxonomy): Eukaryota > Metazoa > Mollusca > Cephalopoda > Octopoda > Eledonidae > Eledone > Eledone cirrhosa. Next base: position 386,304,673 of record OZ024740.1, on the reverse strand, counting down.
TGCAACCATCAACTTGTGACTATTCAAAATGAATGTTAACTATGTTAAGCTTACTAGTTTCAGATGCCCTGCAAAAGCTATAGGCACATCCATACTGATACATGCCATTTCCTTTTGATTTTCAAATTAGTTTTGTGTCGCACTATGTTAATATCCTTTTCCTTTTATGAAGAATTTTTTCTGTCTTTTTAAAAACAAATCTTCCACATATCAGCTGCAGAGAGATTACTACTTTATTTCAAGTATCTTAGTTGTATTCTTTAGTGGATAATCTTCAGGCTGTTCCCCAAGAGAGGCCTAACCTCTTTCAAAATGATTTTAATTTAACACTAAGTTGGATCATTCTCTTTTTTTTTTCTCCTTTTCTATTGGCATTTAAGTAGAACAGTAGGAACTCCTGTGCTTTGACTTTGAGCACAGTATGGATCAAAGTCACCCTAACCACTTGAATATTCTGACTAATCAAATTTTCTTGAAATATGCTGATAAACCTGATTATTCTACTCTTAAATTCCCATGAAGGGATTTAACAATATTTATGGACATCTATTGAAATGCACACTGTCATTTGCTTTTAAAGAATGTTGCTTAACCCTAGTTTCAAGTTGTAAAGCCAATTAGAGATACATTTCTACCATTGATATGTGTGTTTTCCATCTATTTTTGTATAGGTTTGATGGTTCTGCAAAGAACAAGTTTTATATGAACTATGTAAGTAGTTGCACTAGTATAATTGAGAGTAGGTTCCCTATGGCAATCCTAATGTGATATTTTGAGGCAGATTAATGAATGACAATTCTCATAAAGATTGCAGTACAATGTATTCAGCATATATCCATTTACATTACATATTCATAGCTGTGTTGTCTCTACTGTAAGCATGGGTCAGTATCATTGTATATCTAACAAGTTAAATTGTAAATCCTTTTTCATTCACTTCTTCATATAGCTTCACATTTGTCTCATATAGAATGCTAAACTTATTTCTGTTCACTATAAAATCTTGCCTGTACACTTTCACTAAACTTTCATCCAGGACTAATTATGTCATTTAAGTAACAAAACTTAGTGAGCCATTTGAACAATTGATGGTTTCCAGTGAATAGCTACTCCAGTGTACTTGATGCACCTGAAATTATGCTTTCCAAATCAGATTTCACTGCACATTTTGTGTGTTCATTGTTTGCACTCCTTATGTAGCATTTTTGCTTACTTAAATCTTTATTAATCAAGGTCACTTTTCTGATGTTATGTATAATTGTTACTAGCTTCAATTGATTAAACATCTTTGTATTCTAGATGTCTTTCTTATAAAATATCACTAATGGTAGGCATATTGATTTTATCATATCAAACATTTAACAGGTCCCATTCTGACCATCTACCTTTTCACTTTGATTGATTAACAATATTGATCAATTTTGATGTATGTCAGATTTATCCTCCATCCATCACATTATTGCTGTTTGGAATACAGTTTCTTTGTCAGTGTGAATAAGCCTCTAAGTCTTGAAAATTACAGAAAATTACTTGTAAAGCATTTTGTACATTAGTTTTGAATTAAAATAGCTCCGATTAGGTTGGACTGAAAATAGAGTAAAATTATACAAAATTGCCAATATCTAGATGGATATATTCTTCACACTGTGCTTATGCTGATAATATAATTGATTATATGTCTGCAATATACTATTTTGAACTTGCTGAATGTAGGCTATCCATGATATATATATATATATATATATAAGCAGAGTTTGATCTCAGTATTTAACTGAAAAGAAATCTGAAAAGAAAATAGTACAAAGGTAAAGTATTTGAGGAACCGTAACTGTATATTTGAAGTTATAACAAGAGCCAATTGTTTACTTACTGACTGAACTGCTGGATGTAAAACAATAACTATTTTTGTTTCTAATTTCAAATAAATCTTTGCAGATAGACATGTAATTTTTTAGTTAGTCAATTGTATAAAATTGTTCTATAAAATAAATGATTGTAACATACTTGGATTATGTTAAAAAGTGAGACTGCATTAACCTTTTAGCATTTAAACCGGCCGTATCCAGCCAGAATTCTCTTATCTCTTTCTATTCAATCCGGCCATAACCTCCTGCTCATATTTATGTTAAGGTATTGTTTTCAAAAGGATAATATCAAAATCTCAGATTTAATATTATGTGAGATAAAGTGTTTACCGTGAAAATACAATAGTAAATATAGAGTAATGTGAGTGCTGTGTTGTACCACTCCTAACAATTAAGTTGGTTTCTCTTGTGCACTAGTTTTGAGCTATAAAGTGAACAATTAATCTACATTACATCACCAATAGCAACAACTTTCCCTCAATTGTCATTAGATGATTAGTACTTTTCTTACCACATTTCTAATGAAAAACACTGCCTGTGGTTTCAATTCTTTTAAAAATAAAAACTTAGAGGGATTTAGTAAAATGTCTCATTTTGTTAGAAGGATTTAGTAAAATGTCTCATTTTATTATTAAGTTGGCGTTTAGAATATAACTTAAGAAAATGTTCTTATATAGAATTATGATGACAGGTTAAAATTTAAACATGAACACTTTAAAACAAATGTTTTTTCTTTATATATGTAATGTTGATGAACCTGTTCAGACATGTTATCAAAAGGGTTAACTGACAAGAGGAGGCATGAAACAAATGTTAGAAATAACAGCTTCTTACACACAATTCCTAAACATGCTGTTGTTGTTAAGCCTCATATCAGCTCTGGTCAAGCAGAACTTTGATGAAATGCATTTCACCGACGACCATCTCGTCTTTTATATATATATATAGGACTACATTATCCAGTGTGTGCTTCCTTTTTTAAGATCCTGCAGTAGTGATTCAGAAATGTTATTGCTATTTCTAATAGATTTTAGTAACTGTGTAGAAGATCCTTTGAAAGATAAGATTAGCTGAACAGGTTGGGCAAATGTGATTATGACTAAGATCTTCTGAGTGTGTGGTAAATAGGAAAAAGTATTATAAGTATTATGTCTGTGAGCAAGACATCACATTAATTTTTTATGTGAACCAATATAAAAATAAGATTAACCAATCTGGAAAGTTTTTGATAGATTATGATTTCATCCAGAGAGAGATAAGATTCTTAACAATATGCTTCAGAAATTATAGATAAGCATTAGCTAATGAATCATTGTGGCTTGAGGACTTAGCTTTGCATTTGTTGTAAATTAATCTCCCATTTTTCACTGCCTTCTTTTTGTACCTGATATCAATCAACTTGAATTTTCTCTTGTTAAAAGCAGATGTGTATGCTTTTTGGGAGTCGAGATATGTTAAGTGATCTATATACTCTTGTCATATTCCCATCATAGCTGGTTTATTCTAATAGAGTATATGATTGTTTACACCTAACTTAATGAGTGAAAGAATATGATCGCGAATATAAGTGGCTGAAATGGGGTTCCTCTATTTTTCTACGTTGGTATGAGTCAGATGGCATGTTTTGACACAATGTTTTACAGCTAGATGTTCTTCTTGACACCAACCCTTTTAGTCACCTCTTACGACATGCAGAGATATAGTGTCCCTACTCTAAAATCTGGGGTTCACGTAGCATTCACATATATATATATATATCGTCATCATCACTTTACGTCCGCTTCTCCCTGCTTGCAAAGGTGGGATGGATTCTTTATATATATATATATATATATATATATATATATATATGTAAATATGATGATAATAATGGAGCTGCGGCGTTGCAAATGGGATACATATGAAAAAGTGAGTCCTTCATCAGTGACCCTCCAACCGTCCTCGGCATTTCATCGCTTTAAGGGCCATATGCCTCAGGTTGGTGCGAACAACGGCTAAAAAAAGTCGTTGGGACACGTAAATAAAGGGGGACGCTAGAGTAACAACAAAAAGGTTTAAGCAACGGAAAGTGAGTAGAAATAGACAAGTCCCAGATCTCTATGAATATAAACTCTGTGAAATCGTGAACAAGAGACGAAAGACCATCAGACCTGGTTGAAATGTGAGCAAGGAAAGAATTTCGCCCAAGTTTGACGGGGGGGGGGGGGGGGGGGGGGGGGGAGAAAGAAAAAGGAGAGAAGAGGAAGAAGAAGAAGAAGAAGAAGATAAGGGGGTCTGGTCTACGAATTTGGTAAACGCAAGTTTTGTGAAGTCGTAGACGAAAGAGAGAGGTCTGCGACTTCACAAAACTTGCGTTTACCGAATTCGTAGACCAGACCCCCTTATCTTCTTCTTCTTCTTCTTCCTCTTCTCTCCTTTTTCTTTCTCTCTCTCTCTTTTTTCCCCCCCGTCAAACTTGGGCGAAATTCTTTCCTTGCTCACATTTCAACCAGGTCTGATGGTCTTTCGTCTCTTGTTCACGATTTCACAGAGTTTATATTCATAGAGATCTGGGACTTGTCTATTTCTACTCACTTTCCGTTGCTTAAACCTTTTTGTTGTTACTCTAGCGTCCCCCTTTATTTACGTGTCCCAACGACTTTTTTTAGCCGTTGTTCGCACCAACCTGAGGCATATGGCCCTTAAAGCGATGAAATGCCGAGGACGGTTGGAGGGTCATATATATATTATATATATTATATATATATTATATATATATATATATATATATATATATAGTGGTTAGAGCATTGGCCTTGCAATCGAAAGGTGAGTTCAATCCTCGGACCGGGTGATGTGTTGTTTCCTTGAGCAAGACACTTTATTTCACATTGCTCCAGTTTACTCAGCTGTAGAAATGAGATGATAGGGACTGGGGTCCCTATCATTCCACTGCAAAGTGGTCGTGGAGGTGCCATGGCAAAAAAGCACCCATCACTCACTGTAAAGTGGACGTGTAGGCGCCACGGAAAGAAAGCACCCAGCACTCACTGTAAATGAGGTTGGTGTTAGGAAGGGCATCCAGCTGTAGAAATCAAGCCAGAATCAGTTCCTGTATGAGCAAGACAAGGTCAGCCGACCGGACACTGCCCACAACAGGACAACCCGTCTAACCCATGCTAGCGTGGAAGAACGGACATAAAACGGTGATGATGATATATATATATAATCATCATCATCATTTTACGTCCGCTTTTCCCTGCTTGCAAGGGTGGGACAGGACCTGATTCTGGCTTGATTTCTACAGCTGGATGCCCTTCCTAACACCAACTTCATTTACAGTGAGTGCTGGGTGCTTTTTTTCAGTGGCACCTCCACGACCACTTTACAGTGGAATGATAGGGACCCCAGTCCCTATCATCTCATTTCTACAGCTGAGTAAACTGGAGCAATGTGAAATAAAGTGTCTTGCTGAAGGAAACAACACATCACCCGGTCTGAGAATTGAAATCACAACCTTTCGATTGCAAGCCATGTGCCTCCATATATATACATGTATATAGATAAAGAATATGTATATAGATAAAGAATATGTATATAGATAAATATATATATATATATATAGATAAAGAATATGTATATAGATAAATATATATATATATATATATAAAGAATATGTATATAGATAAATATATATATATATGTATATATAAAGAATATGTATATAGATAAATATATATATACATACATGGGTATCCCAGTTTTTAGAATAGGATCACTGTATCCCTACATGTTGTAAGAGGCGTCAAAAAGGGTTGGCACGGGGAAGAACATCAGGCTGTAAAACATTCTCAAAACATGCTGTCCAGTGGACATAAAAACGCAAATAATGATGGTGATCGCATATGTCATCAGTTTGCATCCATTTATCAATGCTGATATAGATTGGGCAGGTCATTATAGATCAAACCAGCCCATAATTGGAGCTACTGTCTTACTTGATGTTTTTGGTTCCCATGTGTCGCTCTAGAATGTTCCATTTTGGTTTCTACAACTAGATGTCCATCCTAGTGCCAATGATTTTGCTGAGTGTACTGAGTACATTTTATTGTGGCACCAGCTCATAGATCAGATAAAATATATTTATATAGACCCAACATATACATATTGATCTCTAAACATTTCTCCATCAACAGTGAATACTTATGTTCATTTTCCCATATAGCCATAAACATGCAAATGCTATATAAGAGAAATGTAATAATGCCTTATGTCATGATGAATTTACAATTATTATCAAGTCCTCTTATGATGATGTGAGAGTGTGCACTTGGAGATATACTGCCTAGACTAGGGTGAAGAGTTTGCTGCCCCAACACTCCCTCCCTTTACTTTCCTTATTTAATTAATTTTTTATTGCAAACATTATAATTGAAACTTGTTGAATAAAGTTATTTTATTATTTTTCAACCGCTTACTAAGACTACTTTGAGAGTCTTTACATGCAACACTGCAACACTGCATAATGTTAGGTTATTTATTTTCAAACGGCTTAATTCTAAATCACCCACTTTTGTATCTCTGTGGTATTGCAATACAGGGTGAAAAAGATTTTCAAAATCTTATGGATGAAATTTCTGCTGTGTGTGTGCATGAGAGAGAGAGAGAGAGAGAGAGAGAGAGCATGCACCTGTGTGTGTGTGTGACCACAGACTCTGTCTTTACACTTGTAAAGTTGAATTATTTCAGGGGTTGATTCCTGCATGAGTACTACTTTGAAGGGCTGAAATTCAAAGTACAACCCAAAATGATATTTTACTTGTAACGTCCTGTACTACATCAAACTGCATTAGCAAGGCATTCTTGAAAAATAGAAAACGGCACTGTGACTGTTTTCATTAAAAATGAAAGTCTTTTTTTTCACACTGCAAATTTTCACAAAAAATTTGTCCACTACTAAAGACACCATAAATAAACATTTGAATTAATCAACATGCTTTTAGATATTTTCTGCTGAATCATTGTAAAATGTTTTGAGTTAACCTTTAGTACCTTGTACCACTTGGAACTCTGTTGGCAAGACATTCTGGAAAAATATGAAACAGCACTGTGACTATGACATTTTGGATGGAAGATTTTACTCTAATACTGTAACTTTTCACAACAATCTGTCCACTAGTAAAGTTACTAGAAACATTTGAACTAACAAACTTATTTACAAATATTTTCTGTTGAATCTTTACAGGATGTTAGAAAATAAATGAATAGTAAAAAAAAAATTAATTTCACTAATAATTATATATAATATTGGTACCAGCCCTCAAATTTAAGCGAGGGTTATAGTTGATTATATAACACTGTACTTGACTGGTATTATACAGGAAAGATGAAAGGCAAACTTAACCTCGGCAGGATATTTAACTTTGAATTGAAAAGAGCTAGAATAAATATTGCAAGACATTTTTCCCTGATGCTGCATTGATTCTACTAACTCACTGCACAATCACAGGAATAGTAGCATTAATTATCTAGTATATGCATTAAAACATGTCCTGTTATGTAAATATTGCCTTGTACTCTCATGAATATTTACACTTGCTGTTGTTACTCATATTCGTTATACTTGATTGGCTACCTTTGTTGAAGTCACACTCATCATACTACTGTATATCAGTGCTGAACTTTTATTTTAATTAAGTAATTATTGGTGTTAAAGGCTATAAATATTTAAACAAAAATGAGAAACAATGAATGAAAATTAATTTATAAACTATATTTATGCATACAAACATGGGCCTTTAACTCCTGGTAGTGCCGTAGAGGTACTGTAGTGATATATGGTATATGGCATGGCTTGGGCATTTAAACCTGGGGGAGCCCATCCCTATCCAGGTAAATTATTATTACACAGTTATAAACATTTCAAACAGAATTTCATTAAAATCCTGCAAAATCATGCTATTCATTATCTTCAGCACTGAATAAACCTTCATAATCATCAAGGAACCATTTCATTATCTCTGTCCATAGTTATAGGTTGTATATTATCTGTTGTTTCATTGTTATCGCCCTGTTGAAGGTGGTGGATTGGCAATATTAGTAGCGCATCACTTAAAATACTTTGCAGTATCTACTTACAACTTTCTATGTTCTCAGTTCAAATACTGCTGAGGCCGATTTTGTCTTTCATCCTTCTGGGAGTTGCTAAAATAAAATGCCAGTCAAGCACTTTTCTCTTCCCCTAAATTGCTGGCCTTGTACCAATTTTAGAAATAATTATCATCCTGCATATATTCCCTTTCAGGACCATCTAATCACTAAAATCATCATCATCATCATCATTTAACATCCGTTTTTTCCTGCTAGTAAGGGTTAGACATGTTTTCACAGATCAAATCAGTATTTAGTCAGAGCTACTTTCCTCTAAGATGGGTTGGGGACTTTACAAAGTGTATTTAGTGCATTTTATAGCACCAACACTAAGTTTGCCAGAAGTTACCACTATGTCAGTGTTTTGTCATGGGACACTATCAACAATACTCTTCACTAGATGTGACCTCAATGCATCCCAGAAATCTATCCTTTCACATAGTTTTTCTTTTAAAAATAACCATTACTTTTAATTTAGTATCATCTGCCATACAAGAAAGAACTAAAGTAAATTTCCTTTTCTCATGTCCATTAGTTTTCTTCAGCACTGTTTTCTCTTCTATTTGATTCACAGTATGGTTTTCTAGCATGTCAAAATTAAGAGGTATTTTGTCCATGTTTCCAATGCATGATAGGCTGCCTTCTGTTGATTTAAAAAAAATGATATATTTGTGAAATATATTACCTAGATGAGCAGGGAGTTTTTGTGCCATTTGAAGTGTTATTAAATCATACCATTTTATGAACTTTGTACACCATTTGGCACTTAATTTAAAATCCAAAATTCCATCTTTTGATTCTTTTTAGGTATTGATTTGGATATGGCTCTGCAAGACATTTTCCATCTTGACAATTTTTCAGTATTCTCTTGACAGCTTTCTTTTCCAGTTGTGGCCACTTACAAGGCTGACCTGTCAATACTTTGTTTTGGCATTGTCTGAAAATTTGTTTGATATTTTTCTCCCAAAACACCAGATTCTTTTACTGTACATAAATATCATTCTTCTCGGCAACTTTAATAGCTTTTACTTTGAATGCTGTTGGTGTATACATGTTTTTTTTTTTCCCTTGGAGGCAATTTCTTACAAACACAACTATATTCTGCAAATGCTATATAGGAATTAACATCAGCTGTTGTACCAAATGAGATTGTGACCTGACTTTAACCTGACTTTTATAGTCTCCAGGATTGCTGTAGTTGATAGAAATAGTGAACAGTAATACTGCTAATTGTGATATCATTGCCACAGGTTGTATTGCCTTTCATTGCTTATCTGACATTAGTTTGACTCTTTCAAGGCTGTTTATTTCTATGAACAGTTAGTTTTGTTAGTACCACCCATTCATATTGTAATTACAGTGAATTATATTGATAAATGCTTATGGTACAGTTTATATAAGAAATGCCAATTATACAATGGTAGTAGTAATGATTTTTTGATAATGAACTTGAGAAGTCTATAACTTAATGTTTATATGAATTGCACATCAGAATGAATAACAGGAGAATAATTCATTTCTCTACCATAACATTTATATACAGGGTAATCTTTTGACTTGCAAATGTTGATCTGTTACCTGCAGGAAATTAGGGATGACTTTTATGAGATGCACAGAAAATTCCAATTTTTCCAGTTCCCTCTGCCCAAGAAATATATTTTTTATTCAAATATATTCAATATACTTCTTCTTCATATTCCTTCTTCTTTCACCCTTTTGCTTTTATACTTCTGACATAGCTCTCTTCTATTTACCCCTTTAGTCAGCTGCTCTGAAGGGATTGATATTTTTAGAGACAAAATAACCCCTCAAGTGCTGGTACCATGATAAAATACATCCAGTGCATTTTATCCTTTTCACTTTTAAATATATTTTTGGTTCTGTTTTAACATTTTGTATTTCAATTATAAAGATAGCAATTGACTGATTAGATAAAACTTATGTTATATAGGAAATATTTCTTTCACATCTGCTGAAGTTTGTACATGCTGGATATGCTTTGCATGCTGTTGTAATAAAACACCCCAAATTTTTTTTTTTTTTTTTATTCAAGTATGTATTATATGCTTGTTTATATCATATCCTTTTCTTTCCCATTGTATTTCCTTTTCCTATGACAAGGATATAAATTGTGGGTAAAAACAAAACCAAAAAATAACAATTTTAGTATAATAGAGGCAATCCTATTTTTTCCAGAAACAGGATCCAGTTAGACTATTTATGAATGTGAACAAAATTTATTTAATAAAGGCTCTGTAAGAGAAGCATCACTGTTTTAGCTTGGATTTATTTGTTTTGGTGAACTTGGAGCTTATGAGAAAAGTAAGATTCTGCTTTGTAATAACTAAATTTGCTGTTGATGTATGTTATATATTTTTACCTAGTTAACTCTTAACACCCTGTAATGATTTAGCTGAAAATGTTTAAAATGAATTTGTTCAAATGTTTATAGTATCTTTACTAGTGGACAGACTGTGAAAATTTTCTGTGTGTATGTAAAGACTTTAGTTTTACAATGTGATGCAGTCATCATGTTGTTTTGTACTTTCACAGAATGTCTTGGTAAATTAGTTTCATGCAGCACATGATGTTAAGAGTTAAACAGTTCACATTTTTTGTTTGTTTTATATCCATTTTTCCATGCTACCATACACTGGATTTTTTTTTTTTTTTTTTTTTTTTTTTTTGTGGAAGAGTAAAGATTTAGTAATTTGCAGGTTAGAGTAATTGTTTTCATAGCTGAATGTCCCTTTTTGGCTAACTAATCAAATATGAAGTAGAAGTGAAATTTGTTTAACCTGTTGACTGCTGCATGTATTTTACACAGCTACAGTTGCTGTGCTGTTTTTTTTTTCTTCAGTAAAATGTCTATTTTTTTAAACAAACATTTATTAACAACACTATCTGAATGATTGACAAATGTCACATCAATAAACTAATAACCCCATCTAGCTTTGTAGTTATAAACTTTTGTAAATGATTTCCTAACTTTGAAGTTATAAACTGTTGGAAAAGTCTTCAAACATTTGAGGATGAATTATCTGGTCCTTGGCATTGGAATGCATTCATGTTAGGACGAGTTATCTCGTCTACAGCACTGAAGAGGTTAAGGGCACCTTATGTTGTTGCCCCAGCTTCAGTTTACATAATTATTGCTAATAGGTAGTTGTGATAAAGGAGCAGATTATCCAGGAGGTTTATCTTTCATCAGATTAACACTATGAAACAACAAGGCAGTAACTCATAAAATCTTCCCCCTCCCAGTTTAGGAAGCATTTGCATTTTTTTGCACATAGAGACAGTGTGTTGAATCTTGCTTAGAATCTCCTTCTACTTAACATTCCTCGTTTGAGAGAGAAAGAGAGAGCTTCTTGCTACAACATATCCTACGTTATATTCTGTCTTTGTTTTGACTTCAATTAAACCACATAAATAAATCTAATATCTAATCTGGCCAAGTTTATACTCGCAAATAAGAAGAACCAGGGCCGCCCCAAGGAGCATTGGATTTGGTGTACTTCATATTTGTTTCGGTTGCTGGATACAATCGGAGGTCGCTGCTTCTCCTGAAGGTTAATAGTTCTCTTCTAACTCGAGTGGGAGTGGCTTTTCTTTGCCAATTTGCATTGATCATCTGCTAAGCCGCATTGTTCTCAGAACCATTACACCAGATACATAAATAACAGAACTTTAACTACCTTCTCCAATGGTTGACCAAATAAATTGGCAGTCCTTATTATTGTTGTTTAGCCCCAGATCAACCCTGATTGAGTAGAGCTATGATGATCCCATCTTTAAGGGATATGAAGAATTACATTATCTGTTATAGTGCCTATACTTATGTATAGCTTTAGAATGGAGTTTGAGGAAGATTTGTCTACAGTTTCTAGCAGGCTGAGTGACAATGTAGAGCTCTCCTCTTTGGATTATACAGTCCTTGGTAGTTACACTAACAGTTGCAACATTACTCTTGCTGCAGTTGATGTGAAATTTCTGTTATTAATCCATGCTAGCATGGAAAATAGACGTTAAACAATGATGATGATGAATCAAGCTAGCCTACTTATTTATGTATTCTCAAACATCTTGTTTATTCCAATTAAGAAGACTGTTAAAGAAGAATCTCCTTAGCTAATCAAATCTAGTTAGTTATTAGTTAATTTAGGTTAGTTGAAATTGACTCTCACTATCTAGAAAATGTACTCAGTGGTGTTGTTATCTTTCATTAAAAATATAGTTGTAAAAAAAAAAAAAAATAATTTTAGTGGTGTCTGAAAGAATTTCTTATTGAATTTGAATGGAAAATAAAGCTGCTATAGAGCTGGTGAGATCTAAAGTTAATTTTTCAATTGAAAAGTTCTATCTATAGTTTATAACGTGTTCAAGCATTTATTTCTCATTCTATTCATGTGAAATTCTGATTCATTGAAGTAGATGATATTTGATTTAAAAATATTCTGAAGAATTGTTCAATACCACTTTATCATTGACTTGGTATTTCTTACTACAAACAGCTCATGGATTTTCCCTACTTTTTTTTTCTGTTTGTCAATCTGTGTGTTTTTGATGACAAGACTTCATAAACAATATCTGAGTTATGTTCGCATTGTATTTATATTGGTGTTGGGCAGTTCTTTCAGTTCTGTTTTTTTAAAAATCTCTAATGTAAATTGGTTTATCTCATTAACGTATAATGCTCTTACTTTTCTTTTTGTGTGATGCCTTATAATCAATAACTTTGTCAACAGTGTAGAAACCAATTCTAGATTGATGTAGAAATTTCTTTATATGTGTATTCTATTTTAATGTATTTTCTTTCTCTTGTTTGAATTTAGAGAATTTTATGGGGGGAAGTTTGAAAATATCTAAACTTGTCTCCTCATAGGCTCTGATATTCTTCTGAAACTAACCTGTACTTAGATTAAATTTGTCCATAAAGACAAACTATGTGTTCTGAAGATAGGAAAATATCAATATTTATTTTGTTCTGTTTCCATTTTGTATTTAACAAGTAATTTAGTATGCTTTGCTATTCTAAGAATTTCAGCCACATCTTTGGAAATAATGTTTTACCCTTTTTTATATGCTAATTTTTGTTTATTTTTCTATTTCAGTTTGAGTACTTTTTGCAAATTCAGATATTTTTGTACACTACATGGTCAATATTTTATAGCTGGATATTCTTTCTACCCTTAATGGACTCTACTGTGAAGTAGTTATTATTTCTAATATTGGCATAAGCCCAACAATTTGAGGGAAGGGAAAAGTTGATTATATCGACCCCAGTACTTGACTAGGGCTTTATCAACTCTAGAAGGATGAAAGGCAAAATTGATCTTGGCGGGATTTGAACTCAAAACGTAGAAAGTCGTACCCAAATACTGCATAACATTTTACCCAGCTTTCTACCTCTACTGTAGATTAATAATAGAACTAGTTGCCTAGTTTTCTTGGAAGGGTAAAACATGTCGAATTATGTCCTTCTGAGAAGCACACTACTAAAGTTGTAGTCGTAAAATTTGAACTCTGGATTATGTGGTCTTATACTACACAACTTTGAGTATCATAAATTTTAAAGAATTGTTATATTACAGGATGAGAGGAGAGAAAAGGACAGGTGAAGAAGGAAGAAATGATACTAACATAAAATACATTCATTAGTTGGTAATACCAAATCTTTGGTGGCTCATATTTTGACTATTTATGAGAGTCTTAAAAGTGTGTGGGGATGCTCTTTCCCAGAGTAACTAACAAAAAAATCAGAAATATATATATACTAAAGTTGATAAAAGAAATACCAGTAAGATAGTGATGGAGAGAGCATTCAATTCCTTATTATAAAGGACTTGGTAGTTAAAGGAAAAGAATACTATTAATTCTTGGTAGAAAGGTGGATTATATAAGTAATAGTCCTTACTTTTGTATCCCTTGTTTCATTGTTCAGTTTCATATAGAAGTAATTTTTCTTTTTCTTTTGGTGTCCATAAAATAAGTACTAGTAACATATGGAACTTGAGCCAGTTGCCTTTCTCTCCAATTTATAAACATAGTCTAGTGCCTAGGGTGGAGGGCGAGGAAAAAATGGCTTGGAACTAGTTCTGGTTTATTCCTGGTTTGTATAAAATCCATGTACCTAGTTTGTGGATGTATGTAATCTTAAGACAAAGTGAGTAAAAAAAGAAAAGAAAATAGTTTCATAAATTGAAGTATCCCTGTAAATATTAACATAAAAGAAAGGATTGCATATATGCACATGCACATATGCATGTGCATATGTGTGATCAAAATGTAATACCACTCAGGCCATTTCTTTCATCAAACCTTTAAATTAGTTTCAGGTATGACATTCCAAAATTTCACTTGGTACATTTCTGTCTAACAACTACTACCTGCTTTTAACTTCTATTCATTTAAATTTAATGTTCAGAGCTTTATAAATTCACACATTACTGCAATTAATTGTGTTTTTAAACACTACTCATATCTCTCTTATTTACCTTTGGAAACAACAAAAGAGATTCTTTGTATCCATTCAACCTTTTCGATGTAGCAACCAAATAACTCTCAACATGTGCACCAGTGTCTTCAACATGAGAAATAGTATAGCTAGAAAATAGCCAGAATATATAGGTGATAAATTGGCTGCATCGTTAGAGCATCAATAAAATGCCTTGCAGTATTTGTTCCAGGTCTCAGCGGCACTTTGAAGTTATATCCCTCTAGTCAACTTTCCATACCACTCTTTCAAGGTCAATAAATAAAGTATCAGTCAAGGGCTGTGGATTAGTGGAATTTTTAGAACATTGATTGGGGTGGCTTGTGGTATCTGTTCTAGTTCTTTCCATTCATCATCATCATCATCATCATCATCATCATCATCATTTTACGTCCGCTTTTCCCTGCTTGCAAGGGTGGGATGGCAACTGATTTTGGCTTGATTTCTACAGCTGGATGCCCTTCCTAACACCAACCTCATTTACAGTGAGTGCTGGGTGCTTTTTGTCCGTGGGGCCTACACGACCACTTTACAGTGGAATGATAGGGATCCCAGTCTCTATCATCTCATTTCTACAGCTGAGTAAACTGGAGCAATGTGAAATAAAGTGTCTTGCTCAAGGAAACAACACATCACCCGGTCTAAGAATTGAACTCACAACTTTTCTATTGCTATTGCAAGGCCAATGCTCTAACCACTAAGCCATGTGCCTCCATTCTGAATTCAAATCCAGAAAAATGGTGACATGATAGGGCTGGGGCCACTATCATTAAAACAACCAAGATACCTTCTCTGAGATGCAAGCTGTAATAACAGGAAATAGTTCAGCTCCAATTAGTCGGTGACCCATTACAAAGCTCAAGTGAGAATCATAATAGAATATTAAGTCTACAATTCAAATATCCTAGAGAACATTCTAAAAGAGACCATCTGGCTCAGAGCATGCTACACTTTCTGGGCTCCCCCTACCCCATTGATATGCAGTCTTCTCTGCATTTTCTGTTGTTACTACAACTGTCCCTGCTCCTTTCGACCAACTAATTACATACTACTGCTGCCACCCAGGCCTGCTGGACATCATTCATGCTGTAATAATTCTGCCAATCCTTCCCTAGAGTCTGTCAACTCAACAAATTCCGGTTTCATCAATGTTTTCCTTGCATATCTGCTGTATCATCTCATCAATTTTGAATGGCCTGTAAAAACCATAGGCACAGCCCATTCTTCCTGGCTAAGGTATTGAAAAGAAAAAAAACAAACAAAACAAATACTTTAAACCATGGAATATTTCAATGAAAACAGTATAACAATTAGTTGAATGATTTTAGCTCTATGACCATAAGTTTATGCAAGCAATGCTAACCAGGACTACTTAACAACAACATCCATAACTTTTAGATAACCTAATTGGAAAAATAAACTAGCTTCTGATGGGGGTGGTAAAACTTCTTTTGCTTTTGGCTTATCTTTATAAGAAAACTGAATTGGTCTATTATCCCATATTGTATAAAATAAGGACAGAACTGATCTCTTAAAAAATATTGTGTTTCAGATATTTTGCAGAATTTTATATTCTTTTCAAAGGGTTAAATGTTTGTTGAAATGAGAGATCAATACTGGCTCTGTGACAAGTATAGCTCAAAAGGATTAAATCATACATTTCATAGTTTATTCTTGCAACAAATCCACACCACCAAAGTTTTTTCTCTTTATACTCCTCTCTTTTTCTGAATATCTAAAACCTTTGACTTTTAAGCAATGCAGTCTATTAGATTCAAACTACTTATCACAGATTATACTGACCTTAGTCTGTTTAATTCATCTCTGTTTTGTTCTGTGCTTTTTTTTTTTAATTGTCATTGGTACATCTGACACCCATTTCATATGGAGAGATAATCCCTTTGTCTGTGAAGATAATTCACTAATCTTTCAGCTGTTATAATCAAAATTTACTATGCTACTACTTGTTTTGTGCAGTAAGTTAAATTTGCTCCTTCTAATGTGTTCAGCAACATAGAGCTTGAGCTCCTCACACAATTCAATTTGTTTACTACAAAGTAGTTGAGCTTATTTCTCAAAATGTTCTAGCTCACTCAGTGTTTACTGACAGAAATTATTCCAATATAGTCATTGTAGTGGTGAGACAACTGATATTGAACTACTTGCTCATAATTTATGTGTCCTGAAATAAATATAACATCTAAAACAGTAGAGCATTTTATTCTTCATTGCCCCATTTCACCTGATTGGCAAGTTTAGGTATCTCATTATTTGGCAATGTTGCTAGTAATAGACTGGTACCCTGTCATGTGGCAGATTTATATTTTACTTTATTAATGCCATAAAACTAGCCGAGTACTGGTTCTTCAAAAGCTCCTTGGGGCTCAGAAGACATACATTTTAACTTATACTATGTTTATGTCTTGAAATAACTCATTTTTTTCCTGCACTATCAGGTACTTAGTGAATAACCCCCGGTGATTTCTTTAACAAATGATATGTGCTTGTTGTAGAATTGTTGTCGGAGAATATAAAGGTGGTTTACTGTTGCCTTCCATCAGGTATTTTTTACACGATGCAATTGTAGTGACCTACATTCCGCAGGCTCACATACATTCTCTGTGCGTGATTTGGCTCAGTTCAACCAATCAGCGCCAGTAGAAGAGGATGTATCCCTACGCGCCCTGAGGAAGAAATTCCCCGCGAAGATTTGAAGAATCTCTCTCTTGTACCGGAAACTTCAAGCCAGCAACACGCATAATGTAACAGTGAGATATTGCACCCCTAGCCTCGCCGGCTTAACAGCGCAATGGCACATTCCCTTTTGTTACCTCTTTTTACCTGTAACTTCAACCATATAAATAAACAGACATTTCATCTCTAATTGCTGCTGTTGAAATCGTTATTATGTTACTCGTGTCACAATAACATCTTTAATCTATGCTGCTGGAATTGGCGACCTGACGAAAGGAATATTGTAAATAGATGGTAAATAGATCGAGGGACCTTCCCTCACGTCTATGTCAACAAGATAATCCAACGAGGATACTATCACTTACCACACTGGCAACTAACGACCTTCAATCATCTACCCTGTTAAAGTGGCGACTACTCTATAACCAATACCTGTTAAACAATCTATTTGTCTAGATACAAACAAGTCTTTCACACCTGTCTGGGCACTCAGAATGTAAAAAAAGCTATAACCAATACTGCAAAGCATTTTGTCCAGTCCTCTTACAATTGTCAGTCCACTGAGTGGTGTAGTTGACCGTGACATGATTTTATTTGAGAATAGAAAGAATTGGAATAAATACCAGCTTGCTTTTTAACTTTCTTTTACATTTGTATTAATTACTGAAGAGTTGAGTTGACCTCTATTACCACAGATTACTATCATGTGAGTTAAGCTAGCTTACACAAATTAGTTTACTGCCATAATACTTCAATAGGCTGTCCCCTAAAGGTAATCATATATTACAACAGTAATGCCTTCTAAACCACTGGGTTACTGAAATACTGAAAGCTTCAATTTTATACTGTGGTTCTAACAGGATATGTTTTTGAATCATTTCCAGTTGCCTATTCCAATTCCATCATAAGATTCGGCCTAGGTTGCAATTTACAAAATTCTCCACTCTTTGTTCTGAACATTGATGAATTCTATCTAGTTATGCTCTTATGCTCCCTTTTTGCATTTAGGGTACAGTATAGAGCTAGCAGTCATTAATCAAAATGTCATTTGATCAGCTGGGATTTTCTCAGAAATTAAATTTGAGGCTGTTGCCAACAATTCATAAAGTATAGTTTATTATATTTTAATAGGACTCCTCCTTACATGTGTCAAATACATGACAACTTCCCTAATGCTGGTGCCATGATAAAATGCATCTGATGCACTTGGTAGTGTACAGGAACATAAGTGAAATGTGGACCCGTGGTCTGTCTGAAAAGGTACCATGATAAAATGTGTCCTGTGAAATGCAGGTCCGCTGGCCCATCAGAGGTCAGTAGCTCTGATTAATTATTGACTTGGTCTGTGATGACTTATTGAATTCTTGCTAGCAAGAAAAACATGTTAAATAATGTTGATGACGATGATTAATGTTAGTAATATCAATGTTTTGTGTGGACTGTTACTGAAGTTTAGAATATTTAGGACTGAACCACATGAACTATATATTGTAAATATTAAACTGGATAGAATCATGTTGGCTTAATGTGGAAAGATAGCTTGGCTTACGATTTCCTGCACTGAACAGACTCGTTAACCTTTTGCTGTTAAGTTGTGGAGGTTCTGACCATCGATATCTTAGGACATTGTTTCTATATTCTTCTATTGATTTCTTTTTACAGTGAAAAACTATGCTTGTGTCTATCTGTGTTCATGTGTGTGTCTAAATAGATACTAAATCAATAACACACACATAGAAATACACACACATACTCACAACTACTGTTATACTACCTTTTATATTATGTAAATGTATTGTTTTGCAGTATTTGTTTTTTCTCCAGTTTCTCTCTTTCTCATAGTTCTACTATTACCACCACCACCACTACTACTACTACTACTACCACCACCACCACTACCACTACTTTCAGCATTGCTGCTAGATATTAATTAATCTGATCCTTGTTACCACTAGAGAAGGAAGTGTTCTTTTTTTCATTTTGCTTTTGAATACACAGCTTTTTCTTTATCATCAAAATATCTTGTCTATGATTTCCCTGATGTCTGTTTATAACTTATGCAGTCAGTTTCAAGTTAACATTCAACTTTGGAATCATATTCTTATAACTGTCTCAATGCATTTCAATGAAAATTAAATGAAAATAATTTTTTTTTAATGGACAAGAGAAGAAAGGAATTCCAACATAAATAACAAAGATAATTGAATCTTCAACTACTGTTGTTGCTGTTTCATCTGTATTGGTCTTGTTTGTGATAGTATCTCATGGATGTGGTCTGCAATTTTAAGATGAGGCATGTAAGAGGATAGTACAAAGATGGAAGTTCTCCAGTTATAGTCATGTATCCTGCCACAACTCCCTATATAAAACCATCCTTCAGAACACAGTTGAAGGAAGATGAAAAAAAAGAGGCAAAGAAAATCGTAGTCCAACAACATCAAGGACTGACAGGCTGCAACACCACAGCCTCTCTATGCATGGTGGAGGATAGAGACCAATGGTGACTGCTAACTGCAAAAACGTCTAGTTCAGCACCCCAATTACTGGCTGCACATGTTGCGGGAACCTGATGATGATATGTAGGAGGAATGTTATGGCTCATAACTGCATAGATTTAACTGACCTCCTATGAGGTTGCATCACATAGGAGGTTTCTTTAGTTCTTTAATTATAGGGACTCCAATCTTATCATTAAGAGGAATGCTATTTTAATATATCAACTTGTTGTTTAGCTGTTGTTTATTTTTTAGGTGTTTGGGGGAGCTCGGCTGCTGACAATGAGGTTTTTGTCATTGTTGACAGCTCGCTTTACTGATGTATTTGTTGATGCCCACTATGGTGCTTGGTTATTCCAGCACCTTAGCCTCACTATCACCTATTGCAATACTGTGTGTTGGCTTACCTAAAAAATTATTAGTGGGAACCCTCAGCACCCATTATTGTGGTATGTGATAGAGTACGCAAGTCTTCTCTCACTTTTTATCTCGTTATTTTATATAAATTGTACATATATACTAATATATAAATTGTGTTGATCAATAAACATGATTTTACAGTAAGCACCAGAGTCTTCACGAGAACATTGTGTGTGTGTGTGTGCGTTTCATTTAGCGAGAACTGTTTAAGTATGACCATGACAACTCTTTCTTACTGGAGTAGATATGAGGTATTTCTGCCCTGAATTATTGTTCTTTCTCCTTTTTAGTATTTTATTTGTTAACCCTTTCATTTCCATACTTCTAATGAATGGCACTGCCTGTAATTTTCAAATAATTTTGAAAATAATGAAGATTTTGTAATATAACTTTCTCAAGTTGGTAATTGGGATATAGCTATATGAATGTTCTTACATAGAATTATAATAGAAGAGTTTTAGATAAATATAAATGTTTTAAAATAAACCGCTTTGTATCATATAACCAGGGGCAGTTTCGGGTGGTTTGGTATAAACAGGTACATACTAGAATGGGAGGAAAGGAGTTAGCAGAATGAATAGTGCCATATTATATTCTGTATTATAACCATCTGTACACCTTGACTTTAAATTCTAGTGGGAGTGGGTGGGGTTTATCTTCATTATTGCAGATTGAGGAAATAAGTTCAAGCAATATGCCATGGTTGATTCAGCCAATTAAAATCCATTTGGTTATATATTTAACCCTTTCATTGTTGTATTTCTAATATAGTTCTAAAAATAATCAAAAATTTGGAAGAATTTAATAAAATAACTACTATATATACTTGTATATCAACAAGATCACAAGCCTCATTTGCCTTACAAGTGGGGTGGAGCTTGTCAAATCAGACCAAGGAAACAATGTTTCCATTGGTCTTTCCAATTGCTAATGCTGTCTGTCGGTTGCAAATCCAGGCAGAAGGAGCAATGTGAAATAAAGTGTCTTGCTCAAGGACATAACGCATTGCCTGGTCTGGGAATTAAAATCACAACCTCACAATTGCGAATCTAATTCTCTAACCACTTAGCCATGCACCTTCACAAAATACTTGTATATAAGCTGAGAAATATGTGTTGTCGGTGGGGTGGGTGGGGGTATAATGGTGGTGGTGACTTATATTTGAGGTCAATATTTTGCTAATTTTCACCAACTTCAAAATTTTATGTAAATGAGGTGCTAAAATATGTTTGCTTTGGAGGTGAATATTACACTGGTTTCTCTTTCGATGTGAAATTCATATTTCCTATTTCAAAAAATATGAACATGGCCTTCAAAACAGTTGGAAATTGGTGAAAATCATTATGTAATGGAGTTGTGAAACAAAAGCTATACTCTAAATGACACTTAAAACATTTTAAATATCAAAATATTAAAACTTCATAATCTCAGACATAAAATAGAGAGTCGGCTTATATTTGAATCGGCTTATATTTCAGTATATATGTTAAGTTTTTCACTTGTAAGCTAGTGAACTTTACTAAAGAAAAATTCTAAAATAAAACCATGATGAAAGGTTTTAATATAAGGATGAACATTTTCAAATGTCCTAAATATAAGGATGAACATTTTCAAATGTCCTAAAACCAGGGCAGTTTCAGGTGGTAACAAAAGGGTTAAAATAAGAAAACAATATTTTGTTGAATTGGTGCATATTTGATTTTGTAAAAATGTCTATTGTTATTTTATTTATGATTAGGACATAAGTATAGATTATAGATTGGGAAATGATGAAGACTTGTCTTATTTCATCAGATAGTAAAAAAAAAAAAAAAAAAAGCCTTCTGTTTTTGTCATATATATAATAAACTCAGTGGTAGGTTTATTTCCTGCATAAAATATTTTTATATATTTCAGGTTGCTTTGCACTATTTCATCATCATCATCATTTAAAAACATTTTAACTTAATACAATTATATATTACCATTTTTATTTTTCCTTTATCATCTTAGGTTTGTTTTCTCTGCTAGCAAGGGTTGGATGGGTCATCACAGACCAAATCAATACTTAATTAGAGCTACTTCTATATAATAAATTAAAACGGTAATGAAATCATTAATAAAAATTGTAATTCTGTTCCAGCTAATTGCATACTAAAAGCTTAAAGCTAATTAAATGATATATTTAAACTGAGAATTGACCAATTTGCTCATTGGTGCACCCAGAGTAGAAAGCATGCCTGAATGAAATATATCTGAACTAGATGTGGTACACTGCTCCATTAAAAAAGACAGTAGCTCCAATAAAGTACTTACTTGGTCTGTAACAACCTGTCTAGCCCATGCCATCTAGCCCAAAACTCATTTATATGATGTGTGTCCACGATTCCCATTGGGGAAAAAAGGTGACATTGGTGGGTCCAAAATCTTCATCTGACTGTTACCCGGAAGCTGGCTATTGCGCTGCAGCTCATCCACCTTCAAAATAAAGATGAAGGTGGATGAAAGGTTGTCACAAAAGTGACTAAGGAGTCCCATTCACACCTGTTTTGAAGTCAGTGATCATTCTGCTAGACAGACTCCTAACCAAGTGAGAGTGATCATTCTGCCAGACAGATTCCTAACCAAGGCTGTTGTTTTTTTTTCTTTTACACCATATTGGATGGTCATTGACTTTTGAGTTCCTCCACCCTTTGATTGGTTTTGCTTTCCATCCTTCAGTGTTCAAAAACCCTCCTTACCAAACAAGCTTGGTGGGGTTGCTGGTTTTGTCATCATTGACCCAACCATGTGATAGGTTGTACAATTTCAATCACATTATTGTGATAATATCAATCCGTTATTTATATAGTAATTTCTTTTAGTTCCTTGTAAGCTAAGTCCACAACTAAATTTCCATTCCTAGCAGTAACCATCTCATTTTGCTTGCATTGCAAATATACTTAAAAAAGCCATGATTATCATAAAACCCTATAATATAATAGCTGGCTGAATATTTGGGATCTGGTTTTGTTTATTTAAATACCAACAGCTTTGCTTTTACATATTTTACTTTAGATTGTTTTTGTGTTTCAATAAACTGTATAAAATAACAATATTTACATAAGTGGATAAATTTCAATGGAATTAATTTTTATGTTTAGAAAAGAAAAGAAATCAAATCAAATCATTAAAATTGTAGTTTTGTCAATTGTTAAGATATTAAAATGACGTCAAACATCTTGTCAAATATAGCAATTTATCAAAATCATATGGTGAAGATATGTTTATAGAATAAAGGATATGTTGTGTTCATATAGCTAAAGGCAATAGAAAGATAAGATTGTGGTATGCAGATAACAATAATTAAAAATCAGGCAAACACAATGTGTTTCCTTTTTCTCTCTATTTTGGATTTGGGTTGTCATGTTTCTTACAATATGTTAATTACAAGATTTTTATTTTTTTAATTAAAATCTAAGATTCTGTAATCTACTTTGCCATTAGCAGGCAGTAAAATCTGTTAACTATTGTGTTGCATGTGATGGCCTAGTGGTTTAAATACTAGCATCACAATTTTACATCATCTCTGCTTGAGATGTTAATGCAGAGTTTGTTTTTGATGCAACAATTCTAATGTTCCCTTGTGTGGGATATTTTGCTTCCTTCAGACCAAGAAATTGTTGAGTATTCTACCCGGGAAGGTAATTATTATAAACCAACATCTGAGATATCTACCTATAATATTTTGCTTTATAATTTGCTCATAGAAACTTAGTTGGTATATGACCCTTTGTTCATTTTATTCCAATTAGATTATTCTGTCAGGTTCCTATTTATACTAGTGATACTTTGCTTGAATCTAGACTATGTTCAGCTGATATTTGATTTTAATTGCATTATAGAAAAGATATATATGATGTTGTGTGTATGTTGTGGATGTATGTGACATACAATTAATGCAGTGGCAGCATTGGGGTTAAGATTAGAAGATAGGTTGCTGAACATGTCTATCTGCTCTACTTGGAAACATTGGGGTTATTTTCTTTGGACAAAAGACAAGAGATATGAGATGTTTTTGAAAAGTGATGCTTTATGAAAATGAAACCTGGCCTCAAAACATAATTACTGGATATTTAATGTTAATTTACCAGAAACCTTGTATGTAGGTGAATTGAAAAAGTGACTGAGTGTCAAAGGTATCGGTAGACATTTGTTGAAAAGTCAATTATCTAAATTATTATTTTTTCTTTTTATCATTTACTCAGAGAGGGAAGTTCAGCACTCATGACTCTTTGTGTGTTCTAAGATTAGTGGGAGGAAGTTGTCTTCAAACTGGAGACTTGGCCTGAATGCTTGTAGTAGTATGAACTCTGATAAAAGTATCCAAGAACCAGGTGGTGATGTTAAATTGGGCAACAGATTAATTCTTCTGTCCAAGAACTCAATGCAAAGGGCTGGAACACATAATGCAAGGCACCTCTAACAATTCTGCCAAGCCATTGTCCTTGACTGTTTTTTATTGAATCCAAAAGGACGAAAGGCAAATTTGAATTTTGAGTGCCAAGAGCCAGAAAATATTGCTAAGCTTACACTCAACTCTGCTAAATTGATGATTTCAATATGTTTAAATGAATTATAATTAATAACACCATTTTATTTTTCTGTAATCAGTGTTAAATAGCAAAACATTTATAAACAATAAATTTCAAACAAAAAATGACCGTTTGGAGATCAAAGAATATAATTAATTACAGTTAATATCTATGATGTATATATATATATATATATAAAAATATAAATCAGCAATATTAAATGATTATATTAGTAAATAATGATGATTTTGAAAAGGGAAAAATAATGAGGAACTCCCTGATAAAATCAAATAATGATTATTCTGCTTATTGGGTAGAAATGCTAATAATTACACTGTAGGATATATATACTCTACTTTCATTTGTAAATCTAAGTTTTGTGTATCATTACTGACGTTTGTTTCATTGTAAAAGCAGCCTGTAGTAATATCATTTCTTCATTTAGCATGTTGAATAGAACAAGATCTGGAGTTCAAGATTGGGCTCATGTTATCTCTCAAGTGATTAGAGAATATTTTGGAGGAAGCATCATGAATATTATAAATCTATTTTTTTCTAATCATAATGTCTACCTGGAGAAGGTAACAGGTGTGGCGGTTGACATCTAAACGGATTTTCCTTCCAACACTATGTGTCATTTAGAAACAGATATTGTATTGTAGTTGTCAGTGTATAGCCAGTTTTCTCAAGTTAAAGCCTGAATAGTGTTATTGAATATTTAGTCCATGCCTATGGAGGCACATGGCTTAGTGGTTAGAGCATTGGCCTTGCAATCGAAAGGTTGTGAGTTCAATTCTCAGACCGGGTGATGTGTTGTTTCCTTGAGCAAGACACTTTATTTCACATTGCTCCAGTTTACTCAGCTGTAGAAATGAGATGATAGGGACTGGGGTCCCTATCATTCCACTGCAAAGTGGTCGTAGAGGTGCCACGGCAAAAAAACACCCAGCACTCACTGTAAATGAGGTTGGTGTTAGGAAGAGCATCCAGCTGTAGAAATCAAGCCAGAATCAGTTCCCGTCCCACCCTTGCAAGCAGGGAAAAAGCGGACGTTAAATGAAAAAAAAAATAAAATAAAATAAAATAAATAAACATACATATGTAATCAGTTAAGTTTTTCTATTCTGAGTTGGTTTAATGCAAAAACCAATAGTTAACATCCTGTAACGATTTAGCAGGAAATATTTAAAAAATGGATTATTGTGATCATTGTGAAAAAATATTAATATTGGAGTTGATTTTAATGTAATGCAGTCAAAGTTCTGTTTTATACATTTTCAAGAATGTCTTTGCTGATGCAGTTTCATGTGGTACAGGATATTAAGTGTTAAATTGTATCGCAAATACTTGTCAGATTGTTTTTATTGTCTTTAGGTGGCTCTAATCACTTTTGGTTGGAGTTGGGACAACTTACACGTTCAATACTTTTAACCATTTCATTTAAGTTTGAGAATACCAAACATTTGGATGAATTTAATAAAATAACTTATTCATTATTAAGTTGATATTTAGAACATTACTTAATTTTAAAAAAATAAATTATGATGAAAGGTTTTAAATATATGGATAAGCATTTTAAAATGAGTAGTATTGTATCATAAATACAGGGTGGTTTGGTATCAAAGGGGTTAATGTATTCTACTTTTTTAAATACTTACTCTGATTATTTGAGTGGTAATTGCTTTTGTGGTGTCTGGTAGGATAAATGGTAAAGTGAATATTGGAAAGGCTTCAACTGTGAACCTATATACAAAACTATTACATCTACTGGCTATCAAGTTAAAACTGTAAATCATTTCTAGATTAAAAAAAAGAAACATGTAAAGACAAAATCAACAAAACAAAAAAAAAAAAAAAAAAAAAGGAAAATAGAACATGGCATGCATAATTTAGCAGAGCAGAAAGTTTATCAGGTCATTGACATCTAAATATTTGAAAGTGAATTATAGTGATATATGAGATGATGTCAGAATGTTAGTGTTATAGTTTTTATAGAATTTAGTTCAGTACCTTCCTTTCATTTGTCAGCTTTTATGGAAAAGCCTCTTATGGAAAAGGGTTCTATTGATAGAGAATAGAAATTATTATTATATATAGACAGGGTGGTGGATTGGCAGTATTGGTATAG
Organism: Eledone cirrhosa; assembly: GCA_964016885.1. Lineage (NCBI taxonomy): Eukaryota > Metazoa > Mollusca > Cephalopoda > Octopoda > Eledonidae > Eledone > Eledone cirrhosa. The sequence goes on along the minus strand of OZ024740.1, from coordinate 386,277,893 downwards.
TCGGACGCCATGCTTTGCAGCAAAGAGTTACGGCCCTTTATGATCTGAGTTCAAATCCCGCCGAGGTTAACTTTGCCTTTCATCCTTATGGGGTCGATAAAATAAAGTACCAGTTATACCCTGGGGTAATTGCTGGCCTTGTGCCAAAAGTAGAAACAATTATTATATATAGACAGGACAGTTATTGGCAGAGTTGTTAGTATCATGGTATTTGTTCTAAGTTCAAATCCTGCAGAAGTCAACTTTGCCTTTCATCTTTTCGAGGTTGATAAAATAAAGCACTGGGGTCGATATAATAGAATTCCCTTGCCCAAAATTGCTGGCTTTGTACCCAAATTATTATCTATATATCTAAAACAGAGAATGTTTGTCTGTCTGACTCCCTAAAACTCGAGAACCACCCAACCGATTTTTTTCAAACTTTACACGTGTGAGTGTTTTGAGCAAAAACAATTTCAAATTTTCAATGCCCTAGGAACTGCATTAGGCGATTTAGCGATCTCTCTCTCTATAATTCTTAGTCTTTCTTTTTAGATAGATACGTAGATATAACGTTGTGCCCTTATAATAATATCTGTATGTCTGGATTACGACATTATGACGCTATGTCTGTGTGTGTATATATATATATATATATATATATATATATATATATATATATATATAGTGTGTAACGTTTTTCGAAATATTTACTTCTGCGTTCACAGATTAATTTTTTTTTAGTTTCAGAAGGTCCCGTTAAGGGTGAAAGCAACGATTCTTTGCTTAAACTTTAATCTGTTATTTTAATATATATATATATATATATATATATATATATATATATAATTATATATTCATGTACAGATATTTTTGCATACACAATAACAAAATATAAACAAACGTATTTATTTCACGAGGCTCGATAAGGATAAATATATATCAAATATATAAGAACCCTAGAGCAAATCCTGAGTAATGCCGGGCCATTCTGCTAGTATATTACTATTAAGGTGAAAAATTAGCAGATTCATTAGAATGGTGGACAAAATGCCCTGCAATGTTTAATCCAACCTTCTGCCCCAAGTTCAAAGCCTGAGGTGGTCAACTTAGCCTTTTTTTCTTTCTGGAGATGATAGATAAAGTGCCAGTCAAGAACTGGAGATAATTCTTCTTTCTATATATATATATATATATCTCTCATTCCCAAATTAGTATCATTATGTCATGAGAAGGGATGTGGGAGATCACACAAGACATTCTCAAGAAAAGAGGAAAAGTTGAATGAGGGGCTCTTATATCAAATCTGATATGCTACAAGAACTGTCCTAGGACAGATATATATGCAGTATAGCATTGAATGGAAATAAAGAGATAAAATACACCCAGTAGAATTCAAAGGAGCTTCCCTCAGCAGCAAGTGTCAATTTAGTAAAAATTAAGTACTGTGATATGCCATTCTTCACCTTTTGCTATATTTATCCTATTGATTTATGCTTATGAATTGATGAGGCATGCTGTTAACTGTGAAGGGAGGTTAGACCCTATTTTTTACTCCTTTTACTCCTTTTGATACCAACCAGTCAGAAAATGCCTCTGGTTCTATGAAATGAAACAACCCATTTTAAAGGTTTCCAATTAAACTGGCCATATCCGGCTAGAATTCTCACCTCTTTCTGTTCAAACCAGCCATAACCGGTCACTCATACCGACATTAAGGTATTGTTCTCAAAATAAATAATATCAAAATCTCATAGATTTGATATTATTTGAGATAATTATGTGAGGTGAAGCCTTTGCTGCGAAAGTACAGTAGTATATATAGAGTAATGTAAATGCTGAGAGGTTAGATTAAAATTTTCCAACATAGTTTGACATATGAATCTTTTGTTAAATTTACAAAAACCATCTCAATGAAATAATTATTTTAGTAAATCCTTCCAAATTCTTTATTAATCAATCCAAATGCAGTATATTTCATTATAAATATGGTAATGAAAGGGTTAAAGAAATTAATCCTTTAGTGTTCAAACCGCCCGAAACCGCCCAAAATTATTTCCCCTTCATTTGTTCAAACCGCCTGAAATCGCCCGAAAACACCCACACTAAAAAATTGTTCTAAAAATAAACAAACCATCATCAAAATCTTGTCAATTCGAGACTGCTGCGAGATTAGGCCCTTACTGCGAAAATTAACACTTAATATAGTGGAACAACTTAAAACAACAAGTATTTTTTTAACTTAGAAAGTGCAAAAAAATTTTTTTTTGTATGAACATGGCTTATGGAAGTAGCGATACCGACTTTGAAGGTTTTACACACGACGACATTCAAAATAAACAACAAACAAACGATAATATTAGTGATTTATCTTCAAATGAATCTGATGTTTATATTTCTGAAATTTTGTCCGACGATGATTGTTGTTTTGAAAGTGAAAACGAAGGAGGTGTCCAGGGCGCCATTGAAGATATTACAGCAACATGGTTGAAAAATACTACACTAATATATGTTCCCGATTTTATTAAAATTACTGGTCCACAACACACATTAGCTTTTGATGCTAAAGCACTGGATTATTTCTTTTTGTTTTTACCACAAATTTTCTTCGAAGTTGTGGCAGAAGAGATTAATCGATATGCCCAACAACAGATTTCAAATCAAGGAAAACTCAATCTGTTATGGCGACCGACAGATGCTGTGGAAATGCAAGCATTTTTTACCGTAAATATTATGTTCGGTATAAAACAATTTCCAAGACTGTGGAATTACTGGAACACTGATATAAGGTTTAGTGATTCTTATATATCAAGTATTATGCTGAAAACAACATATTTAAGATTAAACCAGTATTTGCACCTGGTTGATACTTCAAATGCCTCTATTAATTAATTTCACCTGCCCATAAAAGTCAAATTTGACCCCAAAAATCAGGTAAAATTATATAATTGTAAATTATTGATATTTAAACATCTACTGACAAAATTTCAAGCCTGCACATAGAAAATTAAGAAAATTACAAACATAAAATTCTCTTGAGTATGATTAACTGAAAATAATTGTTTCTACTTTTGGCACAAGGCCAGCAATTATTCCAGTGTATTACTGGTACTTTATTTTATCGACCCCTGTAACGATGAAAAGCAAAGTTAACCTCGACGGGATTTGAACCCAGGCCAAGTATGGCGTCTGACCCTCTACCGATACTGCCAATCCACCACTGAAAATAATGCGAACAGATAAGCATGACGTTTGAAAATTAATGCAAATTTCTGATAGCAAGGTTTAGACTATTGTATTATACCTCCTAGAAAACTGCACTTGTAATGGCATTGTGTATATTCTGATTGAGGGCAACTTTGAACTTTACATTTTTTCCTCCCAGTTTATCCTAATTTGTGTTTTTAAAAAAATAAATGCTTTATATCCAATTTTCATGGTTAAATGAAATTCAAGCAAATTTAGACATTAACAAACTGTTGAACCTGTTATTTTTACAACTAGATTCTTTCTTTTCTATTGTTAGCTACTGAAGCAGATTCAGTCAAGTGATGATATATACTTTGTTCAGGGGCTGTAGTAAAATAATAGACTCATCATGTGATCAATAACCTAATCTTTTAACCTCATATTACTTTAAAGAAACATATCTCACCAAATTTGGGTGGTAACTAGCAAAGGCAACTAAGTATAAATTTTATTCCAATTATCTACTTGTTGATTCCGAAACCTCATCTATATCTTATATCCAATATACATTCAAATATTATCTATTTGATGCTTGTGCTATACCCATTTGGATTGTTTCCAAATGTAACCAAAGCTACTCTTGGCAATTCTTTGAAAATTAAATACTAAGAGGTATTTTTGAAAGCTATTTGCCAACATCAAAGTATTTTGTATTAATTTTTACATATTTTAGTTCATTACTTGTGGTCTTTCTTTCTGCAGTTATATAATAAATATATAACTTTCCATCAGTTATATAATAAATATAATATAAAAGTGGAAATGAAACCTCTCATTTTAGCGTCATAAAATCCACATGTTCCTTGCATTGCTCAACAGATATGGAAAATTAAAAAAAAATTTTTCCTAAACTTTTCTCTCTCTCTTGTGCACTATTTTTTCTCACTCTACATGAAAGGTATACATTATTAAGATATTCTTTTTTCATGATTAGTTAAAATTAAGGCCAGGAATTTTTTTAAATTTCAGCTGCAGCTTTATTTATTCCATTTCATAGTGTATAGGCTTCAAAATAGAATATATTGATTTTTTTTTTTCAGTGGGCACTAGGCCAATATTTGCAAGAGAAGAGTGATGCTGAGTTAATGAAACCCAATATAACACTGGTATTTATTTTATTCACTTGCTTTTCTTGTAGAGATGAAAGGTTGTCAACCTTGGCAGTGTCAGGAGCAATGTTATTATTGTGGTATTTATTATTGCTTTCTACAAGTATGGCTGCTATGATACATTTATTGTTATATATCTAAGTTAGTTTATCTGATTGTACAATTGCAGTGATAAGTAGAGATAAGTAGGCGAGGAGTTAGTTAAATCAATAAATAGCAAAAATTGTTTATGACTCAACTTGATGGAATAAAACTAGGACCACTATTACACATAGGCATTTTTTCTAATAAAAGCAGCCGAGTAAAGATGTATATTTGCTCAGAATATTGATGGATCCAATATTTGTTTTGACAGTGAGTGTTCAGTTGTTTAATCAACTGAATTACCCACTTTTTAAATTAGCATGTAACTGGCTGAGTCTTTTACTGACACATGTGCTTTTGATTTAGCTTAAAGGCTGAAGCAGTGTGACTTATTTTGTGACAAGGATAGAACTTTGAATTCCAGTTACAATACATTTGTTATGCTACCACACAGTTCCTATTTGTACAATTTTGCGCATTTGCTCCAGTTGCCACGGTGAGGAATTGAACCCAGGACCTCATGATTGCAAAGTAAACTTTACTACTTGGCCATGCATCTTGGGTGACATCTTGTATGATAGGCAGTCCTAGAAAGTCTAAATTCATGTAGCTCTTGATTCAATTTGCACTCAATATCCATAGTAGGTTTTATTGATAATATCAATAGAGATAAAAGAAGTCTCTAAAACGAATCTGTACCTATGGAAGAAGGATTCATTTTGAGGACAATATTGATTGTAGCTATTAGGTACATAAGCTTATTTTGTCAGTGATTTCTTTATTTCGAGTGGTGTTATTGGGGGCAGAGTGTCAACTGTAGAGCATGTTTTTCACCAAAGCTGTGATGTAACCAGGAGTTGAAATGTTAGTGCCTGGCTTGGCATATCAAATGTATAGTCAAAGTGCTTTGGTCGCTTACATGTCATCCAGGCAAGGAACATGTGTCTCTACAGTCAGTATGTCTCAAACTTGGTTCAGCAGCTCCTCAACACTTTGTACATTCATGTTTGGCTTTATTCTGTTCTGATGACAGGTTATACTCACATGAGAGTTATTATTACGGCATCAGACTGGTGTTTGCATAAGTGATTTGGCTTCTTCAATGCTTTCAACAGAATGGGGTTCATTACAAGCACCCAGGATCAATATGGCGGTGTTAAACTGGGCAGCAGATTAAGCCTACCAACCAGTATTTTGTGCAGAAGTAGAGGTGTTTCATATTTAGTTTTAGGTTCTGAGTGTTAAAATCCTGCACAGGCTTGAGAGAAATGTGACATGATCTGTTGGATATGCCATTTTAATTTTCATGAATTATGAGGCAAGAGAGTGGCTCAGCTACCATATTTCTAATGAAATACTTTGTTAATTTATTAAAATACAAAGTGTTCTTATATAAAGTTATGGTGGAAAGTTTTAATTTAAGTAGTAACCCTTTAAAATGGTTGGGTTTGTTTCATAGAAACAGAGGCAAGCTGGTATCAAAAGGGTTAAAGGTTTGAACTGACGTATGCTGTAGAATCTGTGGGTACTGGGTGAAAAATGAACCATATGCTAAGAGTGCAAGATAAATACTGCAGAGGAAAACTGATGGAGTAAAAAGAAAAAAAGTGGTGTGATCATAGCTTAACCTTTTAGCATTTACATTAAATTTTCCCTGCTGTATTAGCGATAAATTTTCGAGGGTTTCTCTTAGTAGCTTTTTCATGTCGTTAATATTATGATGTTCCCTGCTGTATTAGCGTTAAATTTTCCCTGCTGTATTAGCGATAAATTTTCGAGGGTTTCTCTTAGTAGCTTTTTTCATGACGTTATTATTGTTAATTTTACTGATGTAGTATTAACTTGGATATTTACCATGCGACCCTCAGTTCCTACCGCACAATTTCCCTCCCCCCCACCCCCACACACCACCATAGTCTATTCGACCAATCAAACCTAGCATGCCATTTCCACTGCTGCTGCTGCTACTACCTGCCTAACTAACTCTCTCCTCCTCTGGCGCATCCCAACACACCCTGCCATTACCCCACCACCACTGTCCTTCTAGCCCTCAATTTTCCCACCGTTAGGGATGGATGAGCTGGGAATACACGAGCAACTCTGAATCAATAGATGAAATATGAATCTGCGAGCTACCAAGCACCCACGTGAAGCGCCAACCCAGAGACCCTCCCCTACGAGTGTCGACAAATGCCCAAAACTCCGAGTTGGTACCATCAATGTAGGCTCAATGAAAGGAAGAGCAGGAGAAATCGTAGAAATGCTAGAGCGAAAGGAAGTTGATGTATGCTGTGTGCAAGAGACTAGATGGAGAGGAGGGTCTGCTAGAGTCCTTGTAGGAAAAAGCCAGTGCTACAAATTTTTCTGGGTGGGAAATGACGATGGGATGGGTGGTGTAGGTATACTATTAGCTGACAAGTGGGTAGATAAAGTAATCTCAGTGTACAGGGTAAATGCAAGAATCATTAAACTCAGACTAGTCCTGAATAAGACAATTACCACAATAATATCAGCTTACGCACCCCAATCGGGGCTGCCAGACGAACTTAAGGATAGGTTTTACGAGTCCCTAATACACACTACTGCTCTAACAGACGACAAGGACTTCCTAATCATTGCAGGAGATTTTAACGGACACGTAGGTAAACACTGCGACGGCTTCAATAGAGTACATGGAGGCCATGGAGTTGGCACAAGGAATGAGGAAGGATTCAGACTTCTAGAATTCTGCGACGCCAATGACATGTCGATATGTAACACAAACTTTAAAAAACCCGACAACCACCTGATCACCTATAGATCAGGGGAGCACTCTAGTCAGTTAGATTTTATCCTCATCAGAGGACGTGACAGATGGACGGTCGTAAACACAAAAGCCTTCCCTAGTGAGGAATGTACATCCCAACATAGCTTAGTTGTCAGCGACCTCACGGTCAGAACTAGACGAGCCCTGAAACAGAGGCCAACCTGGAGAAGAAAGATCTGGAAGCTGAAAGTCCCCTCAACCAGTAACAGATTTAAAGATATTTTACTCAACGCCTACGACAGTAAAGAAGAACAGATAGAGACATTTAACGTAGAAGAGAACTGGGAGTTCCTAAAAAATAACTTACTAGAGGCGACGGATGAGGTTTGTGGCTGGAGTAAGACCTCAAGCAGGAGGAGAGTGACTTGGTGGTGGAACAATAAGGTAGATGAAGCAGTCAAGGCCAAGAGACAGGCATGGAAAGAATGGAAGAACGGGGGGAGCAGGGTACATTACATAGAGACCAAGAGGGAAGCTAGGCGACAAGTATACTTAGCTAGGAGGGAAGCAGAGGATAGAAAATTCAAGCATGTTTTACAACGTGAGGACCAGAAACAGGAGGTATTCAAGATTGCGAGGCAGTGTGTCAGAGATAGTTGTGATGTCATTGGAGAGAAGTGTATCCGGAATGATAAAGGTGAGCTTGCCCTCACAAGTGCTGAGAAGAAAGATGCATGGAAGAGTCATTATGATAGATTACTAAATGAGGAGAATGCATGGGAAGAAGAGACCCTACCCCACGTAGACCCTATAGAGGGACCAGCAGTACAAGTCAGCGGCAGCGTAGTAAGTAAGGCAATCAGAGATATGAAGATAGGGAAGGCAACCGGTCCATCGGGTATAGCTGCCGAGATGCTGAAGGCATCTGGGTCTGTAGGTCACACTATAACCACACGTATCGTTAACCAGGTAATACTAGAGGGGGCCATACCAAAAGATTGGTGCAGTAGCATCATTGTCAACTGCTACAAAGGTAAAGGCGATGCACTAGATAGAGGAAACTATAGAGGTATAAAGTTGATGGACCAGGTCATGAAAGTAACAGAAAGAGTTATAGCACAGCTGATTAGGGACCGGGTGAATATAGACGAGATGCAATTTGGGTTTGTTCCAGGGAAAGGCACCACTGATGCGCTCTTCCTTGTGAGGCAATTACAGGAAAAGTACCTAGCTAAAAGTAAGCCACTCTACTTGGCATTTGTCGACCTTGAGAAAGCCTTTGACAGAGTTCCACGTGCAGTAATCTGGTGGGCTCTTAGAAAACTAGGAGTAGATGAATGGCTTGTGAAAGCGGTACAAGCCATGTATAGGGGAGCAGTCAGCAAAGTTAGGATTGGCAATGAGTATAGCGAGGAATTTAGCGTACAGGTTGGGGTCCACCAGGGCTCTGTTCTTAGCCCTCTCCTGTTCATCATAGTCCTGCAGGCAATAACGGAGGAGTTTAAGACCGGATGCCCATGGGAACTCCTGTATGCTGATGACCTCGCACTCATAGCTGAATCTATGGTAGAACTAGAGAATAAATTCCAAACCTGGAAGCAGGGACTAGAGAGAAAGGGCCTCAAAGTCAACATGACAAAGACTAAGGTCCTTATAAGTAGACGAGAAAACAGAACCCAGATCCTTTCAGGGAAATGGCCTTGCTCAGTATGTAGGAAAGGTGTAGGTAGGAACTCCATTCTTTGCCCCAAATGCAAACAATGGGTACACAAGAGATGTAGCGGGATCTCAGGAAGCTTAATTAAGAATGTAGGATTCACATGCAGCAGCTGTGCTGAAACAGCAAGCAAACAGCCACAGGAAACAAGTACCACCAATCTCTGGGAGGGCCCTGTAGAAACAGTAGACAGCTTCTGCTACCTAGGTGACCGAATTAGCAACGGAGGTGGGTGCTCAGAAAGTACAATAACTAGGGTAAGAACGGGATGGAAGAAGTTTAGGGAACTACTACCACTGCTAGCTGCAAAAGGCTTCTCCCTCAGAATGAAAGGCAGACTGTATGATGCGTGTATCCGAACAGCGATGTTGCATGGTAGTGAGACCTGGGCGCTGAAGGTGGAAGACTTACGTAGATTAGAGAGAAACGAAGCCTGCATGCTCCGATGGATGTGTAACAGTAATATACGTGAACGACAAAGCATAAATGAATTGAGAGAGAGACTGAGCATAAGAGGAATCAAATGCTGCGTGCAGGAGAGGCGGTTACGCTGGTATGGACATGTGATGCGTATGAAGGATGACAGCTGCATAAAAAGGTGCAGAGCACTAGAAGTTGATGGAAACCGCGGAGTGGGGAGACCCAAGATGACTTGGGATGAGGTGATAAAAGCCGACCTTACCCAACTACACCTCTCAAAGTCAATGACACACGACCGTGACTTCTGGCGTCACGCAGTAATACAGGGTACCCGACCTCCCATGGGTACATGCTGAAGCATATAAACAATATGCCCCCCCCCCCCCCCACCGCAAGGTGGTCGTGGAGGTGCCACGGCAAAAAAGCACCCAGCCCACACTGTAAAGTGGACGTGTAGGCGCCACGAAAAAGCACCCAGCACTCACTGTAAATGAGGTTGGTGTTAGGAAGGGCATCCAGCTGTAGAAATCAAGCCAGATCAGTTCCTGTATGAGCAAGGCATGGTCAGCCGACCAGACACTGCCCACAACAGGACAACCCGTCTAACCCATGCTAGCGTGGAAGAACGGACGTAAAACGGTGATGATGATGATGATGATGATTACGCTACATTTACTATTATATTTTCATGGTAAATATTTTATCTCACATAATATCTCACATAAAAGCAAATCTATGAGGTTTGGTATTATTTGTTTTGAGAACAAAATCTTAACATCAGCATGAGGAGCTAGTTACAGCCAGTTTAAACAGAAAGGGGTGAGAAAGAGGTGAATTATGGCCGGATATGGCTGGTTTAAATGCTAAAGGGTTAAGATGAAGAGGTAACAAAAAATATCATAAGCGACAATATATAGTGTAGCAAACCTACCCATCCCATGCTAGCATGCAAAAATGGATGATAATGATACAATTCCAAATCACTTAGACATGTCATCAAAATGCATTGAAGGAATTAATAAACCTTACAATTTATGCTGAGTATCACACAAACACATGCGCGTACGTAGAGGAAAAGATCCATATGATTTTATTGTGCCAAAAGTAGAAACAATTATATATCACTGAATAATAGGCCATATGATTGCAACGCATTCACTTTTATTCATATTAATGCCTGAAAAGTAATATCATCATCATCACCCTTTTAATATGCATTTGAAATTTAAGGAACCTAATTTCTTGATTTATTTGATGTCATTCTTTTGGAAATTAATGTATTAATGATTGCTGACTTTTCAGAGAAATATCAAAGCTTTATCCATTTGTTAAAATATCTGCTACATTTCATATGTAAATCTTCTATTTACAGAAGCATGCTCATTTAAAAAAAAAGAAAATTGTTTGTATAAAATATTGAAGAAAAATAGATAAATGGTAAATGGATAGTTATAGAGAGGAGGGAAAAGGGAGTGTTACAAAAGTGAACAGGAATGGAAAAAAAAATATTTTTCAGTTAGTAGGATCAAAGGACAATGACTGCTAGTTGTATTTTTATGATGATCTCTTAGTTGAATGAACATTGCTGAAGTACTATAGAAATCTAATTTCCCTCATTAAATGGTTTATTTAGTATGTAATTGTTTGTTGTTTAAATTCTGGAACCAATTCTAACAAATATTACAACAGTTATCTGTTTAAGAAATAAATTATCTGTGTTAGTATGTTTGTCATGTTTCTGAGTTCTATATATTCATGGCTTCAATTATTCTTTTACATAGATAACAAAACCAATTGCATTGCATTCAGCTTCAGTTTTATTATATATTCAATTTTGTTGTGGTTGTGGTTGTGTACATTCCAGTCCTTACAGCAAAGCATAAAATCGGTGTTATTAATACAGTTTCATCTATTGATGAAACAAATATAGGAAGGATGTTCTCTTAGTGTTTTTGGTGTTTTTGTTTTGGAGATACCATATGTTTAATGAATGACATTGCTTATAATTTTCAAATCATTTAAAAAGTAATTAAGTATTTGGAGGTATTAACATATGTGGCTTTCTCATGATTAAGCTGGTGTTTGGAACATAATTTAGGAAAGGATCTTCCATAAAATAATGGTGGAATGTTTTAAGAAAAATATAAACACTTGCATCATTGATGATTTCATGTAGTTTGTTATAAAAAGGGTTAAGCAATTTGTAAGAAGTGTGTGTGTATATATATATATAGTAGACATATCTTTATTTTGTATTCTTGTATTGGAAATATGGGTACCTGATCATCTCTGTATACCAGCAGCTTATGTAAAGTGCCCTAGCAAACTCCTAGTTATTTGTCTACTCACTAATACTTACCTGCTCACACCTGTGCTTACTCACTCAAAGGCAATGTTGGTAGTTAAAATTATGAGTCAGTGAATTGATATTTCATATATTTCGTGTACGTTTGGAGACAGAAAAATATGATTGCTTGACCTTTCTAATTCAGAGAATATTCAATGAATGATGAGTAATTAACCTTGTTGACTTGAATTTCTAGATATATATTTCTCTTTATAACTTGAGTTGAGTACTGCTTCTAATTAACTACTTTTTGTTGTACAATATATTTCACACATATCACTTATTTATAGCTATGTGGACTAAACCATTGAGTGTTAAATGTTTTGGAAAGGTATTCAGTATTGCATCAGTGCTGGGATAAAAATCTGATGCTGACTCTGAAGCCAGTAGCCAGACATTCTTTAAACTTGTCTAACTGTGGATGCCATTGTATAAGACTTGTAATCTGGCTTTCTAAAACTGATATACTTTTCTTTTGTTTCATATCATAGCATTGTCTTGAATAAATCAGTCATTACAATGTTTTAATCTGTCAGCTGATACATCAACTATGAAATGTTATTATAGTTTAAAACTCTACTGTGGCCATTTCATTGTGACCAAGTTGTTATAGTTTGTCTGTTTTGATCAATGGGCCATGATTCACTTTAAATTAAACAGTTAATAAATTTGTAAGAGCGTTCAATAATTAAACATATTTGTTTCAATAACTGATAAGCAAATATCTAAATTTGGTGAGGTGGAAACTAAAGCCTTGCTTTTCTGCAAATTTGAATAATTCCAGTGTAAATATTTTGATGGATGCTGTATCTCTATTTGACCTGGTCGGTTAAAGAAAACGGAATAATGGTATCTTTGAATTTATGATCATATAGTGAGTAATATAGAACAGTCATCAACTCACTAAACAAATGTTTTCTTCTACTTCTACATTGGCTGCTGTTTATAACTAATCTGTGATGTAAGATCATACAATTATCATAAATTTTAATTGAGGTATAATGACTTAGCCATTAATCCAGTGCTGTTAGCTCTACTTGCATAACCATTGTGTGATGCCCCTAGACCAGTTTTTCTTTGGTTTGTTTGCCTAAAAAACAATGGGTTCCACATCTACCTTATGGTTTAGTGATTATCATTGCAAATGTTCCTAGTTTGAAATGTACTTCTTTTTACAGTGTCCAAGTGTCATAAAAAAGAAGAAAAAACCCATACTACTTCAATTTGTATACTAAGTAATAGTAAAAAACAAAAAAAGTCTCAAATAGCTATAAACAAGAATGAAAATTAGCCATTAAGTTGGTGAGCAGGAAGCTTATCTTGATATTTCATTGTGATTGTTCCATACCCAAACACATACACACACATTTACCACACACATGCACTCACACAAAATTTGGCATACAATAAAGGCGGAATTGCATGGGGCTTATGTAATTTTTTTGTAAAATACACAGTGAAACAAAAGATTTCTGGAAACGTTGATCTTATGAAATAACTAGCACATTTAAATTATGTGTGTCATCATCATCATCGTTTCACGTCTATCTTCCATGGTAGCATGGGTAAAATTATAACCCATTATATTAGCATGCCATTTCTGTCTTCTTGACTCTATATAAAACTGTGAATTATATGTTCTTACCTGAGGACAATATTGGTTCCTGTTTTCAAATACAACATTGGAATTAGTGCATAAATTTCATATTCCTTCTTAAAGGGGATTACTTTCATTTCAAGTAAGCCGTTTAATGCAATAGTGGAAATATTTCTTTTTAAAAATATTGCAGTCATTTGTTATGAAGAAATTATAAGCATACTTCCTCCTAAGAGTCAACATTGATTTTAGAATAACAAAGGATTTTCTATTTAACTCTTAATGTTCCATGCCACATAATACCATATTAGCAAGATATTCTTGAAACGTACAAAACAACACTATGGCTGCATCACATGAAAAATTAAAGTATTTATTTTAATACTACAAATTTTCATAATGTGTCTGCTAGTGAAGATATTAAGATTTAAATTACCAAACATATTTTCTTCTAAACCATTACAGGATGTTAAGAGTAAATGTAAACATGAAAAATAGGCATAAAACCTTGAAGGGGATTGGCTATTTATTTAGTTAGTAAATAATCTAAGTTAATGTTTTACTACTGCAGTGAAACATAGGCATCGATGGTACAAGATTTGCAACATTGATGAAAGAATGACTTTGAAATCTTTTTGATGTTCATTGGGAAATTTAGGTGGCTGTAAAGTGAATTGCATTAGATACTACTCTTTTGATATGGTTTATGTATATCAAGTAACAAATTAAGTGTTGGTAGTAGACATTAGTGATGCTGGATGAAGGAAAGAGGGGAAGTTGTGGAACACATTAGATAAAAATAATTAATTAGACTTCATATATAAAAGGTTTTAAGATAAGCATACCAGGAGATGCAGAATACTCTCACGAAAACAAATATGGTGTGATTGTACATTAAGTAGTATTTATAAATAAGGGAAAAAGGCATTTAGTTAGTAAAGGATAACAGACTTTAAATTAATTTGATGGACTAATTATGAAAAGATTGGTAGAGTCATTGGCGTGCTAATATTCTCCGAAGATATTGTTTACTATTACAGAGCATTGCTGTGGTTGTATGGTGCTTGTGTGTCATGGTCATTGAAGAGTGGAGGTGTCAGTGGGTCCCAGAGAAGAATCCTGGAGTGGTTGTGAGAGCTGATCTCAAATCACTGAATCCTTGTCAAGTTGATGGGGTTGTGGTAATGGGTGATGGGATGCTGTGCTGGAGGGGACCTTTCTGGCCTGTGTAGGCATAGAGTTGTAGTGGTGGTGTATGTGTGGATATGTGTGTGTGTGTGTGTGTGTATGCTCTCCCACTACTGCTGCTACAACAAATAGCACCCATTCCACCCTGTATACTTGAGCCACTACAACAAAAGCACATAGTCCACCTTGTTAGGTGGTCATTCTGGTACTACAGTGAAAAACACTTACTTCACTCTAATGTGGTTGGTATTAGGAAGGGCATCAAACCATGGTAATCAAGCCCAAAACAGATCTGTGGGAGAAAATCATGATCACCTGACCTGGCTAGTCTTATCATGTAACTACTTGTCTAACCCATGCAAGCATGACATTAAATGATGTTGATGATGGTGACAGAGAGCTAGGTGCATTGAGATATTTAGAATTAGATACCCTTCTCAAATTCTAAATATAATGAGTTTGAAATGATACTCTAATCAATTTGGCCATGTATTTATCAAACTTAATTCTGATGTAACTAATACATCAATTAAATTTTGCTGGATAGAAATAACACATAGTGTGTTGTTATGCAGTTCCATTCAGCTCTTTGCAATATGAGGAGATGTCTGCTAGACTAATGGTGATGGTTATTGCTGATTGAGTTATATCCCAAGTCAGCCATGATTGAGCAGACCTATGACCAAAAATAATCAATGGCCATACCATTTATTTATTTAAAAAAAAAACAGTGTACCCTGGAATACATAAACACATATTCATTGTGTCTTTTTTTTCTTTTATATCGTAGTAGGGTGCAGTTTGTTGGAAATTTGACTGTTATTTCTACCAGGTCGAGTAACTACAAAAGCTTCCTCATTGACTCAAGCAGATGTTGATAGTGTTGATATACTTTGTTGAATTTTAGTCTTCTTAAATTAAACCCTAAGCCTAATTTGTTTTTTGATCACAATTAGCTTATTCTTGGGTCCCAATAAAAGGGGGATTGGAATAAGCAGGGGTCTGTAATTTTTCTAGGTTGTCTCCATTATTATTTAAAAAAAACGGAATTAGTCATTTAGTTTACATATTGCGACCCCCAAGTTATGGGATTTCTTGTAATGTACTTTTATTTGTCGTGTATAATGTTTTTTAATGTATAAAGAAAATTAATTGTTGCAGGAATGCTACCACTTAAAATAAAATTTTGCCGGAGATAGATTAGCAAAATTTAATGAGAGGGTATGTGGAATAAGAGCAGTGGGGTTGGAAAAAAATCTGAAAAATTATTAAGTGGTGATGGGGGCGATTATTTGAGGCCCGAGAGTAGAAGAAATTTACCATTTCTTATTAGTTTTACCTACAGAAGCAGTGCTATAAATAAAATAATCATATTGTCTATTATGTCTAGTATGTACACAATAGCTAAAATCCTTCTGCTTTTCCTATACCTATCAGAATTGGGCCAATATGAACACTATTCATAATTGCAATTTTGAATATTTGGGAAATACTGTAGTGATGGCAATGATGGCATTCTGCCAACTTTTATTGACTAGCAGACTATATATTTATATATACACATATATATATATTCATGCCATTTTAACTTCTGTAGCTTTCCCCTTTTTATTTATACATATAAATCATTTTACAAGGAATACTTGACGAGTAACTTTAATTTTTACCTGAATTTGGCTCTCTTTTTCAACACACATTAAAAAATGAAAAATATATATAATAGCAACTCATTCCTTCGTTTGTAAGCTTCATTTCTTTCAATAAATTTTTATGTATTTTACTATTAATTTTTATTAGAACACAGTTTGGTAGCAAGTATGACTTTAAGAATTCTCAACATTATGTTGGGCATTATGTTCAGAGTATCTCACTTGCAAGACATGGTTACTTTATCAAACATAAGTATGTCAACCACAAGACATGGTTGCTTTATCAAACATGAATATGTCAACTGCAAGACATGGTTGCTTTATCAAACATGAATATGTCAACTGCAAGACATGGTTGCTTTATCAAACATGAATATGTCAACTGCAAGACATGGTTGCTTTATCAAACATGAATATGTCAACTACGAGCATGTTTCTTGCAAGGCTTGGTTGCTTTATCAAACATAAGTATCTCATTCGGAAGACATTGTTACCTGATGAAACATGAGTATGTCTTTTGTAAGACATTATTTACTCGGTGAATTGGCAGTATCGGTAGAGGGTCGGACACCATGCTTTGACACATAGAGTTACGGCCCTTGCCATTCTGAGTTCAAATCCCGCCGAGGTTGACTTTGCCTTTCATCCTTACGAGGTCGATAAAATAAAGTACCAGTAATACACTGGTTAATTGCTGGCCTTGTGGCTAAAGTAGAAACAATTATTTACTCAGACATTTATTACTGGTATTATTGGTACTTTATTTTATCGACCCCCGTAAGGATGAAAGGCCGAGGTTAACTTTGCCTTTCATCCTTAATGGGGTCGATAAAATAAAGTACCAGTAATACACTGGAATAATTGCTGGCCTTGTGCCTAAAGTAGAAACAATTATTTACTCAGACATGAAAAATGTGACCATTTTTATCTCCTTTGTTGATTTTATATTAATTTCAACTTGATTATTAATAGCAAGTAAAAAGGCATTATTTTAATTATGGAGGGAAATATTTTCTTTTTACAATCTGTATCCAATTTAATCAACAAAATTAAATAAAAAAAACAACCCCTCATTAAAGAAGGACAATTTGTTAAGTTTAGAAAAGGCCCTATAGGAGGTTTCAATTTTTACATTGTTTATATCATTAATTCAGATAATGGTTTCTTATTTAGAAATAAGGTTATACGTTTACAGGGGAGTGGAATAAGATTGTGAGATATTTGTGTTTCTGAAGGCCATTAGCAGGCAGTAGTTTCTTGAATCAGTACCAAACATTATAAGTCTGGATCACTAGAAGTTTACTTGTTTCCCATAAACATCATCATCCTTTAATTCAGATAATGAAAGACAATAGTAGAATATAATTTCATAGTGATATAACTGTTGATGTAATCTGAGGAGTCGTAAGTCGAAGAGGAAATTTTAACATGAATATTTGCTTGACTGAAGTGTTGGTTAAGTGCAGAATATATTGTATTCTACAGACATTCAGTTTAGTAATGTTCAATGTGGTACTGCCTGCATGTGGTTAATTTTGTTTCTCTTTTGCCAATGAGGTTTCATCAAACATTGCAAATACTTCAGTTTTTTTCCTTTGTTGTTGTGACAACACAATATAATGTACTTATCTGAGAGATTTACATTTTATTACTGTTATGTTAATTGGTATCAACCTAGCCAGAACAGATAAAAATAAAGTCTTTTATTGCAATAACATCTACACATATGCTGGTTATTGTTACAAGCAAACAGTGAAAACAAATATATATTTTACAGGACAAAAAGTGCTTCATTTCAATTTCACTTTTACATGTCAATTTCTAATGCTAGCTGTCCTCTCTCTCTAGCTAATCAATACATTTTATATGCTGCTGGTAAATTACCTTAAGTCTAACATCCAAATCAAATTTCAACTCATTCATTGTACTCCTCTTTCTCCCTCTTGCATTCTTCTATCTCTATCTGCTGGTTGTGGTTTTTGTTTGTTTTTACACTGAATTGTTTATTGATCTTCAGTAACACAGCAACTCTCTGCATTTCTTTGATAATCCCACTGTTAGCTGCATTGACTTAATTTCATTCCCTTGTTTCATGTCACACTTTCTCTTTCCCTATCTCCCGCTCTTTTTCTCGCTCTTTCTCTCTCCATTCTTCTTTCTTGTCTTATTTTACTTTGTCTCATGAATGAATGAATGAATGAATGAATGAATGAGTAAATGTTGTAAAAGTTTGGTGGTGGCAGAGAGGTTGCAGGGTTCATGTACTGTAAGCTTTGTTATAGAAACAGATTGTAAAGGATTTTGTTGTGTATGTATATTTTGTTTTGTCGTGAGGGTTGGATATTGTTCTAACTCACACCTCCAAGCATGGGCTCTTAGGAATTAATATAAGATTGACCTATATGTTCCACTATTAAGGTTTGTGTATTTTGAATTTTTTTTTACTTCTATGCAAAGATTTCTTATGTTTTGCTCATTTACAATGATAAAGAAAGTGTCTTAAAAAATACAAAGACTAATATATAAATAAAAAGTGGCCTTTTAGGGAAAAATATTTTTCAATCATGAAGAATTGTTTTTGGTGTGGTGATATTTTTAGGAAAGTTGTGAGTTTTTCTTTTGTCTTTGTGTGTGTGGCTCAACTGTGTCAACAGTTAAAGTTTATTTTTATGGTTTGCATATAATAAGAATAAAACAATGAAGAGAAGTAAATACAAATATAGATATAAACATGATTGAAAGGGGATTACATTTGTCAAAGAAAAGGTTTCTGGGTGATATAATAGATAAATCCTACTAAAAAGGTTTTGGGTGGATTTTTCCTTTTTTCTTGTGTGTGTGTGTGTGTGTGTGTGGTTGCTCATGCATAGGCTTGCTTACAGATATAATGTAAATTGGTTGTTCCCATCTATAGATCGTTATTTATCTGTCTAATTACATATTTATATTGGTTTATATTTGTTAATGAATTATTTGAATTGTTTTTATATATTTATTCTGTTGTTGAGTGACATATTTGTTGAGGGGGAAATTATGAAGTAGGATATATCCATTCCTACACACATTGCAATGTGGCTGCTTAAGGGGATTTGTCTCACATTTTCAACATGGATTTGTTGGCAAAGTATGGTCATTCTTTTGTGTAATGACACTCTCGTCTCTCCTATGTGATTTTGCAAACATTTACAGCTTGTCATCACATAGATTAGGTTTTCTGAGTTGCAGGTGAAATTTTCTTTTATTCTGAAGATAGTAATTTGACATAAAATGATGTTAAAGGGTTGGTTTTGTTTAATAGAACCAAAGCTGAGTTTGAGCTGGTTGGTATGGAAAATGTTAAGTGGTGTCTGAAGTGAGTGATTAAAAATAAAATCTTATAAAAGTATTTGGAGTAACTGAAAATGAGAGTTAGGTGTAAATATGACAAGAAAATTAATGGTGGAGTAGAGGATGAAGATTGTATTTTTTTTTTGTCTTATTGTTGAGATACCAGATTAAAAGTAGCCTTCTGATAAAAACAACAAAACCAATTGAAGGCACTTTTTATTAAGACCTGAAGGCAAAATTACCTTAAAACACCTTGGTATGATTCATATTTTAAAAATGCCTTATAACTAACTCCATGAATGCATTATCTGAGTTCACTTAGGGTTATATGTCCTAATAAAAATTGTAATGAATATTAAAGGTACAGATATAAAATATTTCTTACAAGAGTATTTCTCTCTTGGCTTCTTTCTTTTTATTCTTGTTGTTCTAGTAAGGACATAATAACCAATTTTAGCTTCAGTAGCATTAATCATTTTGTGACCATATTTCTAATGAAATGCACTCTATTTCAATTAATGAGAATTTTTTAGGGATTTACTAAAATTATTAATTATTTTATTACTAAGATACTAACTTAACATATGGTTCTTATTTAAAGTTATGTTGGAAGATTTAAATTTTAATTAAATTTAAATTTATTTCATCATCATCATCATCATCATCTTCGTTTAACGTCCATCTTCCATGCTAGCATGGGTTAGACGGGAGTTGTCCCATTTGAGGCAAGGTCGGTTGGGTGACCGTGTTTCGCTCATATAGGACTATCTGTCAGGTTTTCTATGGCTGGATGCCTTTCCTAACACCAACCACATTTACAGTGTGGAACTGGGAACTTTTTACCGTGTTACCTACATGGCCACATTACAGCGTGGACTGTGTATTTTTTTTGTCGTGACACCTACACGATCTTGATCTCATTTATCTCATTTATTTGGACTGGATTTTGTGGTACCGACTTTACAGAAAGAGGGTGGTGTTGGTGGGAGTGGGAGGATACGGTAGTGGATTGGGGTGTATATTTGGTTAAGAGGTGCCTACTGACTGTAGGTTCCGCGTTGTACATAGGCAAGGCGGGTCTTCTGTATTACTGCGTAGCGCCAAAGATCTCGGTCTAGTGATATTGTCTTAGAGAGGTGCAAATGTGTAAGGTTGGAATTTATCAGATCGTCCCAGGTTTTTCTGGGTCTAGCTACTCCGTAACTACCATCAATTTTGATCGCCCTGCACTTTTTTATACAGCTGTCATCTTTCATGTGCATCACGTGGCCATACCAACGTAGTCTTCTCTCAAGTAAACAGCATCTGATCCCTCTTATTCCTAATTTCTCACTTCATTTATGCTTTGCCGTTCACGTATATTACTATTACACATCCAATGGAGGATGCATGCTTCATTCCTTTCCAGTCTGCGCAGGTCCTCTGCACGTAATGCCCATGTCTCACTGCCATGTAGCATTGCTGTTCGTATACAGGCATCATACAATCTGCCTTTCATTTTTAGAGAAAAACCTTTTGTGGCCAACAGCAGTATAAGCTCTCTAAACTTTTTCCATTCTGTTCTGACTCGGCTACTGTACTTTCAGAACACCCTCCATCACTGCTGATTTTGTCACCCAGGTAACGGAAAGTGTCCACTATTTCTATAGAACCATCTGGGCAATAGAAGGAGCTAGTATCCTGTGGACACTTGCTACTTATTGTACCTGAGCATCGGCCACACATAAAGTCTACGTTCTTAGATAGTTTACCTGTGATCCCACTACATCTCTAATGTACTCATAGTTTGCATTTGGGACATAAAATGGAATTTCTGCCTACTCCTTTCCTACACACTGAGCATGGCCATTTTCCTGAGGGCACTCCTGCCCTATTTTCCTTTCTACAAACTAGAACTTTAGTCTTAGACAAGTTAACTTTAAGGCCTTTTGATTCTAGGCCATGCTTCCATGTTTGGAATTTCTTCTCTAGTTCAGCCATAGATTCAGCTATGAGAGTTAGATCATCTGCGTATAGGAGTTACCATGGGCAGCCAGTCTCGAACTCCTCTGTTATAGCCTGAAGGGCAATAATAAATAGGAGGGGGCTAAGGACAGAGCCTTGATGAACACCAACTTTTACACTAAATTCTTCACAATATTCATTGTTAATTCTAACTTTACTGACTGTTTCTTTATACATAGCTTGTATAGCTCTCACATAGAACCAAAGCCAGTTTTTAACCAGGTTGATGTCAAAGGGTTTAAGTATCATCATCATCATCATCATCATTTAATGTCCATCTTCCCTTCTAGCAAGGTTTGATAAGTTTTCACGGACTAAGTACTCAAGCAGAGCTAATAATCTCTCAGATGGGTTAAGGGTTTGCATCTAGCTTATATACATTCATGTGTTCTACTGAGTACATTTCATCATAGCACCAGCCCTCCTAACCCTACTTTGGCAGGTGTTCTATGGCTAGATGCCCTTCCTATCACCAATAATTTTACAGCTTAAATATTAATCTATGGGGAATGACATTACTAGATATGGTGTCTATTCCTGATAGCTAAATACACACAAATAATTAAGTGGACTGCTCAACTACACAATGAAATGCAAAGAGTTACAAACTGGAATAAATTTTATGTTGTGAAGAGAACCTTTTGTCATAGAAATATGAAATGATTATTTGTAATAATTGTTTCTACTATTGGCACAAGGCCAGCAATTACCCAGTACATTACTGGTACTTTATTTTATCGATCCCGTAAGGATGAAAGGCAAAGTTAACCTCGGCGGGATTTAAACTCAGAATGGCAAGGGCCGTAACTCTATGCGTCAAAGCATGGTGTCCGACCCTCTACCGATACTGCCAATTCACCGCCCTGTGTTTGTAATAATGATTGAAAGTTGTGAGTCAGGAAAAATTTCACTCACACTACTCCCAGTTTATTATTCTAGTAACATAAATAAACATTTCATCTTTCTCTAATGAAGGGTTTTGTTTAAAACATGTATTATATTGTTTGAACTCTGACACAGACCAGCATTAGGTTCATTGGATTCTACTGCTTTTACCACATAATGAAATGTTTGCAGCAAAGTTTAATTCAAGGATATAATAATTAGTAGCTTCATATCATATCCTCTCGATTGGTTCACACCTACATAAACTGGTAAGTTAAAATATATTTGTTGGGTGGATTAACGTCTGTTTGGGACTGTAGAAATTATTAGTTGGCTTGCTTTTCCATTCCTCCTATTCTGCTTCCTAAAATTGTATTGCTTGAATTGCCAGCTGTTGCCAAAACTGATTAAAGAAATGATATTTCAAAATTGAATGTTGCTACCGCTTTTTATTATGGTTTTTAAATATCCAGGTCAAGGTGGTTTTCGCAAGCAATAACTAATAATACATAGCTAGAATGAGTTTTGTATGAGCAAGATATTGTCATCTGACCTGGTTTGTCTCCCAACAGGACAGTTGTCTAACCCATGTTAGTGTGGAAAAAATGGACGTTAAACAATGATGATGATGATGATGATAGCTAGTGAACGTTGTGTGCCAGAGAAGTTTGCATTTATTACCGTTTTAAATCCAGAAACACAAATCTCCTGGTCTTGTTTGACTTGAACGCTTTCACATCATTAATATTCATGGTTGTTGTTGCTGTTCAGCTCTAGATTTGTCCTGATTAAGAGTATCTATGTATGATCAAATGCATAGTTTACCAAGAACCACATTATCCAATGATTCTTTCCTTTCTTATGATGGTTGAGTATGATTTCAGTAATGTTATACTGCTATTTTTACCAGACTGGGCTGTCTCATAGAGGCTCCAGTGTTATTTATGAAGTTTTGTTGATATATTCATATAAAAAAAAGAAGATAAAATTAATGTAAGAAAAGGCATTAGTCTTTGAGATTTGACCTCAGTTTTCTTGGTGCCTCAGGTAAATGTATTAACATGTCTTGTTAGTGTTATTTGTTTTTATCAACCACATCTTCATGGTGATCAGATTTAGCCAGTTTCAATATTTGGACATTGAGTACAAAATTAATAGATTACCTTAAATGAAAGTAAAACTTTTCATGTGTATAGTAAGGCATATATCTCTACACATCCCTAAAATACTTCCACTGAAGTATTCCTTGTTTGATTTCTACTTAATAGAACTGTGCACAACAGAAACACTTTTGTCAAATAATACTGTTCATTGTCATGACATGTTCATACCAATATTGTTATACCTCCTCTCTTTTAGCTCATATTTCCTAATTTCTTAATGATTCTTTGTGATTATAATAACTTTTGATGGATTTCTAGATATTTGGTTGTTTTGAACTTCACACAACTTAATCTGTTAAGTGCTTTTGTCCAAAATTTACATTCCTGTTGACTTAAACAGATTTCTAGTTTGTATCAGTTTAACATTTCAAAGAGAATATTCTGTTACCTTAGCTGAAAGTTATAAGAAATAGGCTTTGATTTCTGTTATTGTAAAAAGGAAATTGCTAAAAAGGAAAAATGTTGTTGCATTTTTTTTTTTCTCACTGTCATTCCAAATTAGTTGTAGGAAATTGCTTTGTTTGCAGATTAAACCTTTATGCCACTGATTCTTTATTTTTTTATATTTTAGGAATAAGATCTTGTAAAAAAATGTTTAAAGATTTTTTAATGTCAGTTAATTATATGTATGCAAGTGTTGTTAGATGCCAAGGTTGTTTTGGACAACAATATTTCCTGTTAAACTGCTCATTTACTTCTTTCTTGAGATCCTTCATTTTTATGTCAGTTTTGTAGATCAAGTTCCATTCCATTCTACCATTATCTGAGGTTTTTATTTTGAATTTTGCCAACTATGACATCATACTCCATGTCTTCCACTTTAATCCCATGCCTCTAAATATGAAACTCTCTGTTTGACAATCATGATAGCTGGAGTGTGTGTTCCAAGACCCAGAACAAATTTTGTCATTTTCAGTAAAATTCAGCATAACATCAATTTATTGGAACTGCCATATCTGCATACAAACACATGCCCTAGTGGATTATTATTATTATTATCGTCATTGTTGTTATTGTTATAATTATTTTTATTGTATATTGTTATTGCATTACTGAGCACAGCTCTGTGTGCCTTGTGTTTGTGCAGTGCTTGGTAGTGCTATTTTCTGTATGCTGTATATATTTATAAGTCTTAGTGTTTTGGTTATGTATTTGTCTGTGTATTTTTTTTTATCATTCTCTGAGCACCTATTATTAAAGGGATTGTTTCTGTTTTCATCATCGACATTCAGGATATTTCTATCTCCAGATTTTTATATTTGGATAATTTTTTCATTTCTTTGATGGGTATAATGTCATCTGCGGGGATAGATCCATGAATTAGAAGCCATTTTTTTTTTTTCTTTGTGGTCTTTGATTATAATATCAGGCTGGTTAGCTTTAATCCCCCTGTTTGTGTGTATTGCCATATCCCAAAGTATGGTTGCTTTGTCATACTCTGTTACAGGCATGGAAGTCCCAACAGCCAGACCTCTCCGATTTGCACACAGGGCAATGAAACTGTCCTGCATGCCACCACCCAGTGCTCGTGTACTGTAGAGTTGTGGGCTTGGGTTGAACAACTGCTATCATGTGTAGGACAGATCCAGCTACCAGCAGAGTCTATAGTGAAAATTGAACTGCCACTTTCTTTTAGAAGAGAGGCACAACAATTCTTCCTCTGTCTGGTAGCTATAGCAAAGGAAGCTATATAATAGACTCGGATTCACCTAAAGGGATTGAGGACAGAAATCTTCCTTTCCAGTTAGCCCTCCAAGTTGCACTTGAAGAGTAAGATAGAGAGAAAGATGGTGTATAGTTTACCAAGAACCACATTATCCAATGATTCTTTCCTTTCTTATGATGGTTGAGTATGATTTCAGTGAAGTTATACTGCTATTTATGAAGTTTTGTTGATATATTCATATATATATATATATAAAGAGATAAAATTAATGTAAGAAAATGCATGTCTTTGAGATTTGTTCTCAGTTTTCTTGGTGCCTAAGGTAAATGTATTAACATGTCTTGTTAGTGTTATTTGACTCTAAAGTGCAGTCTATCACTATTGAGGAACTTGTCCTTGTTGACATTTGTTATTGTTTTCTTCATTTTTTTCTGTTGTTATTCCTACTTTTTTCACTTAATGATATCCCCCTTTCTTTTCTTCAATATGGCCCCCATTTTTTGTGTTGTATTTATCCTTGTATTGTCCCCAATGTCTTGGGCCCTTGTGGCTAATATAAGGAATCATCATTATTTCTTTTCTTTCATCCTTACTAATTATTTAGTTTGCTAAACCTTTTCATCTATAACCCCCCCCCCCCCATTTTTAAAATCTTAATTGCATTCAAAGTTAGTGTATTTCTTTCAATATATATAACACAATGTATGTTCATCTTACTTTTTGATTATGGTGACAAACAATACACAACATAGAAACAAGAGAAAAGGAATAAGTAATATTGTACTTCAGAAATGCCAAAACAGGCACAAATTTAATAAGAATGAGAAGAAAATGAGTTACAACTGATTGACAGAATAGTGGCTGCAAAGAGAGAGCACCATTGATACATACTGCCATGGAGCAGTCAGACAGGAAAATTTTATGATGCTGAGGATAAAGGTGAGTAAGCCCATAAGCAGACATGGCTGTGTAAAGAATTTCAGTTCACAACCTTGTTTCTGGGTTCAATCTTACTGTGCAGCACCTTGGGCACATGTCTTCTACTAAAGCTACTCTTACATACTTTGATGTTGTCATTATTTCTGAAATTATGTACCACTTGATTGTCTTTCTTGTTGAGTATTTGTTTATTGTTGTGTAGGTGTCTATTTTCATTATATTCATCTCGAAGTAAGTCTTGAAGTTTATTGTCTTCTTTATAATGATTTAATCTCAAATTTTCCATGACTTGGTAGAGTATTGTATATACTTGTGTATATGTTGCAGTGATAGATAAGTCATGCCCTCTTTGTGTTTATAATATTTTGGCTTCAACCCTCGACTGTCTGTAAATAATGCATTTCTTTCTATGAATACTGTTTGCAATTTCACTTGTGGTTGCATTCAAGTAATAAATGCATTTAGCTGAAATAATCCCAATCACTGCCAGTATAGTCTAGCAAAGTCCTGGAACCATACATCCATACCCAAAATAAATATCAACTGGTGCTTTAAATCATCTCTCCTGGTTGACTGATGACATATGCAGCATTAAAATAGGCATGAAGCATACTGTTGGTCAATAGAGTAGTGTGTGTGTATGTATTTTACACACATGGAGAGTGTTGATCTATAAGTTCATGAAATAAAAAAAGGAAAGAAAAGAAAAATATAAAGGCAGCTTCTTTGGCCATGGGTTTGCACCTGGAAAGGTTTTTTTGTGAAAGATCAACACTCACCCATGCATACCAACCAGTCTCTGCTCTCCATGTTAACTAATGTTTCCAAGTTGATACATCTTGGCACCAATGTCATCACAGCTGAGTGGACTGGGGCATCATGAAATAAAGTGCCTTACTTAAGGGCACAACACACCATTCTGTCCAGGAAGTGAACTCACAAGTTTACAATTCAGACCCCAACATTGACAGAATGAAATAACATTTGTGAATTAATTTTAAAATGCCCAATTTGCACTATAATATAGTAGTGCCAGAGTTATGATAAAATGTTCCTAGTACATTTTGTAAAGTAGTTGGTATTAAGAAAGACATCCAGCTGTAGAAACCAAGCTAAACATGGAATGTACGAGCAAGACAGTCATATGTCCAGTCAAGCCTCAGAACATGACAGCCCATCTAACTCATGCAAGCATAGAAAATAGATGTTGAAAGTTAAAATACATTTATAACATCCATACAATTGTTTTGGTTGTTCACAGAATTGTTGGTGACAGTCTATACTTAATCTTAGGTACTGCTTTGATGTAATGCTAGTTCATTTCTCACATGGTTATAATGTTTTTATTCTAATATCCACGAGGGAGACGATTTCATTCACATAATTCACATAGCCAAGTATATAAATCCTTTTCCAATTTCTTATATAAGACAGTATATCATTTAGCATATTTTGCTTTTGGCATTTTCTTACTGATTTTTTTCACAAAACTTTTTTTTCAACTCAGATTCCATGCTCTTCAGCATATTCAATAAAACGCAACATAAAACCAGTTACATAACTTGATCTTTTGCCTTTAGTGCTCATAGTTTAGTTGTTTTTATTGTTGACTTTTTCTATCAGAAATAGAATCATATTTTCTTTAATGCTTCTGCCAACAAATCTGTATATATACAGGCAAGAAGTTTAGGGAGATATGAATAATATAACATGTACAGGTATAAAATTCTGTTATACTGAAAAATTCATTATAATAGTATTCGTTATAACAACATTTTTTTCAATCCCCGAGCTAATAACAAACAAACACTTAATTTGTTTCGGTCGATCTCGTTATAAAGAATTTTTCGTTACAACAAATTGTTTTTAATACTTCGTGAATTTTACTATAACAGAATTTCACTGTGTGCATGTGTGTGTGTGTGTGCGCACTGCTAATGTTCATATAGACTACGTAGGGGCATGACCAACAACTCAGCATACACAATCATTTACGTTTGTGAGTGTTAGTTTGTACTGCAAATTTCAAGCCTGTAAGAAGGTTTGGTAAATAAACTGCCTGCAAATTTTCATGCCATTTTTGGGTGGGGTGGTGTAAAAACGGCAACTCATCTTCTGTGTGTATATGTAGTAGCTTCATTTCAATTTTTTTTCTGTTTTGCTCATATTTCGGCTACAAGTGGGAGTTTGATACCAAGGTTGAAGAGCATAATTTAGTCTAGGCTGAATCTATGTTGTGAGAGGTTGAGAAATTTATCTGCTGGTGTGAATAGAGCAATTTTATTCATATATAGCCTGCTTAGTTTGTTTATATCGGTGTATCAATTTCAAAATGAAAGTGATGTCTATATTTTCAATAGCTGAATATGGATTGTTTAATAAATGTATCTTTCTTGACTGATTTATTATCTTTCGTTAACTGCAGACTTTCCACATGTACGTTTTCTATATCTTGGGTTAGCCTATGTATTTGTTGTTTGACACATTTCTTCATTTTATGTCCACCTTCTATGCTGGCATGGGTTGAATA
>OZ024740.1:386082699-386235199 GCA_964016885.1 Eledone cirrhosa | reverse complement strand
ATTTTGAGATAGAGCGTCCGGGATGTTTGCTCTGATCTGATTAGTTTTGGGAATTCTACCTGTTTCTATGTTTAAAAAAAATGGCTCCAGCGCTATTAAAATTGGTTTTTGCGCCAATTCGTGTTGCAAAAATTCTTGTGGTCAAAAAATTTTGATTGGTCGGTAGAGGTCATGTGAATGTAAAAAATTGATTTTGCGCCAAGACTGAGAAATGACTCTTTCACAACAAATATGTGTGTGTGTGTAGTAGTAGTAGTAAAGTGTTCGTTGTTGTGATAATGGTTAGCAGGGATGTGTGCGCGAACCGCAGCCTGTTGACAGTTCAAATGCCTATTAAGACAGTGTGTGTGTGTGTGTGTGTGTGTGTGTGTGTGTGTGTGTGTGTGTGTATAGCAGAGTAATTCGTGGTAGAGGGATGGTCAGTAGGAATGTGTCTGTGAGTGGGGGATATTTTAACATGTTAAAAGATATTTTTCAGCTCTTGTCTTGTACGGAGAAGTGTGTGTGTATGTGTGTGTGCGTGTGTGTGTGTATAAGTCTCTTTGTATGTTAGTGTATGTGTATGTGTGTGTGTGTGTGTGTGGGTGGACCATTATTTTTTTCCTGGTAAAATGGTGTACATTCGATATTTTAGGTAAAATCGATTCTCTCAATAGAACATCAAAAACCTTAACAATAAAAGGTGTGAAATGATATTTACTATATATATATATACATACATATATTCACTATATATATATATATATATATATATTTGTGTTGCACCATAGAACATGTGTGTTTACGTATGTCATTGTGTTTATATGTGGGTAGAGATGTGTGCTGATGTAGGTATGTATGTTGACGTGTGTATGTTGTGGGTTCGTCTTAGGGAGAAGTGTTTAGACGGGGTCCGTATTTGTTAATAAAGTAAGATTCCTTGCTGATGCGCTGGGTGTGGGTGGCATTATCTTTAAATTTGTAAAGGGGAAAGATTCTGAAGTTGGGATGATTTTTGCGGCACAGGTATCAATGTGTTCACTCAGTGGTATTTTCCTGTATTCCCGTATTTTAATTTAACATAAAAACAGGTAGAATTCCCAAAACTAATCAGATCAGAGCAAACATCACGGACGCTCTATCTCAAAATTATTTTTGAAAAGCATTTAGAAATGCGCAACCGGTAAAACTTAAAACCAAAACTGAATACTAACCAATACAATTACTAATTCTCATTTATTCCTAATTAAACTATTTTTCACTGTGAACAATTTGTCAGCATTTTCTATTCCGTTTACCAATTTATATATATATATATATATATATATATATATATATATATATATATATATATATATATATATATATAATGTGTGTGTATGGTGGAGGGAATGATGAGGCTAATTAGACATTTATTTAAGAATCAAGGGCTCAGTATAGAAATAGACTCCAATAGAAAGGTAGTTAACTTCCTAGACACCACCCTAAACCTAAACACTGAGCTCTACTACCCAATCATAAGCCTAACGAGAAGCTGGTGTATGTTAATGCGAAGTCCAACCACCCTAGATCTATTATTAAGGCCGTAGTCAAGAGTGTCTCGGACAGGACTCCAACTTGTCTGCCAATAAGGAGATATTCGATAGTGACGCTGATTATTATAATATAGTTCTAGGAAAGGCGGCCCATGGCCAAACTATATCTTATAACCCGATGCGCTATGATGATAGAGATGGCCTATCGGCCCTTCGAGCTGCAGTATCCGGAAGAGAGGAAACCCAATTAGTACAGGTAGGGTTGAAGCCACTGCACCTAAACCCCCTGAGCCTGGCACCACTACGCTTGCGAAAATGACGCATGCGCCTGGGCATGCGAATAAACCCAATACGCGAGTTGGGTATAGCGGGGATACTAACCACCCCGGACCTAGCGTCCCCAACCACATGACACCGACCGGGATGGGCGGTGGAACATCCGAGCGTGGAGCCCCCGGTGTGGGCAGGCACCATTCCACCGGTAAGAGCAGAACAGTTAGCAAAAACATAACGCCCAATGGGATAGCAATAGTGCGGTAAGCTGTAGGTCCCCGACGGCCTGCTGCGTGTTCAACCCACCCACCCACATGGGACTAGGCTTAGAAAAATTACATGGTATAATCCATCATACTTCGCGGGCTTGCAGACAAGTCTGGCCGGTTCATTCTTTAAGGCACTGGATAAATGATTCTCGAGGCCCCACATATACCACAAAATCTTTAATAGGCACACAGTGAAGATTTCCACCACGCACAGCGTAGCCCAGCACATAGTTAATATCAGTAGGAAGGAATAGACTTAGGACCTTTAGACAGACAACAGTTGATCCTATAACCACGCAACAGAGCCTAGAGTGGGTAAATGGTGGACCCGGGATTGACCAGAGGAACATCCACCAGCCTAGGGACCCTGTACTAGTCACAGGGACCGACTGCCCGAACCTAGACATTGGGAATCCCAAAGTAAACATGCAGGGGTTGATCACTTCATGCAACTGCAGAAACCGCACATTATGCCCCCTAAGAAATGAATACCTATTGAAGAACATAGTCTACCGATGCGATGAGTTACAACCCCCAACTCGCAACACCTTTACATAGGAGTCACATCAACGAGCTTCAAGGACAGATGGTATAACCACCGCCATTCCTTTAATGGGATCGACAAAAGGAAAAGTACGACCCTTTCCGAATTGATATGGAAGCTCAAGCTGGACAGGACCCCGTACTCTTTGGTGTGGTCCAATTTTAGGGCGGTACCACCAGACGGAGGTGGATCTGACATCTCCAACCTCTAAGTGAGACTCTGGAGATACTCAGTGGTGGGATTAATCTAATCAATCGTAGGACCGATTTCTTTGGTACATGTAGACACCTTAGGACGGGAACTTTCCTCAAGCTATATGGATAGCAACCCCATCGCACTGAGTCGCCGAGACACCAACCCCGCCCCCTATACCTACCTCTCTCCCCCTCTCTTCTCGTTTCAACTAGCATTTAAGACACCACAGAGCCACACTTAGCAGCTAGACCCGTACACCACATCGCTGTGGCCCACCCTTCTCTCTCACTTCCATAACTCGAACCCAAGTTAACTGACACTAGCTCATTAGCGAGATGATATACGTCGGCAGAGTCCTACCCTGTGTAAAGCCAGGGACCCTACATTTCCGACCACCGAGCCTCACCACCCACCCCAGTCTGTGACCCGGTTCTCCGAGGGATATGCTACCTCAAACCTTACACCTTTCGCACGCAAAACTATCACAAATAAATCAGTACTGACTATTACAAGTAAATAAGACACCTATTATTTCTCCCCCACCTTGGGGGGACATATGCGTCTGTGTGTACGTATGCACGTGTGTGTGTGTATATATGTGTACGCAGTTACGTTTACGCAGTTACGTTTAGCTACGGATGTATGTGCATGTATAGATGTAGGTATGTGTGTACGCCGATGGATGTTTGCGGGTGTGTACTAAATGTTTAAAATATAGATTATAATTTTTAACACCTCTAGATTTTAACATGTTTTGGTTTTAACACACATTTATAGCATCTCCCATTATAAGACCTAGTGATATGGAGAAGCACTAACGTTACCAGAGGAACCCATATCAGTTTACATACATGAATTCTTCCCTAACAGCCCGAATAGTACCACAACAGGGTGATAGTGATAAACCTGCTCACACCACTGCCACTACAAGCAAGTAGGTTAACTGGACCATAATATATATGCAGTTAAAAGCAACTCTAACAGGCTGACCGAAGAATTTCAATAGACTTACCTTCACTTTATTAGTCAGCCGTATGTCCTTTGGACGCTGGAATTCGTTCATTCTAAATCATACGCTTTCAGTTCCTTAGAGGATTAACACCACACTCTGGATCTGAACATATCAACGAATTAACAATGTAAAATCTATTCCAACATTATGTTCTGTTTTTTTTCTGTTCAAGTTCTGCCTGATGGGGTCATAGCTGTTGAATAATGGTTATCACCGAAATGTATATAGCAGTGAATATGAATAAATTTAACCTGTTGACTTACACAATGCCAGGTACCACACCGACAGCCATTGCTGACATCCCAAATGTCACACCAGTGCTGCTGTTGAATGGCAGAGGTCTGATGAAACCCACTAACATGAGTAAAATTCCCTATCTGAGAACTTAGCCATAAGCAGTCAAGCAATATGTCTGGCTCTAACCGAAACGCACCTGACAAGCAGGATAGTAGATGCGTAAATACATATATCAAAATGAACTTTTTTTCGCTCAGACAGGAAGGAGAGAACTCATGGTGGGATTGCTTTGTACATCCGTGAAGATGTCACACCCAATGTACTATTGACACATTCAAACTCAGTCTGTGACACACTGATAATAGATATGAAGCAACTAAAAACGGTAATATGTGTCACATATCGGCCACCCGATGCCCCTAGTCATGAAGGTAAATTTGAGGATAGCCTCAGAAGGATAGAAGTCTTTGACGAACTGGACCAGGGTCTCAACATCCTGCTGCTGGGAGACTTTAACCTACCAAAAGTCAGATGGCCTGAGGGCCACCTCCTCCCTGGAATGACATCACTCGGACAGGGACAGACAGAGCCCCTGTTGGCCTTCACACACTGGCTGTTCATGGAACAAGCAGTACTCCTCCCAACAAGAGGCGAGAATGTCCTGGATCTCTGCTTTACAAACAACGTAGTGCTCATCCAAAATGTAAAGGTGACACCAACGATCATAAATTAGTAGAACTAATGTTATGTGGTCTGAGAGAGTCATCAGAGACACGCAACCATTAAGAAACTCCTGGAATTTATCCAGCCTAAACTTTCAGAAACCTAATTGGAAAAAGATCAAGAAAGAGATCCGGAAGCAAAACTGGAGCGACATCACCACACAAGACACCAACACACATTTTCAACATTTCATGACAACAATAGAAACCATATGCCATAAGTTTGTCCCGGAGAAATAGACCAACGGACATAAATTTTTTATTCCCAGATACCGGAAATTCCTTATGAGATGAAGAACTAAGATCTCAAACCAGTTAAATGCACAACAGAAAAAACAAGAAGGAACCCTATCTGAAACGGGCACTACTTGAAATTGAAACTGCACTCAAAACTTTTCCATGAGAAGGAGAGGGCAGAGACAGAAGCCAGGGCCATAGAAAATATTAAAACAAACCCTTAGGCCTTCTTTGCAAAAGAGACTGCCTCGGTACACTGCATGATTTGGTCACTCTTCCATAAAGATGGTTCATTAACCAAGGATCTCCAAGAGATAAGTGAAATACTGAATGAACAGTACAAAAGTGTGTTCACACCCCCATTGAGGCACATGCAGATAACAAAGCCAGAGGATTTCTTTGATGCCACAACACCCCACGAAGAAATGGTGACCACCACCACTTAGACATAACGGCGGAAGATGGGATATCTGCCATAAACGAAATTAGAATAAACTCAGCTGCTCGAGGAATCTGCCATAAACGAAATTAGAATAAACTCAGCTGCTCGAGGAAAATGACCGCCTAACTAGCACACAGCATGGCTTTCGCTCAGGAAGAAGCTGCCTTACACAGCTGTTACAACACTATGACTGGGTACTGAAACAACTGCTGGACAGCCCACATGTGGACGTGATATATCTTGACTTTGCGAAGGTCGACCAGGGAATGATATGTCACAAACTACACGCACTCGGCATAACTGGAAAAGTAGGTGAGTGGCTGCATGGTTTCTTAAAAGACAGAAGCCAGACAGTTGCAGCCAATGGGGCCCTCTCAAAAGAAACATCAATAATAAGTGGGGTAACCCAGGGCACAGTCTTGGGACCACTACTGTTTTTGGTGGTTCTCTCAGACATGCCCTCTGTAGTACATACAACATCCCTCACTAGCTATGCTGATGACACAAAGGTAGCACAAGCAATAAAAAATCCGGCTGATGATGCCCTTTTACAGCAATATCTGGATGCTATATACAAATGGGCTGAGGACAACAAGATGCAGTTTAATCTTGGAAAACTTCAAGCCCTACAATAGCAATCTGCAAACACAAAGACAATATAACACAGCCTCACCGACCCAGGAGGGATCGAAATCCCCGTGTCAAAATCAATACGAGATTTGGGGATAGACATGAGCGATGATGCATCTTTTTCTTCGCACATCATGAGGGTGGCGACAACGTGCAAGCGACTCGCTGGCTGGATCTTGAGGACTTTCCGTACAAGAGACCGAGAGACCATGTTGATACTATGGAGGACATTTGCCCTAAACCTCCTGGACTATTGCTCCCAACTGTGGTCACTCCATAGTATCAAACTAACCACGGAGCTGGAGCCAATCCAACGAAGCTACACCAAGAGAATTGCCACGATGAAGGAGATGAGCTACTGGGAGAGGCTAAAAGGACTGAAACTACTCCTTGGAACGAAGACGGGAGAGATATGCAGTGATATACATATGGAAAATCCTGGACGAAACTTTGGCATTGAGAGTTGGACCAACCCCCGAACAGGACGTCACTGTGGTGCCAAAGGTCCCGTCTTCCACATCTAGAATAAGGAGCAGATATTGTAATAGCCTGGGTTTGAAAGGCCCTCAACTCTTCAAAAAGCTGCCAAGAAATTTGAGAGATCTGCATGGTGTGGACGTGGATGTTTTCAAGAAACATCTCGACTCCCTGCTATCCAGGATCCCGGATGAGCCCATTGCACGGTACGAAGGTAACCTAAGGGCAGCAGCAACGAACTCCCTCTTACACCAATGGCCAGCCAAAACAGGCTGGAGATAGAATGTGGAACAGCATGATGGATGGAACAGGTAAAAGAAAATATATATATATATAGAGAGAGAGAAATGGCTTCTACAGGACCAGAACTGCTATGTATTGAGTACCTTACTTACTGTGGTTACCCCCGATTGAACCCGAGATAAACATATATATATATATTTATATAATATTGTGTGTATGTGAAGGATAGGTAGTACTGTATATACTCTGGCGACAAAGGTCACTTTGATTCGCTCACGCAAATATTTTGTTTAATTATTTGTCTTTGTTCAAATTCTTCTTTCAATTATATGTATCAAGTAAGACAAATTGAAAGTGAATTTTTTTCTTTATTTATTTTCTCTGGCAATTTATTAACTTATTGTATAATTATTACTTTATTTCTAGTATATGTATTTATCTTTTATAACATTTTTGTAAAATTGTGAAGGGGTACTTTAGGTATTGGCGTTTTGAACAGATATGATAACATGCGAGGTTTTGGAACGAATTAAATCGAATAGGCTATGTAGCCGATAAACCCTAAACGTACAAAACACACATCGCTATAGCGTTTCACCAATTCCTTCCTTCTGTATCTGTTTATGTATTTACGTTTAGATATGTGTGTATGTAACTAAAGCGTAACGTACGTTACGAATGGACGACTAAATAATTTTAACTTGTTTTTTAACAATTGATGGTGGAAAAGATTTCAAATTATCTTAACAATTGTCTTAACTCGGGCTGCAACTCATGGTGTCTGACACTCTTACCGTCTACATAGCCTCTTCCGAATTAAATACACCACTAAATAATTGACTGTATTTGTTTTTATTTCTTTGTTTACTGTTTGCCCGATTATCATGAATAACGCTCTCGACATATTGGTCAGTCGCGTTATGGTCACTATCAATTATTTACTACAATTGATGGTCATCGTGGTAGTAATGTAACAGAGTTGTTTGTTAGGAGGAGTTATTGTTTACTCCTTTCTATCTAATTCGATATACAGCTAAAACTGGAGAGAATTAGAAACATTTCTATTTTATTTAACCTTCTTGATAATCATTTTCTTAATTGTTTGTTTACAATCAATGGAGTACTAATTATATGAAGACCTGCAAGGAAATTTACTATTTTTTTAAATAGTATTTAGTGTTTGTGTGTGTGTGTTCTTGAAACATATACACATACACCCGGTCCGAACACAAAAAAGAACCAAACTCCCAGTTACTACCTCCGTCTCAACTGCTCTCCCCATCACTCACTATTAACCAGTAATGCACTGGGTAATTGCTGGCCTTGTGCCTAAAGTAGAAACAATTATGAGCAAATGGGAGCCCATGCTTTGGCCGCCTGGCGAACAGAACAGAGAATGAATGTGGTAGTATTAGTAGTAATAGTAGTAGTAGGCGAAGCTTTGAGGAAAGGAGGCTTAATGAAACCACTCATGCCCCTACCTCTTATCACCGATATTTTCATTCGTGTTGTTAACTGCATACAATAACCGCAATTACAAACCTCATTTTTCTCCAGTAGTCAACAATAGGTATTATATATCCGCTGCCAAAGGTTATTGATTATTTTTTATATTATATTTAATAAGAATGGTTTCTAATTTTGGCACAATGCCAGCAATTTTTATGGAATAGGAAAGTCGGTTGTGTCGACTACAGTATTTAGTTCGTCTTTATTTTATCGACCCCAGAATGACGAAGGGCAAAGTTGACCTCGTTGGGATTTGAACTCTGAACATAAAGAACCGGAAAAATACTGCTCTGCCAATCCACCACATAATGGTGGTTTCTAATTTGCGCATAAAATCAGCAATATGAAGGAGAGGGGGGAAGTCGGTGATATCGACCCTGGTACTTGATTGGTGCTTTATTTTATCCACCTCTGAAAGATGAAAGGCAAAGTTGACCTCGGCAGGATTTGAATGCAATATGTAAAGGTACAGAGCAAGCACTGCAAAACATTTGTCTGACACACTAACGATTTTTTAATCCAAAGCCATATGGGATAGAATACTCAAACGACGCTACCTCAGTTATACGAGCCCGGGTCGTGTGGGAAAATGCTCGCTGGCATGTAGAAACCTGGGCGCAAGCTACCTCGTGGTCCAAACGGACAGAATTGAGAAACGTTACTCCGGTGGATTGTGAGGGAGACGCGTTGAAATAGACATTCCAACTCGCAGAGCTCACTTCTTTGGGTGACCAACTCTGCCCCAATAGCAGAAAGGTGGTGGTCCAGGGACCAAGATCGCCGGAAGCCTCTACTGTTAAAAGTTGTTGAATCGAAAGAGGCAGAGATTACTCAAATTTTGTGTTGGTGATTTCTTTGCTGGAAGTCAAAGCTTTCTAAACTCTGAGTTGCAAGAGAAGAGTAAATGAATTAAATATATTCTTTTCAGTCAAGCAGTATTGTTTGATATTTCAAGATCAGATGTATCAACCAGTCCGAGTTTAAATTGCCGCTCCCAACATTAGCAGACTTTGCTGAAAGTTCACAAGTCGCACATACACGCCACACGCGGCGAATTAGCAGAGTCTTTAGAGAGTAGGACAAAATGCTTTTCAGTATGTGTTTCGGTTTTCTGCACTCTGAGTTTAAATCCCGCCGTAATCGACTTTGTCATCCTTTTGGGGGTCAGTAGAATAAAGTATTAACCCAGAGTGGTTGTATTGACAGAATTATCAGAAAGTGGGATTAGATGCCTTGTGGTATTTGTTCTGCATCTTAGCCTTCTGAATTCTTGGATGGCAGTCTTACTCAGTAGCCCTGTTTAACAGTCACCTGGTCGTTAAATGGCTTTAGCAGAGTTCACTTTATTGTAAGCAATAGGGCCAGGTTTTCAGATAGAGGATAACTTCTTGCCAACAATTTCAGAAACCCCGGAAAAAAAAAAAAACATACTGTTGAATAATCTACTCAGTTGCCGCCGTATGTATCTAGTGCAAGTGAATGAGGTATTTTACTGGACATATTCAAATCAAATCAAACTTATTGTGCAAATTGTCCTGCGTACGTTCATAGATAGGAAATATAATGCATAAAACTGCTCCCTCCATTTTCCCAATGGCTGTTCTTTTTGTTGGTTAACTCCACGCCGATCTTCATCCAGCAGGACTATGGTCAATCTAACTATGACCATCACGTCCTTTTAGAGGTTTGTTTGACTATACTATCTAATGTTTTCTTTCCTTAAAAAAAAACGGTTGATTGTAAATTGAGAGGAATTTGCCTGTTATTTTTAGCAGGTCAAGTGACGTGATGGAGTTCCCGCATTGGTTTGTTTACTCCAAGGGTGGCCAAGCCAGTCTCAGTTTGCCATTATTGCAGCTTCTCGGATTGTCTAAATATCTAGATCTAGTCAAGTTAAACTGTGAAACAATTGAATAACATGGTTAACGAGGGAGCCTCTACACAATCGTTCGACTTTCTAAAAAAAGCAGCCAAATTTCTCTCAAAATGCACACTACTGTCGTAGAAAAAAGAATGGCATATTGGACTAGACCCTTACACATTGAGTCTGAAAAAAATAGACAGGATGTTCGTGGTGGTAACACCTTTGATCATATGTTTACTGAATCAGCGCTGGCCTCTAACTAAGCAATATCATTGCCAAGTTTTGCACTAATTTAATCTAGGTTAGATTATAGTTAGTCTGGAAAGAAGGGATAAGTGACTAAATATGAATGGAATTACAATCTCGATCTTTTTGTTCTTGAAGATGAAAAACCCCACGGAATTGCCGAGAGGTAAACTGTCAGTGCCGGTCCTGAAAAAGAACACATAGGTTAATGTTAATTTAGATACGCGTCTAAAAGCACCCTCGTTTTAGACTTCGATAACTGCTACTATTATCTTTAAGCGTCGCTTGACGAAATAAAATTGATCGCTTCCTCTATATTCACACGAGTTATGGATATTATAAAACTATTCAGTCGAAATCAATGAGTCTGACCACAATATGAGCCAATGAGAAGTAAGCTAGTTTAATTTGATTAAGCTCCAGTCTTACTAATATTTTTTTTACTTGTATTTTACTTTTTATACCCCATGAGTTATTTTTCGTAAAAATCAAAAATGATATTTATGTAGCTGCATCGGTTAGAAATACTACTGGCCTGTATGTATACAGGAATAAAACAGTAGAGTTGCTCCTTTAAATATGGTCATCTGGTTAAGGACTATTTGGAAATAATTTAAATAATTTCTTACTTTGGTCACAGTGGGCCAAAAGTGAAATGAGGTGGAGGTGAACTGTTTTCCCCTAGTTGTAATGTTACTATGCAATACAGCTGATAGGCTACTATTTTTTTCATCAAAATTATTACACATATGATAGTAAGTGGGATATGTGAAGGGGGACACATTTTCCCTAATTCCGTTTTTACTTTTGGTAAATTGCCTTTCTTCTGTTTTCCCATTGATAAATTCCTTTTTTTTTCCATCTTATTGTATTTTATGGGTACATTGCATAGTATAAATATTATCAAAACGAACAAGTTACCATGTTTCAGAAAAATATTAGTCATGAAAATCTTTCTGTCGCGTACGTGAGACTTTGACTTAGGCTGGTGCAAAAGGCTTACAGAGACAGGATTAACGAACTAGTTGAGCTGCAGTTGACGGACACGATCCTCAATAACAAGCCTCGCCAAAGAGTAACTAGAGTAAAATTCATATGATATATCAAATAATTAATGATATAAAATGATTGATTAGGGTAGCTAGAAGAGATGATTGAGAAAAAGAACAGCAATCGACGTGCTATAGGTAAAGTAGCGCTTGATCATCTCTTTGGAAAACTGTTGCATTATCAGCTATAAGTGCGCTCTTAAATACGAAGGAGCGGAAGTCATTTGAAGGTTCTGGGAGATCCGACGTGGAAACTATGCCATCATTCCGTCTTTGATGGACCACAATGGACACATGCAAATCGATTTTAGGCTGATATGAACAGTTTTCTAGTAGCACTTTTCTAGACTGTTTGAGAGAAGTGGTAGACCAGATTCCAGACTGTTTGAGGGAAGTGGTAAACCAGAAGCTGTGGCTATAAGTGCTTACCTAGACAGTTTGTCGTGTTTCTTGGTAGAGAATGTAATGTTGCGAAAAACTGATAATAGCAGGTAAGAAACGGTTAGTTGTGTGATTGTGCTAGGAGAAAATTATTAGTTTGTTCTACAAGCTTTACAGGTACGCCAGACTTGTTTGCCCCACCTTCAGAGACGTATATCGAAAGTGGAAGCATTCTCAGCTGTGTTAGTTGAAGACTGATGGTGAGGAAGAGGGCAAATCAGTTTTAGCTCATAATTCTGCTATATTTAGAGAATTGAGATTCTGGCCAAGGTGTTCTCAATGACGTTCGGGTTTGTTGTTGGTTGGGTGCACGAAGACGTATGTAATTCCTATCAGATTTATGTACATCAGTCCCCACCTCATGCAACATATTGCATATAGGGTGAGTAATAAACCCAGTTTCGATATAGCTCTCATCCATTTGCACCAATCTGAATATTTTGACAGAGTTGGCCACAGTACTTTGTGGATGTCACTGCAGCCGGTTTCGGGATCGTTTTCAGATGTTGTATCGTTTCAATGCATGTCGGCATCCACTCGGTGATGAGAGTAAAGGGCCAACTATCGGAGCCCCTTTGATTCTCATGCTCACCGAATGTGTTCCCTTTTTTTCACTTTTGTATGTTAGGGCTTTAGGTTTATTGCTTCGAAAGCTAAAGATGTTGAGGTGTTTGTCGATTGAACTGAAAGCTAAAAAGCCGGGTTGGCATAAATGAACGGTCCTCGTCATAGTGTCGGACATAAATCAAGGTGGACTGTTCCACACTAAAGAAATACGAGGCATTAAGACAAGCTAGTGGGCTTGCAGCTCGGAACCTGAAGAGTTCGTGCGGTTAGCGTCATGAGATGCTAGACTAATGGCCCAGTCAACATTGGTGTCTTTTTTTTAAGTAGGTCTACAGATGGATAGCGACTGGGGCCAAGTTATGAGTAGAATGGTCACACCCACCCAGGTATGGGTTGAGAAAAATCGTTCAGGGGGTGGTGAATTCACACATCGTGTTTCTAATTTATTACCGCCTGGCCATGCTCTGTTTTTCCTTTCATTTGACCATATTGGAACATTTACTATTTTGCCTCCAGCGAAAGGGACGCATGCTACTGCCCAGAAGGATCATCTGCTGTCAACACCTTGTAAAGAAAGTTTGGTATGTCGTTGTTGATAATGCGCATAGTTTCCAGAGCGGGAAACCATTGTGGTCATCGTGTTTTAAGTGTAGCTTTAATAGAGCCGTAATCCTGGATCAAAATGAAACCCAAATTAAATGTGTAGCATTCGGAATACTGTCTAGCGCTCACAATTCTCTATCGCTCGGACTGTATAGTCAAAGTTAGGTTAACTCTTGCAATCCTTATAAAATTAATAGTAGAACAGAGTTGCGGCGTTTGGAGGGAGATTCTAGGTATCGATGAAAATCAATTGAAGAACTTTCAGAGTTTCCAGGACTAGATGATTCGGTATAAACTTTGCAGGCACGGAAATGCCATCAGATGGGCCTTCCAAAATGGCCGTAAAGCGGCGAATCTATTGTCCGAGCATTACTGACTTGTGGAATTACCTTGGACATCTGTTATCGCATGTAGGACGGATACGGTAATGCGCCGAATCCATTATAACGATCGCATCACTGCCTTTCTTTATTTGGGAAGTGCAAGCAGTTTCCCTCGTTCTGGTGACAATGACACAATATATATAATGGACAAGATTGAAATGACTGATGACACACTTTCTTCACTTTTAACTTGAATTTCCACATAGATATGAAAGTAGATAAGTGGTCCTGTCATTCAGTGAATTTGTTAAAAGATGAGCTAAAGTGGCGAGAATAGTATGGGTGAATGGATAAGAAAACGAGTAATCTGTGAAGTTCATAGATTAGTCCGAGGTGACTGTCCTCTCATTGGTACGGCGCGTTCCACTCCTTTTTCCATAGTTATTTTTCCATGCTTACTTTTTTTTATAATTGATTCTGTTTAAAGCCTCACAGTTTTTGTGATTTGTCTTTGAAATGTTCCCTCTGGTGGAAAATTCAAGAAATGATGATGGTTATAATTAATAGTGCTGATATGTTAAAATCAAGCCAGTCAAATGCTTAATATATGCATACAGCTTCAACCACAACAATTAGTATTGAAATACTTTAAAAACAGACAAACAAATAATATAAGATATTGGATACATTGAAGTATTTTAATACGTTTTTTTTTTCTTTTTACTCTATTTAATTTCATCATATATCTCAACTATTTGTCAGCTACATAAGAAAAGCGGACATGTACAACAACTATTTCTGCTCTGATATATTTTTTTAAATCCGGAAACAGATGGTTTCCTGTCATGTCAGACTCTCTTGATCCTAATACAGCAGATGTTGTAATTGTCTTGATTTTGCCTGCCTTGTTTATTTTTCAAATAAAACTAAGTGAACAGTAGAACGTAAATACAAGAGAATATAAATCAAAGAAAATGTTTATTAATAATTTTGTTTGTTTAAGCTATTAGAGAAGGTGGGCGAAGGGAATTTTCAGGGACTGGTGTAGTCGAGGCGATTAATTTTGTTTGAACATCTGTTGGTCGATATCTGCACGGGATAAAGGTGAGTGGTGAGAGTGTTCTAGAAGATTGTTGTTCCATTAAGAAAGGATTCGATAACTGGTTCAATGCTTGATCGCGAAAGTGATACACAGTTAGAGAAGTCGCAAGACGGATGTGTCTGGGTGAATAAAGTATACATGTACCGTTCGCTCTCCGACAGGTTTGCGGCCGTGCCCTTGGCAGTGGAGACTTCTGGTGCCTTAGGGCTACCTCCCTACTCACCACCATAGGCGCTGAGTTGGCCAGCCACAGTTGTGAGCCTCGCGAGTTGGAATGGTTCTTCCAGTGCGTCTCTCTTGCCGTCCTCCGGGGAAACGCCTTCTCCATTCTGTCCGCTGGGGATGTGGGGAGGCCACCAATATGATTGACTGACTTGCCATTTTATCAGTCAACCTGTATAATGTGATTCAGGGAAAAACCAGGCTTTATATATAGTTCAGCAGAGCTGAAGTGGTTTTAGTGGTTGTAAAAAAATGATGGCAAAAAGAAGCAATATGTCGTTAAATTAGTGAATGAATTCTGTTGACTGGATCGTTGCGAACGACCTTCGTCGCTCAAGGATGTTTCTGTATGTAGCAGTAGTACCACCCTTTAAATGTAAACGGTACTCCAATGTGATCTTACTTATGCTCTGTAGTGTTAAAACTTCATCGGGGCTAAAGTATTTCCTGACTTTAAGGAGGAACCGTTATTTTATTATGCATTTTCAGCAATTTAGGCTTGCCATAAGAGATCAGTCAATGGGGGTAAACCCCTACATGGTCTCCCACCCTGATAAAAATGACAGGCTAAATCTCCTTCATATCGCACCATACTGTCTTAAATAAAGGAAAGATACATTGGGTAATGCAGCATCAGATATACAAAAAGATAGAATAGTAAAGACAGAAAAATCATTGATCATAATTCAGCTTGAAAAGACTGACGTGAGGCTAAAAAATAAAATCAATCAAATTATGATGCTTAACTTTTGTAGTGATTTTAATGCTTTTGAGCTTTTATTTTAATGATACGATAGTGTGAGGTACGGGAAAGTTACCTTAATATATGTGCAAAAAAATAAACATAAAAACGAAAGTTATTTATACATGTATATATATATAGTTTTGTCTCTCAGTGGCTCGTTTGTGTACGAATTTTTCTGTCTTTGATACGATAGTTTATACAATATATACGTCAAATATTCAAGCTAAAACATTACCTCCTGTCTCTAAAATCGTGATAAAATGTAAGTATAACTTGTATTATACGATATTTTTGTAACAAATATACTGTTTTAGTATGATTGGGAATGTAACAACGTTTAATATTAGATGTGT
The DNA here is from genome assembly GCA_964016885.1 of Eledone cirrhosa. NCBI lineage: Eukaryota > Metazoa > Mollusca > Cephalopoda > Octopoda > Eledonidae > Eledone > Eledone cirrhosa. The sequence goes on along the minus strand of OZ024740.1, from coordinate 386,219,380 downwards.
TGTTTTTATTTAGATTCGATGTGGTATCAGAAACACAGTCAAGCTGTTGGTAGTACGTATTCGGTTACTTGATCTACGATGTGAAAATTTTCAACAAACTCAATCCTCAATATCCTAATCTATTTTCAAATAGGTGCCGTCAGGTGACTATTGTGAAATTGACGAGTGATTTATTAGATCACAGTTCAATTTCTCTCGTGACAAATGTTTCGATAGATGAACATCCTATTCAGAATTTGGGTCCTTTTCTTGACTGTTTGAAGCCATTTGTGTTTCATTAGATTGGCAGTATCGGTAAGATCAGTAATGCACTGGGGTCAATTTAATCGACTTTCCTCTCCCCCCAAATTGTTGGCCTTGTGTCTAAAATTAGAAACTACTATTTATTTGTGGAAATAAGGGCGATGGATTTGCAGAATCAATAGAGCATCGGACATGCTTTGCGGCATATTGTTACAGCCCTTTACGTTCTCAGTTCAAATCCTACCGAGATTAGCTTTGTCTTTCATCATTTACGATAAAATAAAATACCAGTAAAGCACTGGAGTCGATCTAATGGACTTTCTTTTCCTCCAAAAATGTTGGTCTTGTGCCTAAATCAGAAACCATTATTTATCTGTAGAAAATCAAATCCCACTGAGGTTAGCTTTGCCTTTCATCCTCACGGAGTCGATAAAATAAAGCACCAGTAATGCACTGGGGTCGATTTAATCGACCTTCCCCTCCCCTATTTATTTATTCGTAGAAATCAATTGTCGTTTAAGCCAGGTTAACTTTGGTTGAGTAGAGTTATGATCAAAGGTACATTAGTCGCAGCCAACCTTTTATTTTTGTTTAAGGAGAGTGTGTTTTATTCAATATGTTCTTCATTTTATTTGAAAGTAGAAGCGATTACAGGAATATTCAAACTATTTCTATCGGGACAATTTTTCATAGAGGTACTGCCTTTATTTACAGACCCACTTAAAAATTCACTAATGATTCTTGTGTTTTTTCCTTATAACTCACCCCGATAAAATTTCAATGCCATAAAAGGTCAAAACATATTTCTGTACGTGTATATTATAGTTCATCTATTCAAGTTTTCGGTCCATTGCTAAATGAAGCCGATGCTAGTTGTCTGTCTACCTTTCCACGATTTCTAATTGCAAATTGGTCGGGGGAGGGGATCCATAGTCAAGTGATACACCCTGGCCATATTTTACAGATCACACTACGATAATTCTGAAAGTGGTGCACAACAATCACTGTGAAGCAATTCTTAGTTTATGCAATATACTAAGTGATATCTCCAACTTATAGTTTAATTTCTGTTACTTGATAATGTTCTGTTTCATTATTCTCTTGAGTGGAATAAAACAGTTATTAGAGTTGCGAGCGATGAGATTCTATTCTTTTTATATAATCGCTCAAGTGAAGACATTTTCCTTGTTGGCAAGTTTAGTTATCTTTGAATAATTTAATAAATCAAACCAGAGTAAGTTCATGATTAATCTGAAATTATGTAGGCATGAAGTTTTATACCTGCATCCCATGCCATGTCAATTATTCCACACTAGATCAAACTTCTTGCGTAAAGTTGAGATCTGATGTAGTATGTCACATGAAAGCAGCACCGAAACCTTTTTGGAGCTCTCCAAATAATTACGTTCGTCTTTCTTTTCTCGATCTTCTCATCCAGCTGTGCTTTACCGCTGGTATTACTGCCAGGATAAGTTGCCTTGTTTCATTCGATTTAGGTCTTGGCTAGGGAGCGGTAACTGTCTATTACTTGTGATTGCTGCTTTATTTGAACGGGTACTTTTTGACAAAGTATGTTGGTTCTTAGATCACAATAGCAGCTACGTTAAAGGTAACTTAATACTAATGCTTCCTCTATCATTTAGCCACAAGATCATTGTCTTTACTAAGAGGCTTTCTGGAGAGTACCAGAGATAGATATAAACAGTCACCTCAATCGTAACTTTGGGTTTAAAAGAATACAGTAATTTAAGTGCCGATAGCTACTTATAAAATCGATGCTCAGGCAGTTCCTTAGTTGAGGTAGTTGCCAAAGCCGTCTTATTGCATAGATGCACATGACAATTACTTGGAGCCCATGCGATTGTAGGAGTTCACTGGACCCCAAGGTTCAATTTGGAAAGTATACATTCTGGTTCGTGTTGTTTAATTTATTTTCCTTCGTTTGCATAGAAAGCTACATCTAAAGCATAGACTTTCAAACAATTATAAAACAATTCTCTGCGAATTTCTTAATTGAAACGGTTAATTCCAATGTGCTGGTTGCGAGAGGATTATGAATCCTAGTGTATTACTTTGCCCAGGGGCTTCAAATATACATAAGATAGACCAGGTCGTTACATCGTTCAGATAGACAGTAAAGTTTTACTAGAATAATATTATTCAACATATTTCAATTAGATTACATGTTTGCAGTAAAAACAGATCTTCACTGGCGACAGGAGAGCGGGTGTAGTTCGAACACGTTAACCGTGGCCCCACCAGTATTGTGTGGGCTCACACACATGGCGGCCAAGGCGCACAGTCGCTCCAAATGCGGGTACACTCATCATCAGGAGGGATGCTGGTTGACGAGGCAGGCACCGAAATGTGTCCCGCTGCAAAACAAAACGGAACCAGACGAGATGGTGTTGACTCAAGGACGATTCGATGCGTGTGCCGATTGACTTGCATTTGATGTCCTTCCAGGTTACCAGTTCTGACGAACTTACATATCACCAAGGATTGCTTGAAGATAATTTCATCATATGCCGATGTTCAAAACATAAAAATCTAAAGAGCGCTTTTTGAAAAGGTACAATAAAAATGATAAAGGTGCAGGATTTTAAATCAACCTTTGTGAGATTTAATAAAAACAAAACATTCCGAGTGCAATGGGTGTCGCTGGCCATTGTCCGCAGGGCACCGCGCACTAGGCACATGACTCTCCCCTTTTCCCTCCCAATTCTTCTGTGACGCTAGAGCCCTTGCCTTTACCTTCCTTTTCCGTTTTTATACTTTATTATTTTACATTCCGTTCTTTTTTCTTCATCTATTTTTTTATGTTTCTACATTTCTTTGTATATAGAAATATATATAGAAAATCTTGTATGTGTAATGTTTTACACGTTGAACGTATCATAAGTTGTAAGCATTAGAGTATATAATTTTAGTTAAACAAAAGAAGGAAGAATTATGAACAGGGCTGGGGAAATTTGAAATAAAGTTCAGCTAAACCTCGGGGGTAATATGAAAGCGATTTTAGATTACCGAGAGGTAACTTGAAATCTGGATTAGTCATGACCAAGCAAATAGGATCAAAAGCGTTTTAATATCAAAGGTGTAACAGTGTTATGTGATTTACTGTCTTTTTTCCTATATACATAATACGATGTACTTGCCTTTTCTAAAATAGCAGGTCCAATGTATCACAATTGAGGATCCCTTATTGGATCGACATTATTAACATATCAGGCGGTGGGTTGGCAGTATTGGTAGAGACTCGGACGCCATGTTTTGCAGCAAAGAGTTACGGCCCTTTACTGTCTGAGTTCAACTCTCGCCGAGGTTAACTTTGCCTTTCATCCTTACGGGGTCGATAAAATAAAGTACCGATAATACACTGGAGTAATTACTGGCCTTGTGCCAAAAGTAGAAACAATTATTAACATATCAATAAACAGTTTCGAAAATAACAATACATTCACAAATATTTCCTATTACTCCATGTAGGCGGCGTTGGAACGTCGGATAGAATGCTTTGCGGTATTTCTTCCTGAGTTTTTTTATTATTCTGTGTTAGTGTATATATATATATATATATATATATATATATATATATATATATATGTGTGTGTGTGTGCACATATATATACATATATACGTATACATATATACATACATATTCTGCCATTCTAAGCAGATGACTATATAGTACCACTCTCTCCAGTGGTTCCCTCCTCTGCCATTCTAACCAGATGTCTATGTAGTACCACTCTCTCAAGTGGTTCCCTCCTCTCTCATTCTAACCAGATGTCTATATATTACCAATCTTTCCAGTGGTTCCCTCATCTGCCATTCTAACCAGATGTCTGTGTAGTACCACTCTCTCCAGTGGTTCCCTCCTCTGCCATTCTAACCAGATGTCTATGTAGTACCACTCTCTCCAGTGGTTCCCTCCTCTCTCATTCTAACCAGATGTCTATATATTACCAATCTTTCCAGTGGTTCCCTCATCTGCCATTCTAACCAGATGTCTGTGTAGTACCACTCTCTCCAGTGGTTCCCTCCTCTGCCATTCTAACCAGATGTCTATATAGTACCATTCTCTCCAGTGGTTGCCTCCTCTGCCATTCTAACCAGATGTCTGTGTAGTACCACTCTATCAAGTGGTTGCCTCCTCTGCCATTCTAACCCGATGTCTATGTAGTATCACTCTCTCCAGTGGTTCACTCCTCTCCCATTCTAACCAGATGTCTATATAGTACCACTCTCTCAAGTGGTTCCCTCCTCTCCCATTCTAACAAGATGTCTATATAGTACTACTCTCTCCAGTGGTTCCCTCCTCTCCCATGCTAACAAGATGTCTATGTAGTACCACTCTCTCCAGTGGTTCCCTCCTCTCCCATGCTAACAAGATGTCTATATAGTAACACTCTCTCCAGTGGTTCCCTCCTCTCCCATGCTAACCAGATGTCTATGTAGTACCACTCTCTCCAGTGGTTCCCTCCTCTCCCATTCTAACCAGATATCTATATAGTACCACTCTCTCCAGTGGTTCCCTCCTCTCCCATGCTAACAAGATGTCTATATAGTACCACTCTCTCCAGTGGTTCCCTCCTCTCCCATTCTAACCAGATGTCTATATACTACCACTCTCTCCAGTGGTTCCCTCCTCTCCCATCCTAACCAGATGTCTGTGTAGTACCACTCTCTCCAGTGGTTCGTTCCTCTGCCATTCTAACCAGATGTCTATATAGTACCACTCTCTCCAGTGGTTCCCTCCTCTCCCATCCTAACAAGATGTCTATGTAGTACCACTCTCTCCAGTGGGTCCCTCCTCTGCCATTCTAACCAGATGTCTATATAGTACTACTCTCTCCAGTGGTTCCCTCTTCTACCATTCTAATCAGATGTCTATGTAGTACTACTCTCTCCAGTGGTTCCCTCCTCTCCCATCCTAACCAGATGTCTATATAGTACCACTCTCTCCAGTGGTTTCCTCCTCTCCAATTCTAACCAGATGTGTATATAGTACCACTCTCTGCAGTGGTTCCCTCCTCTGCCATTCTAACCAGATGTCTATGTAGTACCAATCTCTCCAGTGGTTCCCTCTTCTGCCATTGTAACTAGATGTCTATGTAGTACCAATCTCTCCAGTGGTTCCCTCCTCTGTCATTCTAACCAGATGTCTCTATAGTACCACTCACTCCAGTGCTTCCCTCCTCTCCCATTCTAACCAGATGTCTGTGTAGTACCACTCTCTCCAGTGGTTCCCTCAACTGCCATTCTAACCAGATGTAAATATAGTACCACTCTCTCCAGTGGTTACCTCCTCTGCCATTCTAACCAGATGTCTATGTAGTACCACTCTCTCCAGTGGTTCCCTCAACTGCCATTCTAACCAGATGTCTATATAGTACCACTCTCTCCAGTGGTTCCCTCCTCTCCCATTCTATCCAGATGTCTATGTAGTACTACTCTCTCCAGTGTTTCCCTCCTCTGCCATTCTAACCAGATGTCTATATAGTACCACTCTCTGCAGTGGTTCCCTACTCTCCCATTCTAACCAGATGTCTATATAGTACCACTCTCTGCAGTGGTTCCCTACTCTCCCATTCTAACCAGATGTCTATATAGTACCACTCTCTCCAATGGGTCCCTCCTCTGCCATTCTAACCAGATGTTTATATAGTACCACTCTCTCCAGTGGTTCCCTACTCTCCCATTCTAACCAGATGTCTCTATAGTACCACTCACTCCAGTGCTTCCCTCCTCTCCCATTCTAACCAGATGTCTGTGTAGTACCACTCTCTCCAGTGGTTCCCTCAACTGCCATTCTAACCGGATGTATATATAGTACCACTCTCTCCAGTGGTTACCTCCTCTGCCATTCTAACCAGATGTCTATGTAGTACCACTCTCTCCAGTGGTTCCCTCAACTGCCATTCTAACCAGATGTCTATATAGTACCACTCTCTCCAGTGGTTCCCTCCTCTCCCATTCTATCCAGATGTCTATGTAGTACTACTCTCTCCAGTGTTTCCCTCCTCTGCCATTCTAACCAGATGTCTATATAGTACCACTCTCTGCAGTGGTTCCCTACTCTCCCATTCTAACCAGATGTCTATATAGTACCACTCTCTCCAATGGTTCCCTCCTCTGCCATTCTAACCAGATGTCTATGTAGTACCAATCTCTCCAGTGGTTCCCTCTTCTGCCATTGTAACTAGTTGTCTATGTAGTACCAATCTCTCCAGTGGTTCCCTCCTCTGTCATTCTAACCAGATGTCTCTATAGTACCACTCACTCCAGTGCTTCCCTCCTCTCCCATTCTAACCAGATGTCTGTGTAGTACCACTCTCTCCAGTGGTTCCCTCCTCTGCCATTCTAACCAGATGTCTATATAGTACCACTCTCTCCAATGGTTCCCTCCTCTGCCATTCTAACCAGATGTCTGTGTAGTACCACTCTCTCCAGTGGTTCCCTCAACTGCCATTCTAACCAGATGTCTATATAGTACCACTCTCTCCAGTGGTTCCCTCCTCTCCCATTCTATCCAGATGTCTATGTAGTACTACTCTCTCCAGTGTTTCCCTCCTCTGCCATTCTAACCAGATGTCTATATAGTGCCACTCCCTCCAGTGGTTCCCTACTCTCCCATTCTAACCAGATGTCTATATAGTACCACTCTCTCCAATGGGTCCCTCCTCTGCCATTCTAACCAGATGTTTATATAGTACCACTCTCTCCAGTGGTTCCCTACTCTCCCATTCTAACCAGATGTCTATATAGTACCACTCTCTCCAGTGGTTGCCTCTTCTGCCATTGTAACTAGATGTCTATGTAGTACCAATCTCTCCAGTGGTTCCCACAACTGCCATTCTAACCAGATGTCTATATAGTACCACTCTCTCCAGTGGTTACCTCCTCTGCCATTCTAACCAGATGTCTATGTAGTACCACTCTCTCCAGTGGTTCCCTCAACTGCCATTCTAACCAGATGTCTATATAGTACCACTCTCTGCAGCGGTTCCCTACTCTCCCATTCTAACCAGATGTCTGTGTAGTATCACTCTCTCCAGTGGTTCCCTCCTCTGCCATTCTAACCAGATGTCTATGTAGTACCACTCTCTCCAGTGGTTCCCTGTTCTCCCATTCTAACCAGATGTCTATATAGTACCACTCTCTCCAGTGCTTCCCTCCTGTGCCATTCTAACCAGATGTCTATATAGTACCACTCTCTCCAGTGGTTCCCTCCACTCCCATTCTAACCAGATGTCTATGTAGTACCACTCTATCAAGTGGTTCCCTCCTCTGCCATTCTAACCAGATGTTTATATAGTACCACTCTCTCCAGTAGTTCCCTCCTCTCCCATTCTAACCAGATGTCTGTGTAGTACCACTCTCTCCAGTGGTTCCCTCCTCTGCCATTCTAACCAGATGTCTATATAGTACCACTCTCTCCAGTCGTTCCCTACTCTCCCATTCTAACCAGATGTCTATATAGTACCACTCTCTCCAATGGGTCCCTCCTCTGCCATTCTAACCAGATGTTTATATAGTACCACTCTCTCCAGTGGTTCCCTACTCTCCCATTCTAACCAGATGTCTATATAGTACCACTCTCTCCAGTGGTTCCCTCCTCTGCCATTCTAACCAGATGATATATTGTACCACTCTCTCCAGTGGTCCCCTCCATTCCCATTCTAACCAGATGTCTATATATTACCAATCTTTCAAGTGGTTCCCTCCTCTGCCATTCTAACCCGATGTCTATGTAGTACCACTCTCTCCAGTGGTTCCCTCCTCTGTCATTGTAACTAGATGTCTATGTAGTACCAATCTCTCCAGTGGTTCCCTCCTCTCCCATTCTAACCAGATGTTTATATAGTACCACTCTCTCCAATGGATCCCTCCTCTGTCATTCTAACCAGATGTCTATATAGTACCACTCTCTCCAATGGATCCCTCCTCTGTCATTCTAACCAGATGTCTATATAGTACCACTCTCTCCAGTGGTTCCCTCCTCTCCCATTCTAACCAGATGTCTATATAGTACCACTCTCTCCAGTGGTTCCCTCCTCTCCCATTCTAACCAGATGTCTATGTAGTATCACTCTCTCCAGTGGTTCCCTCCTCTCCCATTCTAACCAGATGTCTATATAGTACCTCTCTCTCCAGTGGTTCCCTACTCTCCCATGCTAACAAGATGTCTATATAGTACCACTCTCTCCAGTGGTTCCCTCCTCTCCCATTCTAACCAGATGTCTATGTAGTATCACTCTCTCCAGTGGTTCACTCCTCTCCCATTCTAACCAGATGTCTATCTACTACCACTCTCACCAGTGGTTCCCTCCTCTCCCATTCTAACCAGATGTCTATATAGTACCACTCTCTCCAGTGGTTCCCTCCTCTCCCATCCTAACCAGATGTCTATATAGTACCACTCTCTCCAGTGGGTCCCTCCTCTGCCATTCTAACCACATGTCTATATAGTACCACTCTCTCCAATGGTTCCCTCCTCTGCCATTCTAACCAGATGTCTATGTAGTACCAATCTCTCCAGTGGTTCCCTCCTCTGCCATTGTAACTAGATGTCTATGTAGTACCACTCTCTCCAGTGGTTCCCTCCTCTCCCATTCTATCCAGATGTCTATGTAGTACTACTCTCTCCAGTGTTTCCCTCCTCTGCCATTCTAACCAGATGTCTATATAGTACCACTCTCTCCAGTGGTTCCCTACTCTCCCATTCTAACCAGATGTCTATATAGTACCACTCTATCCAATGGGTCCCTCCTCTGCCATTCTAACCAGATGTTTATATAATACCACTCTCTCCAGTGGTTCCCTACTCTCCCATTCTAACCAGATGTCTATATAGTACCACTCTCTCCAGTGGTTCCCTCCTCTGCCATTCTAACCAGTTGATATATAGTACCACTCTCTCCAGTGGTCCCCTCCATTCCCATTCTAACCAGATGTCTATATATTACCAATCTTTCAAGTGGTTCCCTCCTCTGCCATTCTAAACAGATGTCTATATAGTACCACTCTCTCCAATGGTTCCCTCCTCTGCCATTCTAACCAGATGTCTCTATAGTACCACTCACTCCAGTGCTTCCCTCCTCTCCCATTCTAACCAGATGTCTGTGTAGTACCAGTCTCTCCAGTGGTTCCCTCCTCTGCCATTCTAACCAGATGTCTATATAGTACCACTCTCTCCAGTGGTTACCTCCTCTGCCATTCTAACCAGATGTCTATGTAGTACCACTCTCTCCAGTGGTTCCCTCAACTGCCATTCTAACCAGATGTCTATATAGTACCACTCTCTCCAGTGGTTACCTCCTCTGCCATTCTAACCAGATGTCTATGTAGTACCACTCTCTCCAGTGGTTCCCTCAACTGCCATTCTAACCAGATGTCTATATAGTACCACTCTCTCCAGTGGTTCCCTCCTCTCCCATTCTATCCAGATGTCTATGTAGTACTACTCTCTCCAGTGGTTCCCTCCTCTGCCATTCTAACCAGATGTCTATACAGTACCACTCTCAGCAGCGGTTCCCTACTCCCCCATTCTAACCAGATGTCTGTGTAGTATCACTCTCTCCAGTGGTTCCCTCCTCTGCCATTCTAACCAGATGTCTATGTAGTACCACTCTCTCCAGTGGTTCCCTGTTCTCCCATTCTAACCAGATGTCTATATAGTACCACTCTCTCCAGTGCTTCCCTCCTGTGCCATTCTAACCAGATGTCTATATAGTACCACTCTCTCCAGTGGTTCCCTCCTCTCCCATTCTAACCAGATGTCTATGTAGTACCACTCTATCAAGTGGTTCCCTCCTCTGCCATTCTAACCAGATGTTTATATAGTACCACTCTCTCCAGTGGTTCCCTGCTCTCCCATTCTAACCCGATGTCTATGTAGTACCACTACCTCCAGTGGTTCCCTCCTCTGCCATTCTAACCAGATGTCTGTGTAGTACCACTCTCTCCAGTGGTTCCCTCAACTGCCATTCTAACCAGATGTCTATATAGTACCACTCTCTCCAGTGGTTAACTCCTCTGCCATTCTAACCAGATGTCTATGTAGTACCACTCTCTCCAGTGGTTCCCTCAACTGCCATTCTAACCAGATGTCTATATAGTACCACTCTCTCCAGTGGTTCCCTCCTCTCCCATTCTATCCAGATGTCTATGTAGTACTACTCTCTCCAGTGTTTCCCTCCTCTGCCATTCTAACCAGATGTCTATATAGTGCCACTCTCTCCAGTGGTTCCCTACTCTCCCATTCTAACCAGATGTCTATGTAGTACCACTCTCTCCAGTGGTTCCCTCCTCTGCCATTCTAACCAGATGATATATAGTACCACTCTCTCCAGTGGTCCACTCCATTCCCATTCTAACCAGATGTCTATATATTACCAATCTTTCAAGTGGTTCCCTCCTCTGCCATTCTAAACAGATGTCTATATAGTACCACTCTCTCCAATGGTTCCCTCCTCTGCCATTCTAACCAGATGTCTATGTAGTACCAATCTCTCCAGTGGTTCCCTCTTCTGCCATTGTAACTAGATGTCTATGTAGTACCAATCTCTCCAGTGGTTCCCTCCTCTGTCATTCTAACCAGATGTCTCTATAGTACCACTTACTCCAGTGCTTCCCTCCTCTCCCATTCTAACCAGATGTCTGTGTAGTACCACTCTCTCCAGTGGTTCCCTCCTCTGCCATTCTAACCAGATGTCTATATAGTACCACTCTCTCCAATGGTTCCCTCCTCTGCCATTCTAACCAGATGTCTATGTAGTACCAATCTCTCCAGTGGTTCCCTCTTCTGCCATTGTAACTAGATGTCTATGTAGTACCAATCTCTCCAGTGGTTCCCTCCTCTGTCATTCTAACCAGATGTCTCTATAGTACCACTCACTCCAGTGCTTCCCTCCTCTCCCATTCTAACCAGATGTCTGTGTAGTACCACTCTCTCCAGTGGTTCCCTCAACTGCCATTCTAACCAGATGTCTATATAGTACCATTCTCTCCAGTGGTTACCTCCTCTTCCATTCTAACCAGATGTCTATGTAGTACCACTCTCTCCAGTGGTTCCCTCCTGTGCCATTCTAACCAGATGTCTATATAGTACCACTCTCTCCAGTGGTTCCCTCCTCTTCCATTCTATCCAGATGTCTATGTAGTACTACTCTCTCCAGTGTTTCCCTCCTCTGCCATTCTAACCAGATGTCTATATAGTACCACTCTCTGCAGCGGTTCCCTACTCTCCCATTCTAACCAGATGTCTGTGTAGTATCACTCTCTCCAGGGTTCCCTCCTCTGCCATTCTAACCAGATGTCTATGTAGTACCACTCTCTCCAGTGGTTCCCTGTTCTCCCATTCTAACCAGATGTCTATATAGTACCACTCACTCCAGTGGTTCCCTCCTCTCCCATTCTAACCAGATGTCTATGTAGTACCACTCTCTCCGGTGCTTCCCTCCTGTGCCATTCTAACCAGATGTCTATATAGTACCACTCTCTCCAGTGGTTCCCTCCTCTGCCATTCTAACCAGATGTCTATATAGTACCACTCTATCAAGTGGTTGCCTCCTCTGCCATTCTAACCCGATGACTATGTAGTATCACTCTCTCCAGTGGTTCACTCCTCTCCCATTCTAACCAGATGTCTATATAGTACCACTCTCTCAAGTGGTTCCCTCCTCTCCCATTCTAACAAGATGTCTATATAGTACTACTCTCTCCAGTGGTTCCCTCCTCTCCCATGCTAACAAGATGTCTATGTAGTACTACTCTCTCCAGTGGTTCCCTCCTCTCCCATCCTAACCAGATGTCTATATAGTACCACTCTCTCCAGTGGTTTCCTCCTCTCCAATTCTAACCAGATGTGTATATAGTACCACTCTCTGCAGTGGTTCCCTCCTCCGCCATTCTAACCAGATGTCTATGTAGTACCAATCTCTCCAGTGGTTCCCTCTTCTGCCATTGTAACTAGATGTCTATGTAGTACCAATCTCTCCAGTGGTCCCCTCCTCTGTCATTCTAACCAGATGTCTCTATAGTACCGCTCACTCCAGTGCTTCCCTCCTCTCCCATTCTAACCAGATGTATATATAGTACCACTCTCTCCAGTGGTTCCCTCAACTGCCATTCTAACCAGATGTCTATATAGTACCACTCTCTCAAGTGGTTCCCTCCTCTCCCATTCTAACCAGATGTCTATGTAGTACCACTCTCTCCAGTGGTTCCCTCCTCTGCCATTCTAACCACATGTCTATATAGTACCACTCTCTCCAATGGTTCCCTCCTTTGCCATTCTAACCAGATGTCTATGTAGTACCAATCTCTCCAGTGGTTCCCTCCTCTGCCATTGTAACTAGATGTCTATGTAGTACCACTCTCTCCAGTGGTTCCCTCCTCTCCCATTCTATCCAGATGTCTATGTAGTACTACTCTCTCCAGTGTTTCCCTCCTCTGCCATTCTAACCAGATGTCTATATAGTACCACTCTCTCCAGTGGTTCCCTACTCTCCCATTCTAACCAGATGTCTATATAGTACCACTCTATCCAATGGGTCCCTCCTCTGCCATTCTAACCAGATGTTTATATAGTACCACTCTCTCCAGTGGTTCCCTACTCTCCCATTCTAACCAGATGTCTATATAGTACCACTCTCTCCAGTGGTTCCCTCCTCTGCCATTCTAACCAGATGATATATAGTACCACTCTCTCCAGTGGTCCCCTCCATTCCCATTCTAACCAGATGTCTATATATTACCAATCTTTCAAGTGGTTCCCTCCTCTGCCATTCTAAACAGATGTCTATATAGTACCACTCTCTCCAATGGTTCCCTCCTCTGCCATTCTAACCAGATGTCTCTATAGTACCACTCACTCCAGTGCTTCCCTCCTCTCCCATTCTAACCAGATGTCTGTGTAGTACCAGTCTCTCCAGTGGTTCCCTCCTCTGCCATTCTAACCAGATGTCTATATAGTACCACTCTCTCCAGTGGTTACCTCCTCTGCCATTCTAACCAGATGTCTGTGTAGTACCACTCTCTCCAGTGGTTCCCTTAACTGCCATTCTAACCAGATGTCTATATAGTACCACTCTCTCCAGTGGTTCCCTCCTCTCCCATTCTATCCAGATGTCTATGTAGTACTACTCACTCCAGTGTTTCCCTCCTCTGCCATTCTAACCAGATGTCTATATAGTGCCACTCCCTCCAGTGGTTCCCTACTCTCCCATTCTAACCAGATGTCTATATAGTACCACTCTCTCCAATGGGTCCCTCCTCTGCCATTCTAACCAGATGTTTATATAGTACCACTCTCTCCAGTGGTTCCCTACTCTCCCATTCTAACCAGATGTCTATATAGTACCACTCTCTCCAGTGGTTCCCTCTTCTGCCATTGTAACCAGATGTCTATGTAGTACCAATCTCTCCAGTGGTTCCCTCCTCTGTCATTCTAACCAGATGTCTCTATAGTACCACTCACTCCAGTGCTTCCCTCCTCTCCCATTCTAACCAGATGTCTGTGTAGTACCACTCTCTCCAGTGGTTCCCTCCTCTGCCATTCTAACCAGATGTCTATATAGTACCACTCTCTCCAATGGTTCCCTCCTCTGCCATTCTAACCAGATGTCTATGTAGTACCAATCTCTCCAGTGGTTCCCTCTTCTGCCATTGTAACTAGATGTCTATGTAGTACCAATCTCTCCAGTGGTTCCCACAACTGCCATTCTAACCAGATGTCTATATAGTACCACTCTCTCCAGTGGTTACCTCCTCTGCCATTCTAACCAGATGTCTATGTAGTACCACTCTCTCCAGTGGTTCCCTCAACTGCCATTCTAACCAGATGTCTATATAGTACCACTCTCTCCAGTGGTTCCCTCCTCTCCCATTCTATCCAGATGTCTATGTAGTACTACTCTCTCCAGTGTTTCCCTCCTCTGCCATTCTAACCAGATGTCTATATAGTACCACTCTCTGCAGCGGTTCCCTACTCTCCCATTCTAACCAGATGTCTGTGTAGTATCACTCTCTCCAGTGGTTCCCTCCTCTGCCATTCTAACCAGATGTCTATGTAGTACCACTCTCTCCAGTGGTTCCCTGTTCTCCCATTCTAACCAGATGTCTATATAGTACCACTCTCTCCAGTGCTTCCCTCCTGTGCCATTCTAACCAGATGTCTATATAGTACCACTCTCTCCAATGGTTCCCTCCACTCCCATTCTAACCAGATGTCTATGTAGTACCACTCTATCAAGTGGTTCCCTCCTCTGCCATTCTAACCAGATGTTTATATAGTACCACTCTCTCCAGTAGTTCCCTCCTCTCCCATTCTAACCAGATGTCTGTGTAGTACCACTCTCTCCAGTGGTTCCCTCCTCTGCCATTCTAACCAGATGTCTATATAGTACCACTCTCTCCAGTGGTTCCCTACTCTCCCATTCTAACCAGATGTCTATATAGTACCACTCTCTCCAATGGGTCCCTCCTCTGCCATTCTAACCAGATGTTTATATAGTACCACTCTCTCCAGTGGTTCCCTACTCTCCCATTCTAACCAGATGTCTATATAGTACCACTCTCTCCAGTGGTTCCCTCCTCTGCCATTCTAACCAGATGATATATTGTACCACTCTCTCCAGTGGTCCCCTCCATTCCCATTCTAACCAGATGTCTATATATTACCAATCTTTCAAGTGGTTCCCTCCTCTGCCATTCTAACCCGATGTCTATGTAGTACCACTCTCTCCAGTGGTTCCCTCCTCTGTCATTGTAACTAGATGTCTATGTAGTACCAATCTCTCCAGTGGTTCCTTCCTCTCCCATTCTAACCAGATGTTTATATAGTACCACTCTCTCCAATGGATCCCTCCTCTGTCATTCTAACCAGATGTCTATATAGTACCACTCTCTCCAATGGATCCCTCCTCTGTCATTCTAACCAGATGTCTATATAGTACCACTCTCTCCAGTGGTTCCCTCCTCTCCCATTCTAACCAGATGTCTATATAGTACCACTCTCTCCAGTGGTTCCCTCCTTTCCCATTCTAACCAGATGTTTATATAGTACCACTCTCTCCAGTGGTTCCCTCCTCTCCCATTCTAACCAGATGTCTATGTAGTATCACTCTCTCCAGTGGTTCCCTCCTCTCCCATTCTAACCAGATGTCTATATAGTACCTCTCTCTCCAGTGGATCCCTACTCTCCCATGCTAACAAGATGTCTATATAGTACCACTCTCTCCAGTGGTTCCCTCCTCTCCCATTCTAACCAGATGTCTATGTAGTATCACTCTCTCCAGTGGTTCACTCCTCTCCCATTCTAACCAGATGTCTATATACTACCACTCTCTCCAGTGGTTCCCTCCTCTCCCATTCTAACCAGATGTCTATATAGTACCACTCTCTCCAGTGGTTCCCTCCTCTCCCATCCTAACCAGATGTCTATATAGTACCACTCTCTCCAGTGGGTCCCTCCTCTGCCATTCTAACCAGATGTCTATATAGTACTACTCTCTCCAGTGGTTCCCTCTTCTACCATTCTAACCAGATGTCTATGTAGTACTACTCTCTCCAGTGGTTCCCTCCTCTCCCATCCTAACCAGATGTCTATATAGTACCACTCTCTCCAGTGGTTTCCTCCTCTCCAATTCTAACCAGATGTGTATATAGTACCACTCTCTGCAGTGGTTCCCCCCTCTGCCATTCTAACCAGATGTCTATGTAGTACCAATCTCTCCAGTGGTTCCCTCTTCTGCCATTGTAACTAGATGTCTATGTAGTACCAATCTCTCCAGTGGTTCCCTCCTCTGTCATTCTAACCAGATGTCTCTATAGTACCACTCACTCCAGTGCTTCCCTCCTCTCCCATTCTAACCAGATGTCTGTGTAGTACCACTCTCTCCAGTGGTTCCCTCAACTGCTATTCTAACCAGATGTCTATATAGTACCACTCTCTCAAGTGGTTCACTCCTCTCCCATTCTAACCAGATGTCTATGTAGTACCACTCTCTCCAGTGGTTCCCTCCTCTGCCATTCTAACCACATGTCTATATAGTACCACTCTCTCCAATGGTTCCCACCTCTGCCATTCTAACCAGATGTCTATGTAGTACCAATCTCTCCAGTGGTTCCCTCCTCTGCCATTGTAACTAGATGTCTATATAGTACCACTCTCTCCAGTGGTTCCCTCCTCTCCCATTCTATCCAGATGTCTATGTAGTACTACTCTCTCCAGTGTTTCCCTCCTCTGCCATTCTAACCAGATGTCTATATAGTACCACTCTCTCCAGTGGTTCCCTACTCTCCCATTCTAACCAGATGTCTATATAGTACCACTCTATCCAATGGGTCCCTCCTCTGCCATTCTAACCAGATGTTTATATAGTACCACTCTCTCCAGTGGTTCCCTACTCTCCCATTCTAACCAGATGTCTATATAGTACCACTCTCTCCAGTGGTTCCCTCCTCTGCCATTCTAACCAGATGATATATAGTACCACTCTCTCCAGTGGTCCCCTCCATTCCCATTCTAACCAGATGTCTATATATTACCAATCTTTCAAGTGGTTCCCCCCTCTGCCATTCTAAACAGATGTCTATATAGTACCACTCTCTCCAATGGTTCCCTCCTCTGCCATTCTAACCAGATGTCTCTATAGTACCACTCACTCCAGTGCTTCCCTCCTCTGCCATTCTAACCAGATGTCTATATAGTACCACTCTCTCCAGTGGTTACCTCCTCTGCCATTCTAACCAGATGTCTATGTAGTACCACTCTCTCCAGTGGTTCCCTCAACTGCCATTCTAACCAGATGTCTATATAGTACCACTCTCTCCAGTGGTTCCCTCCTCTCCCATTCTATCCAGATGTCTATGTAGTACTACTCTCTCCAGTGGTTCCCTCCTCTGCCATTCTAACCAGATGTCTATATAGTACCACTCTCAGCAGCGGTTCCCTACTCTCCCATTCTAACCAGATGTCTGTGTAGTATCACTCTCTCCAGTGGTTCCCTCCTCTGCCATTCTAACCAGATGTCTATGTAGTACCACTCTCTCCAGTGGTTCCCTGTTCTCCCATTCTAACCAGATGTCTATATAGTACCACTCTCTCCAGTGCTTCCCTCCTGTGCCATTCTAACCAGATGTCTATATAGTACCACTCTCTCCAGTGGTTCCCTCCTCTCCCATTCTAACCAGATGTCTATGTAGTACCACTGTATCAAGTGGTTCCCTCCTCTGCCATTCTAACCAGATGTTTATATAGTACCACTCTCTCCAGTGGTTCCCTGCTCTCCCATTCTAACCCGATGTCTATGTAGTACCACTACCTCCAGTGGTTCCCTCCTCTGCCATTCTAACCAGATGTCTGTGTAGTACCACTCTCTCCAGTGGTTCCCTCAACTGCCATTCTAACCAGATATCTATATAGTACCACTCTCTCCAGTGGTTAACTCCTCTGCCATTCTAACCAGATGTCTATGTAGTACCACTCTCTCCAGTGGTTCCCTCAACTGCCATTCTAACCAGATGTCTATATAGTACCACTCTCTCCAGTGGTTCCCTCCTCTCCCATTCTATCCAGATGTCTATGTAGTACTACTCTCTCCAGTGTTTCCCTCCTCTGCCATTCTAACCAGATGTCTATATAGTGCCACTCTCTCCAGTGGTTCCCTACTCTCCCATTCTAACCAGATGTCTATGTAGTACCACTCTCTCCAGTGGTTCCCTCCTCTGCCATTCTAACCAGATGATATATAGTACCACTCTCTCCAGTGGTCCACTCCATTCCCATTCTAACCAGATGTCTGTGTAGTACCACTCTCTCCAGTGGTTCCCTCCTCTGCCATTCTAACCAGATGTCTATATAGTACCACTCTCTCCAATGGTTCCCTCCTCTGCCATTCTAACCAGATGTCTATGTAGTACCAATCTCTCCAGTGGTTCCCTCTTCTGCCATTGTAACTAGATGTCTATGTAGTACCAATCTCTCCAGTGGTTCCCTCCTCTGTCATTCTAACCAGATGTCTCTATAGTACCACTTACTCCAGTGCTTCCCTCCTCTCCCATTCTAACCAGATGTCTGTGTAGTACCACTCTCTCCAGTGGTTCCCTCCTCTGCCATTCTAACCAGATGTCTATATAGTACCACTCTCTCCAATGGTTCCCTCCTCTGCCATTCTAACCAGATGTCTATGTAGTACCAATCTCTCCATTGGTTCCCTCTTCTGCCATTGTAACTAGATGTCTATGTAGTACCAATCTCTCCAGTGGTTCCCTCTTCTGCCATTGTAACTAGATGTCTATGTAGTACCAATCTCTCCAGTGGTTCCCTCCTCTGTCATTCTAACCAGATGTCTCTATAGTACCACTTACTCCAGTGCTTCCCTCCTCTCCCATTCTAACCAGATGTCTGTGTAGTACCACTCTCTCCAGTGGTTCCCTCCTCTGCCATTCTAACCAGATGTCTATATAGTACCACTCTCTCCAATGGTTCCCTCTTCTGCCATTCTAACCAGATGACTATGTAGTACCAATCTCTCCAGTGGTTCCCTCTTCTGCCATTGTAACTAGATGTCTATGTAGTACCAATCTCTCCAGTGGTTCCCTCCTCTGTCATTCTAACCAGATGTCTCTATAGTACCACTCACTCCAGTGCTTCCCTCCTCTCCCATTCTAACCAGATGTCTGTGTCGTACCACTCTCTCCAGTGGTTCCCTCAACTGCCATTCTAACCAGATGTCTATATAGTACCACTCTCTCCAGTGGTTACCTCCTCTTCCATTCTAACCAGATGTCTATGTAGTACCACTCTCTCCAGTGGTTCCCTCCTGTGCCATTCTAACCAGATGTCTATATAGTACCACTCTCTCCAGTGGTTCCCTCCTCTCCCATTCTATCCAGATGTCTATGTAGTACTACTCTCTCCAGTGTTTCCCTCCTCTGCCATTCTAACCAGATGTCTATATAGTACCACTCTCTGCAGCGGTTCCCTACTCTCCCATTCTAACCAGATGTCTGTGTAGTATCACTCTCTCCAGTGGTTCCCTCCTCTGCCATTCTAACCAGATGTCTATGTAGTACCACTCTCTCCAGTGGTTCCCTGTTCTCCCATTCTAACCAGATGTCTATATAGTACCACTCACTCCAGTGGTTCCCTCCTCTCCCATTCTAACCAGATGTCTATGTAGTACCACTCTCTCCAGTGCTTCCCTCCTGTGCCATTCTAACCAGATGTCTATATAGTACCACTCTCTCCAGTGGTTCCCTCCTCTGCCATTCTAACCAGATGTCTATATAGTACCACTCTATCAAGTGGTTGCCTCCTCTGCCATTCTACCCCGATGACTATGTAGTATCACTCTCTCCAGTGGTTCACTCCTCTCCCATTCTAACCAGATGTCTATATAGTACCACTCTCTCAAGTGGTTCCCTCCTCTCCCATTCTAACCAGATATCTATATACTACCACTCTCTCCAGTGGTTCCCTCCTCTCCCATGCTAACAAGATGTCTATATAGTACCACTCTCTCCAGTGGTTCCCTCCTCTCCCATTCTAACCAGATGTCTATATACTACCACTCTCTCCAGTGGTTCCCTCCTCTCCCATCCTAACCAGATGTCTGTGTAGTACCACTCTCTCCAGTGGTTCGTTCCTCTGCCATTCTAACCAGATGTCTATATAGTACCACTCTCTCCAGTGGTTCCTTCCTCTCCCATCCTAACAAGATGTCTATGTAGTACCACTCTCTCCAGTGGGTCCCTCCTCTGCCATTCTAACCAGATGTCTATATAGTACTACTCTCTCCAGTGGTTCCCTCTTCTGCCATTGTAACTAGATGTCTATATAGTACCACTCTCTCCAGTGGTTTCCTCCTCTCCAATTCTAACCAGATGTGTATATAGTACCACTCTCTGCAGTGGTTCCCTCCTCTGCCATTCTAACCAGATGTCTATGTAGTACCAATCTCTCCAGTGGTTCCCTCTTCTGCCATTGTAACTAGATGTCTATGTAGTACCAATCTCTCCAGTGGTTCCCTCCTCTGTCATTCTAACCAGATGTCTCTATAGTACCACTCACTCCAGTGCTTCCCTCCTCTCCCATTCTAACCAGATGTCTGTGTAGTACCACTCTCTCCAGTGGTTCCCTCAACTGCCATTCTAACCAGATGTATATATAGTACCACTCTCTCCAGTGGTTACCTCCTCTGCCATTCTAACCAGATGTCTATGTAGTACCACTCTCTCCAGTGGTTCCCTCAACTGCCATTCTAACCAGATGTCTATATAGTACCATTCTCTCCAGTGGTTCCCTCCTCTCCCATTCTATCCAGATGTCTATGTAGTACTACTCTCTCCAGTGTTTCCCTCCTCTGCCATTCTAACCAGATGTCTATATAGTACCACTCTCTGCAGTGGTTCCCTACTCTCCCATTCTAACCAGATGTCTATATAGTACCACTCTCTCCAATGGGTCCCTCCTCTGCCATTCTAACCAGATGTCTATATAGTACCACTCTCTCCAGTGGTTCCCTCCTCTGCCATTCTAACCAGATGATATATAGTACCACTCTCTCCAGTGGTCCCCTCCATTCCCATTCTAACCAGATGTCTATATATTACCAATCTTTCAAGTGGTTCCCTCCTCTGCCATTCTAAACAGATGTCTATATAGTACCACTCTCTCCAATGGTTCCCTCCTCTGCCATTCTAACCAGATGTCTATGTAGTACCAATCTCTCCAGTGGTTCCCTCTTCTGCCATTGTAACTAGATGTCTATGTAGTACCAATCTCTCCAGTGGTTCCCTCCTCTGTCATTCTAACCAGATGTCTCTATAGTACCACTCACTCCAGTGCTTCCCTCCTCTCCCATTCTAACCAGATGTCTCTGTAGTACCACTCTCTCCAGTGGTTCCCTCAACTGCCATTCTAACCAGATGTATATATAGTACCACTCTCTCCAGTGGTTACCTCCTCTGCCATTCTAACCAGATGTCTATGTAGTACCACTCTCTCCAGTGGTTCCCTCAACTGCCATTCTAACCAGATGTCTATATAGTACCACTCTCTCCAGTGGTTCCCTCCTCTCCCATTCTATCCAGATGTCTATGTAGTACTACTCTCTCCAGTGGTTCCCTACTCTCCCATTCTAACCAGATGTCTATATAGTACCACTCTCTCCAATGGGTCCCTCCTCTGCCATTCTAACCAGATGTTTATATAGTACCACTCTCTCCAGTGGTTCCCTACTCTCCCATTCTAACCAGATGTCTATATAGTACCACTCTCTGCAGTGGTTCCCTCTTCTGCCATTGTAACTAGATGTCTAAGTAGTACCAATCTCTCCAGTGGTTCCCTCCTCTGTCATTCTAACCAGATGTCTCTATAGTGCCACTCACTCCAGTGCTTCCCTCCTCTCCCATTCTAACCAGATGTCTGTGTAGTACCACTCTCTCCAGTGGTTCCCTCCTCTGCCATTCTAACCAGATGTCTATATAGTACCACTCTCTCCAATGGTTCCCTCCTCTGCCATTCTAACCAGATGTCTATGTAGTACCAATCTCTCCAGTGGTTCCCTCTTCTGCCATTGTAACTAGATGTCTATGTAGTACCAATCTCTCCAGTGGTTCCCACAACTGCCATTCTAACCAGATGTCTATATAGTACCACTCTCTCCAGTGGTTACCTCCTCTGCCATTCTAACCAGATGTCTATGTAGTACCACTCTCTCCAGTGGTTCGCTCAACTGCCATTCTAACCAGATGTCTATATAGTACCACTCTCTCCAGTGGTTCCCTCCTCTCCCATTCTATCCAGATGTTTATGTAGTACTACTCTCTCCAGTGTTTCCCTCCTCTGCCATTCTAACCAGATGTCTATATAGTACCACTCTCTGCAGCGGTTCCCTACTCTCCCATTCTAACCAGATGTCTGTGTAGTATCACTCTCTCCAGTGGTTCCCTCCTCTGCTATTCTAACCAGATGTCTATGTAGTAGCACTCTTTCCAGTGGTTCCCTGTTCTCCCATTCTAACCAGATGTCTATATAGTACCACTCTCTCCAGTGCTTCCCTCCTGTGCCATTCTAACCAGATGTCTATATAGTACCACTCTCTCCAGTGGTTCCCTCCACTCCCATTCTAACGAGATGTCTATGTAGTACCACTCTATCAAGTGGTTCCCTCCTCTGCCATTCTAACCAGATGTTTATATAGTACCACTCTCTCCAGTAGTTCCCCCCTCTCCCATTCTAACCAGATGTCTGTGTAGTACCACTCTCTCCAGTGGTTCCCTCCTCTGCCATTCTAACCAGATGTCTATATAGTACCACTCTCTCCAGTGGTTCCCTACTCTCCCATTCTAACCAGATGTCTATATAGTACCACTCTCTCCAATGGGTCCCTCCTCTGCCATTCTAACCAGATGTTTATATAGTACCACTCTCTCCAGTGGTTCCCTACTCTCCCATTCTAACCAGATGTCTATATAGTACCACTCTCTCCAGTGGTTCCCTCCTCTGCCATTCTAACCAGATGATATATTGTACCACTCTCTCCAGTGGTTCCCTACTCTCCCATTCTAACCAGATGTCTATATAGTACCACTCTCTCCAATGGGTCCCTCCTCTGCCATTCTAACCAGATGTTTATATAGTACCACTTTCTCCAGTGGTTCCCTACTCTCCCGTTCTAACCAGATGTCTATATACTACCACTCTCTCCAGTGGTTCCCTCCTCTCCCATCCTAACCAGATGTCTATATAGTACCACTCTCTCCAGTGGGTCCCTCCTCTGCCATTCTAACCAGATGTCTATGTAGTACCAATCTCTCCAGTGGTTCCCTCTTCTGCCATTGTAACTAGATGTCTATGTAGTACCAATCTCTCCAGTGGTTCCCTCCTCTGTCATTCTAACCAGATGTCTCTATAGTACCACTCACTCCAGTGCTTCCCTCCTCTCCCATTCTAACCAGATGTCTGTGTAGTACCACTCTCTCCAGTGGTTCCCTCCTCTGCCATTCTAACCAGATGTCTATATAGTACCACTCCCTCCAATGGTTCCCTCCTCTGCCATTCTAACCAGATGTCTGTGTAGTACCACTCTCTCCAGTGGTTCCCTCAACTGCCATTCTAACCAGATGTCTATATAGTACCACTCTCTCCAGTGGTTAACTCCTCTGCTATTCTAACCAGATGTCTATGTAGTACCACTCTCTCCAGTGGTTCCCTCAACTGCCATTCTAACCAGATGTCTATATAGTACCACTCTCTCCAGTGGTTCCCTCCTCTCCCATTCTATCCAGATGTCTATGTAGTACTACTCTCTCCAGTGTTTCCCTCCTCTGCCATTCTAACCAGATGTCTATATAGTGCCACTCTCTCCAGTGGTTCCCTACTCTCCCATTCTAACCAGATGTCTATATAGTACCACTCTCTCCAATGGGTCCCTCCTCTGCCATTCTAACCAGATGTTTATATAGTACCACTCTCTCCAGTGGTTCCTTACTCTCCCATTCTAACCAGATGTCTATATAGTACCACTCTCTGCAGTGGTTCCCTCTTCTGCCATTGTAACTAGATGTCTATGTAGTACCAATCTCTCCAGTGGTTCCCTCCTCTGTCATTCTAACCAGATGTCTCTATAGTGCCACTCACTCCAGTGCTTCCCTCCTCTCCCATTCTAACCAGATGTCTGTGTAGTACCACTCTCTCCAGTGGTTCCCTCCTCTGCCATTCTAACCAGATGTCTATATAGTACCACTCTCTCCAATGGTTCCCTCCTCTGCCATTCTAACCAGATGTCTATGTAGTACCAATCTCTCCAGTGGTTCCCTCTTCTGCCATTGTAACTAGATGTCTATGTAGTACCAATCTCTCCAGTGGTTCCCACAACTGCCATTCTAACCAGATGTCTATATAGTACCACTCTCTCCAGTGGTTACCTCCTCTGCCATTCTAACCAGATGTCTATGTAGTACCACGCTCTCCAGTGGTTCCCTCAACTGCCATTCTAACCAGATGTCTATATAGTACCACTCTCTCCAGTGGTTCCCTCCTCTCCCATTCTATCCAGATGTCTATGTAGTACTACTCTCTCCAGTGTTTCCCTCCTCTGCCATTCTAACCAGATGTCTATATAGTACCACTCTCTGCAGCGGTTCCCTACTCTCCCATTCTAACCAGATGTCTGTGTAGTATCACTCTCTCCAGTGGTTCCCTCCTCTGCCATTCTAACCAGATGTCTATGTAGTAGCACTCTCTCCAGTGGTTCCCTGTTCTCCCATTCTAACCAGATGTCTATATAGTACCACTCTCTCCAGTGCTTCCCTCCTGTGCCATTCTAACCAGATGTCTATATAGTACCACTCTCTCCAGTGGTTCCCTCCACTCCCATTCTAACCAGATGTCTATGTAGTACCACTCTATCAAGTGGTTCCCTCCTCTGCCATTCTAACCAGATGTTTATATAGTACCACTCTCTCCAGTAGTTCCCTCCTCTCCCATTCTAACCAGATGTCTGTGTAGTACCACTCTCTCCAGTGGTTCCCTCCTCTGCCATTCTAACCAGATGTCTATATAGTACCACTCTCTCCAGTGGTTCCCTACTCTCCCATTCTAACCAGATGTCTATATAGTACCACTCTCTCCAATGGGTCCCTCCTCTGCCATTCTAACCAGATGTTTATATAGTACCACTCTCTCCAGTGGTTCCCTACTCTCCCATTCTAACCAGATGTCTATATAGTACCTCTCTCTCCAGTGGTTCCCTACTCTCCCATGCTAACAAGATGTCTATATAGTACCACTCTCTCCAGTGGTTCCCTCCTCTCCCATTCTAACCAGATGTCTATGTAGTATCACTCTCTCCAGTGGTTCACTCCTCTCCCGTTCTAACCAGATGTCTATATACTACCACTCTCTCCAGTGGTTCCCTCCTCTCCCATTCTAACCAGATGTCTATATAGTACCACTCTCTCCAGTGGTTCCCTCCTCTCCCATCCTAACCAGATGTCTATATAGTACCACTCTCTCCAGTGGGTCCCTCCTCTGCCATTCTAACCAGATGTCTATATAGTACTACTCTCTCCAGTGGTTCCCTCTTCTACCATTCTAACCAGATGTCTATGTAGTACTACTCTCTCCAGTGGTTCCCTCCTCTCCCATCCTAACCAGATGTCTATATAGTACCACTCTCTCCAGTGGGTCCCTCCTCTGCCATTCTAACCAGATGTCTATGTAGTACAAATCTCTCCAGTGGTTCCCTCTTCTGCCATTGTAACTAGATGTCTATGTAGTACCAATCTCTCCAGTGGTTCCCTCCTCTGTCATTCTAACCAGATGTCTCTATAGTACCACTCACTCCAGTGCTTCCCTCCTCTCCCATTCTAACCAGATGTCTGTGTAGTACCACTCTCTCCAGTGGTTCCCTCCTCTGCCATTCTAACCAGATGTCTATATAGTACCACTCTCTCCAATGGTTCCCTCCTCTGCCATTCTAACCAGATGTCTGTGTAGTACCACTCTCTCCAGTGGTTCCCTCAACTGCCATTCTAACCAGATGTCTATATAGTACCACTCTCTCCAGTGGTTAACTCCTCTGCCATTCTAACCAGATGTCTATGTAGTACCACTCTCTCCAGTGGTTCCCTCAACTGCCATTCTAACCAGATGTCTATATAGTACCACTCTCTCCAGTGGTTCCCTCCTCTCCCATTCTATCCAGATGTCTATGTAGTACTACTCTCTCCAGTGTTTCCCTCCTCTGCCATTCTAACCAGATGTCTATATAGTGCCACTCTCTCCAGTGGTTCCCTACTCTCCCATTCTAACCAGATGTCTATATAGTACCACTCTCTCCAATGGGTCCCTCCTCTGCCATTCTAACCAGATGTTTATATAGTACCACTCTCTCCAGTGGTTCCCTACTCTCCCATTCTAACCAGATGTCTATATAGTACCACTCTCTGCAGTGGTTCCCTCTTCTGCCATTGTAACTAGATGTCTATGTAGTACCAATCTCTCCAGTGGTTCCCTCCTCTGTCATTCTAACCAGATGTCTCTATAGTGCCACTCACTCCAGTGCTTCCCTCCTCTCCCATTCTAACCAGATGTCTGTGTAGTACCACTCTCTCGAGTGGTTCCCTCCTCTGCCATTCTAACCAGATGTCTATATAGTACCACTCTCTCCAATGGTTCCCTCCTCTGCCATTCTAACCAGATGTCTATGTAGTACCAATCTCTCCAGTGGTTCCCTCTTCTGCCATTGTAACTAGATGTCTATGTAGTACCAATCTCTCCAGTGGTTCCCACAACTGCCATTCTAACCAGATGTCTATATAGTACCACTCTCTCCAGTGGTTACTTCCTCTGCCATTCTAACCAGATGTCTATGTAGTACCACTCTCTCCAGTGGTTCCCTCAACTGCCATTCTAACCAGATCTCTATATAGTACCACTCTCTCCAGTGGTTCCCTCCTCTCCCATTCTATCCAGATGTCTATGTAGTACTACTCTCTCCAGTGTTTCCCTCCTCTGCCATTCTAACCAGATGTCTATATAGTACCACTCTCTGCAGCGGTTCCCTACTCTCCCATTCTAACCAGATGTCTGTGTAGTATCACTCTCTCCAGTGGTTCCCTCCTCTGCCATTCTAACCAGATGTCTATGTAGTAGCACTCTCTCCAGTGGTTCCCTGTTCTCCCATTCTAACCAGATGTCTATATAGTACCACTCTCTCCAGTGGTTCCCTCCACTCCCATTCTAACCAGATGTCTATGTAGTACCACTCTATCAAGTGGTTCCCTCCTCTGCCATTCTAACCAGATGTTTATATAGTACCACTCTCTCCAGTAGTTCCCTCCTCTCCCATTCTAACCAGATGTCTGTGTAGTACCACTCTCTCCAGTGGTTCCCTCCTCTGCCATTCTAACCAGATGTCTATATAGTACCACTCTCTCCAGTGGTTCCCTACTCTCCCATTCTAACCAGATGTCTATATAGTACCACTCTCTCCAATGGGTCCCTCCTCTGCCATTCTAACCAGATGTTTATATAGTACCACTCTCTCCAGTGGTTCCCTACTCTCCCATTCTAACCAGATGTCTATATAGTACCACTCTCTCCAGTGGTTCCCTCCTCTGCCATTCTAACCAGATGATATATTGTACCACTCTCTCCAGTGGTCCCCTCCATTCCCATTCTAACCAGATGTCTATATATTACCAATCTTTCAAGTGGTTCCCTCCTCTGCCATTCTAACCCGATGTCTATGTAGTACCACTCTCGCCAGTGGTTCCCTCCTCTGTCATTGTAACTAGATGTCTATGTAGTACCAATCTCTCCAGTGGTTCCCTCCTCTCCCATTCTAACCAGATGTTTATATAGTACCACTCTCTCCAATGGATCCCTCCTCTGTCATTCTAACCAGATGTCTATATAGTACCACTCTCTCCAATGGATCCCTCCTCTGTCATTCTAACCAGATGTCTATATAGTACCACTCTCTCCAGTGGTTCCCTCCTCTCCCATTCTAACCAGATGTCTATATAGTACCACTCTCTCCAGTGGTTCCCTCTTTTCCCATTCTAACCAGATGTCTATGTAGTATCACTCTCTCCAGTGGTTCACTCCTCTCCCGTTCTAACCAGATGTCTATATACTACCACTCTCTCCAGTGGTTCCCTCCTCTCCCATTCTAACCAGATGTTTATATAGTACCACTCTCTCCAGTGGTTCCCTACTCTCCCATTCTAACCAGATGTCTATATAGTACCACTCTCTGCAGTGGTTCCCTCTTCTGCCATTGTAACTAGATGTCTATGTAGTACCAATCTCTCCAGTGGTTCCCTCCTCTGTCATTCTAACCAGATGTCTCTATAGTGCCACTCACTCCAGTGCTTCCCTCCTCTCCCATTCTAACCAGATGTCTGTGTAGTACCACTCTCTCGAGTGGTTCCCTCCTCTGCCATTCTAACCAGATGTCTATATAGTACCACTCTCTCCAATGGTTCCCTCCTCTGCCATTCTAACCAGATGTCTATGTAGTACCAATCTCTCCAGTGGTTCCCTCTTCTGCCATTGTAACTAGATGTCTATGTAGTACCAATCTCTCCAGTGGTTCCCACAACTGCCATTCTAACCAGATGTCTATATAGTACCACTCTCTCCAGTGGTTACTTCCTCTGCCATTCTAACCAGATGTCTATGTAGTACCACTCTCTCCAGTGGTTCCCTCAACTGCCATTCTAACCAGATCTCTATATAGTACCACTCTCTCCAGTGGTTCCCTCCTCTCCCATTCTATCCAGATGTCTATGTAGTACTACTCTCTCCAGTGTTTCCCTCCTCTGCCATTCTAACCAGATGTCTATATAGTACCACTCTCTGCAGCGGTTCCCTACTCTCCCATTCTAACCAGATGTCTGTGTAGTATCACTCTCTCCAGTGGTTCCCTCCTCTGCCATTCTAACCAGATGTCTATGTAGTAGCACTCTCTCCAGTGGTTCCCTGTTCTCCCATTCTAACCAGATGTCTATATAGTACCACTCTCTCCAGTGGTTCCCTCCACTCCCATTCTAACCAGATGTCTATGTAGTACCACTCTATCAAGTGGTTCCCTCCTCTGCCATTCTAACCAGATGTTTATATAGTACCACTCTCTCCAGTAGTTCCCTCCTCTCCCATTCTAACCAGATGTCTGTGTAGTACCACTCTCTCCAGTGGTTCCCTCCTCTGCCATTCTAACCAGATGTCTATATAGTACCACTCTCTCCAGTGGTTCCCTACTCTCCCATTCTAACCAGATGTCTATATAGTACCACTCTCTCCAATGGGTCCCTCCTCTGCCATTCTAACCAGATGTTTATATAGTACCACTCTCTCCAGTGGTTCCCTACTCTCCCATTCTAACCAGATGTCTATATAGTACCACTCTCTCCAGTGGTTCCCTCCTCTGCCATTCTAACCAGATGATATATTGTACCACTCTCTCCAGTGGTCCCCTCCATTCCCATTCTAACCAGATGTCTATATATTACCAATCTTTCAAGTGGTTCCCTCCTCTGCCATTCTAACCCGATGTCTATGTAGTACCACTCTCGCCAGTGGTTCCCTCCTCTGTCATTGTAACTAGATGTCTATGTAGTACCAATCTCTCCAGTGGTTCCCTCCTCTCCCATTCTAACCAGATGTTTATATAGTACCACTCTCTCCAATGGATCCCTCCTCTGTCATTCTAACCAGATGTCTATATAGTACCACTCTCTCCAATGGATCCCTCCTCTGTCATTCTAACCAGATGTCTATATAGTACCACTCTCTCCAGTGGTTCCCTCCTCTCCCATTCTAACCAGATGTCTATATAGTACCACTCTCTCCAGTGGTTCCCTCCTTTCCCATTCTAACCAGATGTCTATGTAGTATCACTCTCTCCAGTGGTTCACTCCTCTCCCGTTCTAACCAGATGTCTATATACTACCACTCTCTCCAGTGGTTCCCTCCTCTCCCATTCTAACCAGATGTCTATATAGTACCACTCTCTCCAGTGGTTCCCTCCTCTCCCATCCTAACCAGATGTCTATATAGTACCACTCTCTCCAGTGGGTCCCTCCTCTGCCATTCTAACCAGATGTCTATATAGTACCACTCTCTGCAGTGGTTCCCTCTTCTGCCATTGTAACTAGATGTCTATGTAGTACCAATCTCTCCAGTGGTTCCCTCCTCTGTCATTCTAACCAGATGTCTCTATAGTACCACTCACTCCAGTGCTTCCCTCCTCTCCCATTCTAACCAGATGTCTGTGTAGTACCACTCTCTCCAGTGGTTCCCTCCTCTCCCATTCTAACCAGATGTCTATGTAGTACCACTCTCTCCAGTGGTTCCCTCCTCTGCCATTCTAACCACATGTCTATATAGTACCACTCTCTCCAATGGTTCCCTCCTCTGCCATTCTAACCAGATATCTATGTAGTACCAATCTCTCCAGTGGTTCCCTCCTCTGCCATTGTAACTAGATGTCTATGTAGTACCACTCTCTCCAGTGGTTCCCTCCTCTCCCATTCTATCCAGATGTCTATGTAGTACTACTCTCTCCAGTGTTTCCCTCCTCTGCCATTCTAACCAGATGTCTATATAGTACCACTCTCTCCAGTGGTTCCCTACTCTCCCATTCTAACCAGATGTCTATATAGTACCACTCTATCCAATGGGTCCCTCCTCTGCCATTCTAACCAGATGTCTATATATTACCAATCTTTCAAGTGGTTCCCTCCTCTGCCATTCTAAACAGATGTCTATATAGTACCACTCTCTCCAATGGTTCCCTCCTCTGCCATTCTAACCAGATGTCTCTATAGTACCACTCACTCCAGTGCTTCCCTCCTCTCCCATTCTAACCAGATGTCTGTGTAGTACCAGTCTCTCCAGTGGTTCCCTCCTCTGCCATTCTAACCAGATGTCTATATAGTACCACTCTCTCCAGTGGTTACCTCCTCTGCCATTCTAACCAGATGTCTATGTAGTACCACTCTCTCCAGTGGTTCCCTCAACTGCCATTCTAACCAGATGTCTATATAGTACCACTCTCTCCAGTGGTTACCTCCTCTGCCATTCTAACCAGATGTCTATGTAGTACCACTCTCTCCAGTGGTTCCCTCAACTGCCATTCTAACCAGATGTCTATATAGTACCACTCTCTCCAGTGGTTCCCTCCTCTCCCATTCTATCCAGATGTCTATGTAGTACTACTCTCTCCAGTGGTTCCCTCCTCTGCCATTCTAACCAGATGTCTATATAGTACCACTCTCAGCAGCGGTTCCCTACTCTCCCATTCTAACCAGATGTCTGTGTAGTATCACTCTCTCCAGTGGTTCCCTCCTCTGCCATTCTAACCAGATGTTTATATAGTACCACTCTCTCCAGTGGTTCCCTGCTCTCCCATTCTAACCCGATGTCTATGTAGTACCACTACCTCCAGTGGTTCCCTCCTCTGCCATTCTAACCAGATGTCTGTGTAGTACCACTCTCTCCAGTGGTTCCCTCAACTGCCATTCTAACCAGATGTCTATATAGTACCACTCTCTCCAGTGGTTAACTCCTCTGCCATTCTAACCAGATGTCTGTAGTACCACTCTCTCCAGTGGTTCCCTCAACTGCCATTCTAACCAGATGTCTATATAGTACCACTCTCTCCAGTGGTTCCCTCCTCTCCCATTCTATCCAGATGTCTATGTAGTACTACTCTCTCCAGTGTTTCCATCCTCTGCCATTCTAACCAGATGTCTATATAGTGCCACTTTCTCCAGTGGTTCCCTACGCTCCCATTCTAACCAGATGTCTATGTAGTACCACTCTCTCCAGTGGTTCCCTCCTCTGCCATTCTAACCAGATGATATATAGTACCACTCTCTCCAGTGGTCCACTCCATTCCCATTCTAACCAGATGTCTATATATTACCAATCTTTCAAGTGGTTCCCTCCTCTGCCATTCTAAACAGATGTCTATATAGTACCACTCTCTCCAATGGTTCCCTCCTCTGCCATTCTAACCAGATGTCTATGTAGTACCAATCTCTCAAGTGGTTCCCTCTTCTGCAATTGTAACTAGATGTCTATGTAGTACCAATCTCTCCAGTGGTTCCCTCCTCTGTCATTCTAACCAGATGTCTCTATAGTACCACTTACTCCAGTGCTTCCCTCCTCTCCCATTCTAACCAGATGTCTGTGTAGTACCACTCTCTCCAGTGGTTCCCTCCTCTGCCATTCTAACCAGATGTCTATATAGTACCACTCTCTCCAATGGTTCCCTCCTCTGCCATTCTAACCAGATGTCTATGTAGTACCAATCTCTCCAGTGGTTCCCTCTTCTGCCATTGTAACTAAATGTCTATGTAGTACCAATCTCTCCAGTGGTTCCCTCCTCTGTCATTCTAACCAGATGTTTCTATAGTACCACTCACTCCAGTGCTTCCCTCCTCTCCCATTCTAACCAGATGTCTGTGTAGTACCACTCTCTCCAGTGGTTCCCTCAACTGCCATTCTAACCAGATGTCTATATAGTACCACTCTCTCCAGTGGTTACCTCCTCTTCCATTCTAACCAGATGTCTATGTAGTACCACTCTCTCCAGTGGTTCCCTCCTGTGCCATTCTAACCAGATGTCTATATAGTACCACTCTCTCCAGTGGTTCCCTCCTCTCCCATTCTATCCAGATGTCTATGTAGTACTACTCTCTCCAGTGTTTCCCTCCTCTGCCATTCTAACCAGATGTCTATATAGTACCACTCTCTGCAGCGGTTCCCTACTCTCCCATTCTAACCAGATGTCTATGTAGTACCACTCTCTCCAGTGGTTCCCTGTTCTCCCATTCTAACCAGATGTCTATATAGTACCACTCACTCCAGTGGTTCCCTCCTCTCCCATTCTAACCAGATGTCTATGTAGTACCACTCTCTCCAGTGCTTCCCTCCTGTGCCATTCTAACAAGATGTCTATATAGTACCACTCTCTCCAGTGGTTCCCTCCACTCCCATTCTAACCAGATGTCTATGTAGTACCACTCTATCAAGTGGTTCCCTCCTCTGCCATTCTAACCAGATGTTTATATAGTACCACTCTCTCCAGTAGTTCCCTCCTCTCCCATTCTAACCAGATGTCTGTGTAGTACCACTCTCTCCAGTGGTTCCCTCCTCTGCCATTCTAACCAGATGTCTATATAGTACCACTCTCTCCAGTGGTTCCCTACTCTCCCATTCTAACCAGATGTCTATATAGTACCACTCTCTCCAATGGGTCCCTCCTCTGCCATTCTAACCAGATGTTTATAAAGTACCACTCTCTCCAGTGGTTCCCTACTCTCCCATTCTAACCAGATGTCTATATAGTACCACTCTCTCCAATGGTTCCCTCCTCTGCCATTCTAACCAGATGATATATAGTACCACTCTCTCCAGTGGTCCCCTCCATTCCCATTCTAACCAGATGTCTATATATTACCAATCTTTCAAGTGGTTCCCTCCTCTGCCATTCTAAACAGATGTCTATATAGTACCACTCTCTCCAATGGTTCCCTCCTCTGCCATTCTAACCAGATGTCTATGTAGTACCAATCTCTCCAGTGGTTCCCTCTTCTGCCATTCTAACCAGATGTCTATGTAGTACCAATCTCTCCAGTGGTTCCCTCCTCTGTCATTCTAACCAGATGTCTCTATAGTACCACTCACTCCAGTGCTTCCCTCATCTCCCATCCTAACCAGATGTCTATATAGTACCACTCTCTCCAGTGGGTCCCTCCTCTGCCATTCTAACCAGATGTCTATATAGTACTACTCTCTCCAGTGGTTCCCTCTTCTACCATTCTAACCAGATGTCTATGTAGTACTACTCTCTCCAGTGGTTCCCTCCTCTCCCATCCTAACCAGATGTCTATATAGTACCACTCTCTCCAGTGGTTTCCTCCTCTCCAATTCTAACCAGATGTGTATATAGTACCACTTTCTGCAGTGGTTCCCTCCTCTGCCATTCTAACCAGATGTCTATGTAGTACCAATCTCTCCAGTGGTTCCCTCTTCTGCCATTGTAACTAGATGTCTATGTAGTACCAATGTCTCCAGTGGTTCCCTCCTCTGTCATTCTAACCAGATGTCTCTATAGTACCACTCACTCCAGTGCTTCCCTCCTCTCCCATTCTAACCAGATGTCTGTGTAGTACCACTCTCTCCAGTGGTTCCCTCC
The DNA here is from genome assembly GCA_964016885.1 of Eledone cirrhosa. Taxonomy (NCBI): domain Eukaryota; kingdom Metazoa; phylum Mollusca; class Cephalopoda; order Octopoda; family Eledonidae; genus Eledone; species Eledone cirrhosa. The sequence goes on along the minus strand of OZ024740.1, from coordinate 386,185,406 downwards.
TCTCCCATTCTAACCAGATGTCTATGTAGTACCACTCTCTCCAGTGGTTCCCTCCTCTGCCATTCTAACCACATGTCTATATAGTACCACTCTCTCCAATGGTTCCCTCCTCTGCCATTCTAACCAGATATCTATGTAGTACCAATCTCTCCAGAGGTTCCCTCCTCTGCCATTGTAACTAGATGTCTATGTAGTACCACTCTCTCCAGTGGTTCCCTCCTCTCCCATTCTATCCAGATGTCTATGTAGTACTACTCTCTCCAGTGGTTCCCTCCTCTGCCATTCTAACCAGATGTCTATATAGTACCACTCTCAGCAGCGGTTCCCTACTCTCCCATTCTAAGCAGATGTCTATATAGTACCACTCTATCCAATGGGTCCCTCCTCTGCCATTCTAACCAGATGTTTATATAGTACCACTCTCACCAGTGGTTCCCTACTCTCCCATTCTAACCAGATGTCTATGTAGTACCACTCTCTCCAGTGGTTCCCTCCTCTGCCATTCTAACCAGATGATATATAGTACCACTCTCTCCAGTGGTCCCCTCCATTCCCATTCTAACGAGATGTCTATATATTACCAATCTTTCAAGTGGTTCCCTCCTCTGCCATTCTAAACAGATGTCTATATAGTACCACTCTCTCCAATGGTTCCCTCCTCTGCCATTCTAACCAGATGTCTCTATAGTACCACTCACTCCAGTGCTTCCCTCCTCTCCCATTCTAACCAGATGTCTGTGTAGTACCAGTCTCTCCAGTGGTTCCCTCCTCTGCCATTCTAACCAGATGTCTATATAGTACCACTCTCTCCAGTGGTTACCTCCTCTGCCATTCTAACCAGATGTCTATGTAGTACCACTCTCTCCAGTGGTTCCCTCAACTGCCATTCTAACCAGATGTCTATATAGTACCACTCTCTCCAGTGGTTCCCTCCTCTCCCATTCTATCCAGATGTCTATGTAGTACTACTCTCTCCAGTGGTTCCCTCCTCTGCCATTCTAACCAGATGTCTATATAGTACCACTCTCAGCAGCGGTTCCCTACTCTCCCATTCTAACCAGATGTCTGTGTAGTATCACTCTCTCCAGTGGTTCCCTCCTCTGCCATTCTAACCAGATGTTTATATAGTACCACTCTCTCCAGTGGTTCCCTGCTCTCCCATTCTAACCCGATGTCTATGTAGTACCACTACCTCCAGTGGTTACCTCCTCTGCCATTCTAACCAGATGTCTGTGTAGTACCACTCTCTCCAGTGGTTCCCTCAACTGCCATTCTAACCAGATGTCTATATAGTACCACTCTCTCCAGTGGTTAACTCCTCTGCCATTCTAACCAGATGTCTATGTAGTACCACTCTCTCCAGTGGTTCCCTCAACTGCCATTCTAACCAGATGTCTATATAGTACCACTCTCTCCAGTGGTTCCCTCCTTTCCCATTCTATCCAGATGTCTATGTAGTACTACTCTCTCCAGTGTTTCCCTCCTCTGCCATTCTAACCAGATGTCTATATAGTGCCACTCTCTCCAGTGGTTCCCTACTCTCCCATTCTAACCAGATGTCTATGTAGTACCACTCTCTCCAGTGGTTCCCTCCTCTGCCATTCTAACCAGATGATATATAGTACCACTCTCTCCAGTGGTCCACTCCATTCCCATTCTAACCAGATGTCTATATATTACCAATCTTTCAAGTGGTTCCCTCCTCTGCCATTCTAAACAGATGTCTATATAGTACCACTCTCTCCAATGGTTCCCTCTTCTGCCATTGTAACTAGATGTCTATGTAGTACCAATCTCTCCAGTGGTTCCCTCCTCTGTCATTCTAACCAGATGTCTCTATAGTACCACTTACTCCAGTGCTTCCCTCCTCTCCCATTCTAACCAGATGTCTGTGTAGTACCACTCTCTCCAGTGGTTCCCTCCTCTGCCATTCTAACCAGATGTCTATATAGTACCACTCTCTCCAATGGTTCCCTCCTCTGCCATTCTAACCAGATGTCTATGTAGTACCAATCTCTCCAGTGGTTCCCTCTTCTGCCATTGTAACTAAATGTCTATGTAGTACCAATCTCTCCAGTGGTTCCCTCCTCTGTCATTCTAACCAGATGTCTCTATAGTACCACTCACTCCAGTGCTTCCCTCCTCTCCCATTCTAACCAGATGTCTGTGTAGTACCACTCTCTCCAGTGGTTCCCTCAACTGCCATTCTAACCAGATGTCTATATAGTACCACTCTCTCCAGTGGTTACCTCCTCTTCCATTCTAACCAGATGTCTATGTAGTACCACTCTCTCCAGTGGTTCCCTCCTGTGCCATTCTAACCAGATGTCTATATAGTACCACTCTCTCCAGTGGTTCCCTCCTCTCCCATTCTATCCAGATGTCTATGTAGTACTACTCTCTCCAGTGTTTCCCTCCTCTGCCATTCTAACCAGATATCTATATAGTACCACTCTCTGCAGCGGTTCCCTACTCTCCCATTCTAACCAGATGTCTGTGTAGTATCACTCTCTCCAGTGGTTCCCTCCTCTGCCATTCTAACCAGATGCCTATGTAGTACCACTCTCTCCAGTGGTTCCCTGTTCTCCCATTCTAACCAGATGTCTATATAGTACCACTCACTCCAGTGGTTCCCTCCTCTCCCATTCTAACCAGATGTCTATGTAGTACCACTCTCTCCAGTGCTTCCCTCCTGTGCCATTCTAACCAGATGTCTATATAGTACCACTCTCTCCAGTGGTTCCCTCCACTCCCATTCTAACCAGATGTCTATGTATTACCACTCTATCAAGTGGTTCCCTCCTCTGCCATTCTAACCAGATGTTTATATAGTACCACTCTCTCCAGTAGTTCCCTCCTCTCCCATTCTAACCAGATGTCTGTGTAGTACCACTCTCTCCAGTGGTTCCCTCCTCTGCCATTCTAACCAGATGTCTATATAGTACCACTCTCTCCAGTGGTTCCCTACTCTCCCATTCTAACCAGATGTCTATATAGTACCACTCTCTCCAATGGGTCCCTCCTCTGCCATTCTAACCAGATGTTTATAAAGTACCACTCTCTCCAGTGGTTCCCTACTCTCCCATTCTAACCAGATGTCTATATAGTACCACTCTCTCCAATGGTTCCCTCCTCTGCCATTCTAACCAGATGATATATAGTACCACTCTCTCCTGTGGATCCCTCCATTCCCATTCTAACCAGATGTCTATATATTACCAATCTTTCAAGTGGTTCCCTCCTCTGCCATTCTAAACAGATGTCTATATAGTACCACTCTCTCCAATGGTTCCCTCCTCTGCCATTCTAACCAGATGTCTATGTAGTACCAATCTCTCCAGTGGTTCCCTCTTCTGCCATTCTAACCAGATGTCTATGTAGTACCAATCTCTCCAGTGGTTCCCTCCTCTGTCATTCTAACCAGATGTCTCTATAGTACCACTCACTCCAGTGCTTCCCTCCTCTCCCATTCTATCCAGATGTCTATGTAGTACTACTCTCTCCAGTGTTTCCCTCCTCTGCCATTCTAACCAGATGTCTATATAGTACCACTCTCTCCAATGGTTCCTTCCTCTGCCATTCTAACCAGATGATATATAGTACCACTCTCTCCAGTGGTCCCCTCCATTCCCATTCTAACCAGATGTCTATATATTACCAATCTTTCAAGTGGTTCCCTCCTCTCCCATTCTAACCAGATGTCTATGTAGTACCATTCTCTCCAGTGGTTCCCTCAACTGAAATTCTAACCAGATGTCTATATAGTACCACTCTCTCCAGTGGTTCCCTCCTCTCCCATTCTATCCAGATGTCTATGTAGTACTACTCTCTCCAGTGTTTCCCTCCTCTGCCATTCTAACCAGATGTCTATATAGTACCACTCTCTGCAGCGGTTCCCTACTCTCCCATTCTAACCAGATGTCTGTGTAGTATCACGCTCTCCAGTGGTTCCCTCCTCTGCCATTCTAACCAGATGTCTATGTAGTACCACTCTCTCCAGTGGTTCCCTGTTCTCCCATTCTAACCAGATGTCTATATAGTACCACTCTCTCCAGTGCTTCCCTCCTGTGTCATTCTAACCAGATGTCTATATAGTACCACTCTCTCCAGTGGTTCCCTCAACTGCCATTCTAACCAGATGTCTATATAGTACCACTCTCTCCAGTGGTTCCCTCCTCTCCCATTATATCCAGATGTCTATGTAGTACTACTCTCTCCAGTGTTTCCCTCCTCTGCCATTCTAACCAGATGTCTATATAGTACCACTCTCTCCAGTGGTTCCCTACTCTCCCATTCTAACCAGATGTCTATATAGTACCTCTCTCTCCAATGGGTCCCTCCTCTGCCATTCTAACCAGATGTTTATATAGTACCACTCTCTCCAGTGGTTCCCTACTCTCCCATTCTAACCAGATGTCTATATAGTACCTCTCTCTCCAATGGGTCCCTCCTCTGCCATTCTAACCAGATGTCTATGTAGTACTAATCTCTCCAGTGGTTCCCTCTTCTGCCATTGTAACTAGATGTCTATGTAGTACCAATCTCTCCAGTGGTTCCCTCCTCTGTCATTCTAACCAGATGTCTCTATAGTACCACTCACTCCAGTGCTTCCCTCCTCTCCCATTCTAACCAGATGTCTGTGTAGTACCACTCTCTCCAGTGGTTCCCTCAACTGCCATTCTAACCAGATGTCTATATAGTACCACTCTCTCCAGTGGTTCCCTCCTCTGCCATTCTAACCAGATGTCTATATAGTACCACTCTCTCCAATGGTTCCCTCCTCTGCCATTCTAACCAGATGTCTATGTAGTACCAATCTCTCCATTGGTTCCCTCTTCTGCCATTGTAACTAGATGTCTATGTATTACCAATCTCTCCAGTGGTTCCCTCCTCTGTCATTCTAACCAGATGTCTCTATAGTACCACTCACTCCAGTGCTGCCCTCCTCTCCCATTCTAACCAGATGTCTGTGTAGTACCACTCTCTCCAGTGGTTCCCTCGACTGCCATTCTAACAAGATGTCTATATAGTACCAGTCTCTCCAGTGGTTACCTCCTCTGCCATTCTAACCAGATGTCTATGTAGTACCACTCTCTCCAGTGGTTCCCTCCTCTGCCATTCTAACCAGATGTCTATGTAGTACCACTCTCTCCAGTGGTTCCCTACTCTCCCCTTCTAACCAGATGTCTATATAGTACCACTCTCTCCAATGGGTCCCTCCTCTGCCATTCTAACCAGATGTTTATATAGTACCACTCTCTCCAGTGGTTCCCTACTCTCCCATTCTAACCAGATGTCTATATAGTACCACTCTCTCCAATGGTTCCCTCCTCTGCCATTCTAACCAGATTATATATAGTACCACTCTTCCAGTGGTCCCCTCCATTCCCATTCTAACCAGATGTCTATATATTACCAATCTTTCAAGTGGTTCCCTCCTCTGCCATTCTAACCAGATGTCTGTGTAGTACCACTCTCTCCAGTGGTTCCCTCAACTGCCATTCTAACCAGAAGTCTATATAGTACCACTCTCTCCAGTGGTTCCCTCCTCTGCCATTCTAACCAGATGTCTATATAGTACCACTCTCTCCAATGGTTCCCTCCTCTGCCATTCTAACCAGATGTCTATGTAGTACCAATCTCTCCAGTGGTTCCCTCTTCTGCCATTGTAACTAGATGTCTATGTAGTACCAATCTCTCCAGTGGTTCCCTCCTCTGTCATTCTAACCATATGTCTCTATAGTACCACTCACTCCAGTGCTTCCCTCCTCTCCCATTCTAACCAGATGTCTGTGTAGTACCACTCTCTCCAGTGGTTCCCTCAACTGCCATTCTAACCAGATGTCTATATAGTACCACTCTCTCCAGTGGTTACCTCCTCTGCCATTCTAACCAGATGTCTATGTAGTACCACTCTCTCCAGTGGTTCCTCAACTGCCATTCTAACCAGATGTCTATATAGTACCACTCTCTCCAGTGGTTCCCTCCTCTCCCATTCTATCCAGATGTCTATGTAGTACTACTCTCTCCAGTGTTTCCCTCCTCTGCCATTCTAACCAGATGTCTATATAGTACCACTCTCTGCAGCGGTTCCCTACTCTCCCGTTCTAACCAGATGTCTGTGTAGTATCACTCTCTCCAGTGGTTCCCTCCTCTGCCATTCTAACCAGATGTCTATGTAGTACCACTCTCTCCAGTGGTTCCCTGTTCTCCCATTCTAACCAGATGTCTATATAGTACCACTCTCTCCAGTGCTTCCCTCCTGTGCCATTCTAACCAGAGGTCTATATAGTACCACTCTCTCCAGTGGTTCCCTCCTCTCCCATTCTAACCAGATGTCTATGTAGTACCACTCTATCAAGTGGTTTCCTCCTCTCCCATTCTAACCAGATGTCTATGTAGTACCACTACCTCAGTGGTTCCCTCCTGTGCCATTCTAACCAGATCTCTATATAGTACCACTCTCTCCAGTGGTTCCCTCCTCTGCCATTCTAACCAGATGTTTATATAGTACCACTCTCTCCAGTGGTTTCCTCCTCTCCCATTCTAACCAGATGCCTGTGTAGTACCACTCTCTCCAGTGGTTCCCTCAACTGCCATTCTAACCAGATGTCTATGTAGTACCACACTCTCCAGTGGTTACCTCCTCTGCCATTCTAACCAGATGTCTATGTAGTACCACTCTCTCCAGTGGTTCCCTCAACTGCCATTCTAACCAGATGTCTATATAGTACCACTCTCTCCAGTGGTTCCCTCCTCTCCCATTCTATCCAGATGTCTATGTAGTACTACTCTCTCCAGTGTTTCCCTCCTCTGCCATTCTAACCCGATGTCTATATAGTACCACTCTCTGCAGCGGTTCCCTACTCTCCCATTCTAACCAGATGTCTGTGTAGTATCACTCTCTCCAGTGGTTCCCTCCTCTGCCATTCTAACCAGATGTCTATGTAGTACCACTCTCTCCAGTGGTTCCCTGTTCTCCCATTCTAACCAGATGTCTATGTAGTACCACTACCTCCAGTGGTTCCCTCCTCTGCCATTCTAACCAGATGTTTATATAGTACCACTCTCTCCAGTGGTTCCCTCCTCTCCCATTCTAACCAGATGTCTGTGTAGTACCACTCTCTCCAGTGGTTCCCTCAACTGCCATTCTAACCAGATGTCTATGTAGTACCACTCTCTGCAGTGGTTCCCTCGTCTGCCATTCTAACCAGATGTCTATGTAGTACCACTCTCTCCAGTGGTTCCCTCCTCTGCCATTCTAACCAGATGGCTATGTAGTACCACTCTCTCCAGTGGTTCCCTACTCTCCCCTTCTAACCAGATGTCTATATAGTACCACTCTCTCCAATGGGTCCCTCCTCTGTCATTCTAACCAGATGTTTATATAGTACCACTCTCTCCAGTGGTTCCCTACTCTCCCATTCTAACCAGATGTCTATATAGTACCTCTCTCTCCAATGGGTCCCTCCTCTGCCATTCTAACCAGATGTCTATGTAGTACCAATCTCTCCAGTGGTTCCCTCTTCTGCCATTGTAACTAGATGTCTATGTAGTACCAATCTCTCCAGTGGTTCCCTCATCTGTCATTCTAACCAGATGTCTCTATAGTACTACTCACTCCAGTGCTTCCCTCCTCTCCCATTCTAACCAGATGTCTGTGTAGTACCACTCTCTCCAGTGGTTCCCTCAACTGCCATTCTAACCAGATGTCTATATAGTACCACTCTCTCCAGTGGTTCCCTCCTCTGCCATTCTAACCAGATGTCTATATAGTACCACTCTCTCCAATGGTTCCCTCCTCTGCCATTCTAACCAGATGTCTATGTAGTACCAATCTCTCCAGTGGTTCCCCTCTTCTGCCATTGTAACTAGATGTCTATGTATTACCAATCTCTCCAGTGGTTCCCTCCTCTGTCATTCTAACCAGATGTCTCTATAGTACCACTCACTCCAGTGCTGCCCTCCTCTCCCATTCTAACCAGATGTCTGTGTAGTACCACTCTCTCCAGTGGTTCCCTCAACTGCCATTCTAACCAGATGTCTATATAGTACCACTCTCTCCAGTGGTTACCTCCTCTGCCATTCTAACCAGATGTCTGTGTAGTACCACTCTCTCCAGTGGTTCCCTCAACTGCCATTCTAACAAGATGTCTATATAGTACCACTCTCTCCAATGGTTCCCTCCTCTGCCATTCTAACCAGATGTCTATGTAGTACCAATCTCTCCAGTGGTTCCCTCTTCTGCCATTGTAACTAGATGTCTATGTATTACCAATCTCTCCAGTGGTTCCCTCCTCTGTCATTCTAACCAGATGTCTCTATAGTACCACTCACTCCAGTGCTGCCCTCCTCTCCCATTCTAACCAGATGTCTGTGTAGTACCACTCTCTCCAGTGGTTCCCTCGACTGCCATTCTAACCAGATGTCTATATAGTACCAGTCTCTCCAGTGGTTACCTCCTCTGCCATTCTAACCAGATGTCTATGTAGTACCACTCTCTCCAGTGGTTCCCTCCTCTGCCATTCTAACCAGATGTCTATGTAGTACCACTCTCTCCAGTGGTTCCCTACTCTCCCCTTCTAACCAGATGTCTATATAGTACCACTCTCTCCAATGGGTCCCTCCTCTGCCATTCTATCCAGATGTTTATATAGTACCACTCTCTCCAGTGGTTCCCTACTCTCCCATTCTAACCAGATGTCTATATAGTACCACTCTCTCCAATGGTTCCCTCCTCTGCCATTCTAACCAGATTATATATAGTACCACTCTTCCAGTGGTCCCCTCCATTCCCATTCTAACCAGATGTCTATATATTACCAATCTTTCAAGTGGTTCCCTCCTCTGCCATTCTAACCAGATGTCTGTGTAGTACCACTCTCTCCAGTGGTTCCCTCAACTGCCATTCTAACCAGATGTCTATATAGTACCACTCTCTCCAGTGGTTCCCTCCTCTGCCATTCTAACCAGATGTCTATATAGTACCACTCTCTCCAATGGTTCCCTCCTCTGCCATTCTAACCAGATGTCTATGTAGTACCAATCTCTCCAGTGGTTCCCTCTTCTGCCATTGTAACTAGATGTCTATGTAGTACCAATCTCTCCAGTGGTTCCCTCCTCTGTCATTCTAACCATATGTCTCTATAGTACCACTCATTCCAGTGCTTCCCTCCTCTCCCATTCTAACCAGATGTCTGTGTAGTACCACTCTCTCCAGTGGTTCCCTCAACTGCCATTCTAACCAGATGTCTATATAGTACCACTCTCTCCAGTGGTTACCTCCTCTGCCATTCTAACCAGATGTCTATGTAGTACCACTCTCTCCAGTGGTTCCTCAACTGCCATTCTAACCAGATGTCTATATAGTACCACTCTCTCCAGTGGTTCCCTCCTCTCCCATTCTATCCAGATGTCTATGTAGTACTACTCTCTCCAGTGTTTCCCTCCTCTGCCATTCTAACCAGATGTCTATATAGTACCACTCTCTGCAGCGGTTCCCTACTCTCCCGTTCTAACCAGATGTCTGTGTAGTATCACTCTCTCCAGTGGTTCCCTCCTCTGCCATTCTAACCAGATGTCTATGTAGTACCACTCTCTCCAGTGGTTCCCTGTTCTCCCATTCTAACCAGATGTCTATATAGTACCACTCTCTCCAGTGCTTCCCTCCTGTGCCATTCTAACCAGAGGTCTATATAGTACCACTCTCTCCAGTGGTTCCCTCCTCTCCCATTCTAACCAGATGTCTATGTAGTACCACTCTATCAAGTGGTTTCCTCCTCTCCCATTCTAACCAGATGTCTATGTAGTACCACTACCTCAGTGGTTCCCTCCTGTGCCATTCTAACCAGATCTCTATATAGTACCACTCTCTCCAGTGGTTCCCTCCTCTGCCATTCTAACCAGATGTTTATATAGTACCACTCTCTCCAGTGGTTTCCTCCTCTCCCATTCTAACCAGATGCCTGTGTAGTACCACTCTCTCCAGTGGTTCCCTCAACTGCCATTCTAACCAGATGTCTATGTAGTACCACTCTCTCCAGTGGTTACCTCCTCTGCCATTCTAACCAGATGTCTATGTAGTACCACTCTCTCCAGTGGTTCCCTGAACTGCCATTCTAACCAGATGTCTAAATAGTACCACTCTCTCCAGTGGTTCCCTCCTCTCCCATTCTATCCAGATGTCTATGTAGTACTACTCTCTCCAGTGTTTCCCTCCTCTCCCATTCTATCCAGATGTCTATGTAGTACTACTCTCTCCAGTGTTTCCCTCCTCTGCCATTCTAACCAGATGTCTATATAGTACCACTCTCTGCAGCGGTTCCCTACTCTCCCATTCTAACCAGATGTCTGTGTAGTATCACTCTCTCCAGTGGTTCCCTGTTCTCCCATTCTAACCAGATGTCTATGTAGTACCACTACCTCCAGTGGTTCCCTCCTCTGCCATTCTAACCAGATGTTTATATAGTACCACTCTCTCCAGTGGTTCCCTCCTCTCCCATTCTAACCAGATGTCTGTGTAGTACCACTCTCTCCAGTGGTTCCCTCAACTGCCATTCTAACCAGATGGCTATGTAGTACCACTCTCTCCAGTGGTTCCCTACTCTCCCCTTCTAACCAGATGTCTATATAGTACCACTCTCTCCAATGGGTCCCTCCTCTGCCATTCTAACCAGATGTTTATATAGTACCACTCTCTCCAGTGGTTCCCTACTCTCCCATTCTAACCAGATGTCTATATAGTACCTCTCTCTCCATTGGGTCCCTCCTCTGCCATTCTAACCAGATGTCTATGTAGTACCAATCTCTCCAGTGGTTCCCTCTTCTGCCATTGGAACTAGATGTCTATGTAGTACCAATCTCTCCAGTGGTTCCCTCATCTGTCATTCTAACCAGATGTCTCTATAGTACCACTCACTCCAGTGCTTCCCTCCTCTCCCATTCTAACCAGATGTCTGTGTAGTACCACTCTCTCCAGTGGTTCCCTCAACTGCCATTCTAACCAGATGTCTATATAGTACCACTCTCTCCAGTGGTTCCCTCCTCTGCCATTCTAACCAGATGTCTATATAGTACCACTCTCTCCAATGGTTCCCTCCTCTGCCATTCTAACCAGATGTCTATGTAGTACCAATCTCTCCAGTGGTTCCCTCTTCTGCCATTGTAACTAGATGTCTATGTATTACCAATCTCTCCAGTGGTTCCCTCCTCTGTCATTCTAACCAGATGTCTCTATAGTACCACTCACTCCAGTGCTGCCCTCCTCTCCCATTCTAACCAGATGTCTGTGTAGTACCACTCTCTCCAGTGGTTCCCTCAACTGCCATTCTAACCAGATGTCTATATAGTACCACTCTCTCCAGTGGTTACCTCCTCTGCCATTCTAACCAGATGTCTATGTAGTACCACTCTCTCCAGTGGTTCCCTCAACTGCCATTCTAACCAGATGTCTATATAGTACCACTCTCTCCAGTGGTTCCCTCCTCTCCCAGTCTATCCAGATGTCTATGTAGTACTACTCTCTCCAGTGTTTCCCTCCTCTGCCATTCTAACCAGATGTCTATATAGTACCACTCTCTGCAGCGGTTCCCTACTCTCCCATTCTAACCAGATGTCTGTGTAGTATCACTCTCTCCAGTGGTTCCCTCCTCTGCCATTCTAACCAGATGTCTATGTAGTACCACTCTCTCCAGTGGTTCCCTGTTCTCCCATTCTAACCAGATGTCTATGTAGTACCACTCTCTCCAGTGGTTCCCTACTCTCCCATTCTAACCAGATGTCTATATAGTACCACTCTCTCCAATGGGTCCCTCCTCTGCCATTCTAACCAGATGTTTATATAGTACCACTCTCTCCAGTGGTTCCCTACTCTCCCATTCTAACCAGATGTCTATATAGTACCACTCTCTCCAATGGTTCCCTCCTCTGCCATTCTAACCAGATGATATATAGTACCACTCTCTCCAGTGCTTCCCTCCTGTTCCATTCTAACCAGAGGTCTATATAGTACCACTCTCTCCAGTGGTTCCCTCCTCTCCCATTCTAACCAGATGTCTATGTAGTACCAATCTCTCCAGTGGTTCCCTCCTCTGCCATTCTAACCTGATGTCTATATAGTACCACTCTCTCCAATGGTTCCCTCCTCTGCCATTCTAACCAGATGTCTATGTAGTACCAATCTCTCCAGTGGTTCCCTCTTCTGCCATTGTAACTAGATGTCTATGTAGTACCAATCTCTCCAGTGGTTCCCTCCTCTGTCATTCTAACCAGATGTCTCTGTAGTACCACTCACTCCAGTGCTTCCCTCCTCTCCCATTCTAACCAGATGTCTGTGTAGTACCACTCTCTCCAGTGGTTACCTCAACTGCCATTCTAACCAGATGTCTATATAGTACCACTCTCTCCAGTGGTTCCCTCCTATGCCATTCTAACCAGATGTCTATATAGTACCACTCTCTCCAATGGTTCCCTCCTCTGCCATTCTAACCAGATGTCTATGTAGTACCAATCTCTCCAGTGGTTCCCTCTTCTGCCATTGTAACTAGATGTCTATGTAGTACCAATCTCTCCAGTGGTTCCCTCCTCTGTCATTCTAACCAGATGTCTCTATAGTACCACTCTCTCCAATGGGTCCCTCCTCTGCCATTCTAACCAGATGTTTATATAGTACCACTCTCTCCAGTGGTTCCCTACTCTCCCATTCTAACCAGATGTCTATATAGTACCTCTCTCTCCAATGGGTCCCTCCTCTGCCATTCTAACCAGATGTCTATGTAGTACCAATCTCTCCAGTGGTTCCCTCTTCTGCCATTGTAACTAGATGTCTATGTAGTACCAATCTCTCCAGTGGTTCCCTCATCTGTCATTCTAACCAGATGTCTCTATAGTACCACTCACTCCAGTGCTTCCCTCCTCTCCCATTCTAACCAGATGTCTGTGTAGTACCACTCTCTCCAGTGGTTCCCTCAACTGCCATTCTAACCAGATGTCTATATAGTACCACTCTCTCCAGTGGTTCCCTCCTCTGCCATTCTAACCAGATGTCTATATAGTACCACTCTCTCCAATGGTTCCCTCCTCTGCCATTCTAACCAGATGTCTATGTAGTACCAATCTCTCCAGTGGTTCCCTCTTCTGCCATTGTAACTAGATGTCTATGTATTACCAATCTCTCCAGTGGTTCCCTCCTCTGTCATTCTAACCAGATGTCTCTATAGTACCACTCACTCCAGTGCTGCCCTCCTCTCCCATTCTAACCAGATGTCTGTGTAGTACCACTCTCTCCAGTGGTTCCCTCAACTGCCATTCTAACCAGATGTCTAGATAGTACCACTCTCTCCAGTGGTTACCTCCTCTGCCATTCTAACCAGATGTCTATGTAGTACCACTCTTTCCAGTGGTTCCCTCAACTGCCATTCTAACCAGATGTCTATATAGTACCACTCTCTCCAGTGGTTCCCTCCTCTCCCATTCTATCCAGATGTCTATGTAGTACTACTCTCTCCAGTGTTTCCCTCCTCTGCCATTCTAACCAGATGTCTATATAGTACCACTCTCTGCAGCGGTTCCCTACTCTCCCATTCTAACCAGATGTCTGTGTAGTATCACTCTCTCCAGTGGTTCCCTCCTCTGCCATTCTAACCAGATGTCTATGTAGTACCACTCTCTCCAGTGGTTCCCTGTTCTCCCATTCTAACCAGATGTCTATGTAGTACCACTACCTCCAGTGGTTCCCTCCTCTGCCATTCTAACCAGATGTTTATATAGTACCACTCTCTCCAGTGGTTCCCTCCTCTCCCATTCTAACCAGATGTCTGTGTAGTACCACTCTCTCCAGTGGTTCCCTCAACTGCCATTCTAACCAGATGTCTATGTAGTACCACTCTCTGCAGTGGTTCCCTCGTCTGCCATTCTAACCAGATGTCTATGTAGTACCACTCTCTCCAGTGGTTCCCTCCTCTGCCATTCTAACCAGATGTCTATGTAGTACCACTCTCTCCAGTGGTTCCCTACTCTCCCATTCTAACCAGATGTCTATATAGTACCACTCTCTCCAATGGGTCCCTCCTCTGCCATTCTAACCAGATGTTTATATAGTACCACTCTCTCCAGTGGTTCCCTACTCTCCCATTCTAACCAGATGTCTATATAGTACCACTCTCTCCAATGGTTCCCTCCTCTGCCATTCTAACCAGATGATATATAGTACCACTCTCTCCAGTGCTTCCCTCCTGTTCCATTCTAACCAGAGGTCTATATAGTACCACTCTCTCCAGTGGTTCCCTCCTCTCCCATTCTAACCAGATGTCTATGTAGTACCAATCTCTCCAGTGGTTCCCTCCTCTGCCATTCTAACCAGATGTCTATATAGTACCACTCTCTCCAATGGTTCCCTCCTCTGCCATTCTAACCAGATGTCTATGTAGTACCAATCTCTCCAGTGGTTCCCTCTTCTGCCATTGTAACTAGATGTCTATGTAGTACCAATCTCTCCAGTGGTTCCCTCCTCTGTCATTCTAACCAGATGTCTCTGTAGTACCACTCACTCCAGTGCTTCCCTCCTCTCCCATTCTAACCAGATGTCTGTGTAGTACCACTCTCTCCAGTGGTTCCCTCAACTGCCATTCTAACCAGATGTCTATATAGTACCACTCTCTCCAGTGGTTCCCTCCTCTGCCATTCTAACCAGATGTCTATATAGTACCACTCTCTCCAATGGTTCCCTCCTCTGCCATTCTAACCAGATGTCTATGTAGTACCAATCTCTCCAGTGGTTCCTTCTTCTGCCATTGTAACTAGATGTCTATGTAGTACCAATCTCTCCAGTGGTTCCCTCCTCTGTCATTCTAACCAGATGTCTCTATAGTACCACTCACTCCAGTGCTTCCCTCCTCTCCCATTCTAACCAGATGTCTGTGTAGTACCACTCTCTCCAGTGGTTCCCTCAACTGCCATTCTAACCAGATGTCTATATAGTACCACTCTCTCCAGTGGTTCCCTGTTCTCCCATTCTAACCAGATGTCTATATAGTACCACTCTCTCCAGTGCTTCCCTCCTGTGCCATTCTAACCAGAGGTCTATATAGTACCACTCTCTCCAGTGGTTCCCTCCTCTCCCATTCTAACCAGATGTCTATGTAGTACCACTCTATCAAGTGGTTCCCTCCTCTGCCATTCTAACCAGATGTTTATATAGTACCACTCTCTCCAGTAGTTCCCTCCTCTCCCATTCTAACCAGATGTCTGTGTAGTACCACTCTCTCCAGTGGTCCCCTCCTCTCCCATTCTAACCAGATGTCTATGTAGTACCACTCTCTCCAGTGGTTCCCTGCTCTCCCATTCTAACCAGATGTCTCTGTAGTACCACTACCTCCAGTGGTTCCCTCCTGTGCCATACTAACCAGATCCCTATATAGTACCACTCTCTCCAGTGGTTCCCTCCTCTGCCATTCTAACCAGATGTTTATATAGTACCACTCTCTCCAGTGGTTTCCTCCTCTCCCATTCTAACCAGATGCCTGTGTAGTACCACTCTCTCCAGTGGTTCCCTCAACTGCCATTCTAACCAGATGTCTATGTACTACCACTCTCTCCAATGGTTCCCTCGTCTGCCATTCTAACCAGATGTCTATGTAGTACCACTCTCTCCAGTGGTTCCCTCCTCTGCCATTCTAACCAGATGTCTATGTAGTACCACTCTCTCCAGTGGTTCCCTACTCTCCTATTCTAACCAGATGTCTATATAGTACCACTCTCTCCAATGGGTCCCTCCTCTGCCATTCTAACCAGAGGTTTATATAGTACCACTCTCTCCAGTGGTTCCCTACTCTCCCATTCTAAACAGATGTCTGTGTAGTACCACTCTCTCCAGTGGTTCCCTCGTCTGCCATTCTAACCTGATGTCTATACAGTACCTCTCTCTCCAATGGTTCCCTCCTTTGCCATTCTAACCAGATGTCTATATAGTACCACTCTCTGCAGCGGTTCCCTACTCTCACATTCTAACCAGATGCCTATGTAGTACCACTTTCTCCAGTGGTTCCCTCGTCTGCCATTCTAACCAGATGTCTATGTAGTACCTCTCTCTCCAGTGGTTCCCTCCTTTGCCATTCTAACCAGATGTCTATATAGTACCACTCGCTCCAGTGGTTCCCTCCTCTCCCATTCTAACCAGATGTCTATATAGTCCAACTCTCTCCAGTTGTTCCCTCCTCTCCCATTCTAAGCAGATGTCTATATAGTACCACTCTCTCCAATGGGTCCCTCCTCTGCCATTCTAACCAGATGTTTATATAGTACCACTCTCTCCAGTGGTTCCCTACTCTCCCATTCTAACCAGATGTCTATATAGTACCACTCTCTCCAATGGTTCCCTCCTCTGCCATTCTAACCAGATGTCTATATAGTACCACTCTCTCCAGTGGTCCACTCCATTCCCATTCTAACCAGATGTCTATATATTAACAATCTTTCAAGTGGTTCCCTCCTCTGCCATTCTAACCAGATGTCTATATAGTACCACTCTCTCCAATGGTTCCCTCCTCTGCCATTCTAACCAGATGTCTATGTAGTACCAATCTCTCCAGTGGTTCCCTCTTCTGCCATTGTAACTAGATGTCTATGTAGTACCAATCTCTCCAGTGGTTCCCTCCTCTGTCATTCTAACCAGATGTCTCTATAGTACCACTCACTCCAGTGCTTCCCTCCTCTCCCGTTCTAACCAGATGTCTGTGTAGTACCACTCTCTCCAGTGGTTCCCTCAACTGCCATTCTAACCAGATGTCTATATAGTACCACTCTCTCCAGTGGTTCCCTCCTCTGCCATTCTAACCAGATGTTTATATAGTACCACTCTCTCCAGTGGTTCCCTCCTCTGCCATTCTAACCAGATGTCTATATAGTACCACTCTCTCCAATGGTTCCCTCCTCTGCCATTCTAACCAGATGTCTATGTAGTACCAATCTCTCCAGTGGTTCCCTCTTCTGCCATTGTAACTAGATGTCTATGTAGTACCAATCTCTCCAGTGGTTCCCTCTTCTGCCATTGTAACTAGATGTCTATGTAGTACCAATCTCTCCAGTGGTTCCCTCCTCTGTCATTCTAACCAGATGTCTCTATAGTACCACTCACTCCAGTGCTTCCCTCCTCTCCCATTCTAACCAGATGTCTATGTAGTACCATTCTCTCCAGTGGTTCCCTCCTCTGCCATTCTAACCAGATGTTTATATAGTACCACTCTCTCCAGTGGTTCCCTACTCTCCCATTCTAACCAGATGTCTATATAGTACCACTCTCTCCAGTGGTTCCCTCCTTTGCCATTCTAACCAGATGATATATAGTACCACTCTCTCCAGTGGTCCCCTCCATTCCCATTCTAACCAGATGTCTATATATTACCAATCTTTCAAGTGGTTCCCTCCTCTGCCATTCTAACCAGATGTCTATGTAGAACCAATCTCTCCAGTGGTTCCCTCTTCTGCCATTGTAACTAGATGTCTATGTAGTACCAATCTCTCCAGTGGTTCCCTCCTCTGTCATTCTAACCAGATGTCTCTATAGTACCACTCACTCCAGTGCTTCCCTCCTCTCCCATTCTAACCAGATGTCTGTGTAGTACCACTCTCTCCAGTGGTTCCCTCAACTGCCATTCTAACCAGATGTCTATATAGTACCACTCTCTCCAGTGGTTCCCTCCTCTGCCATTCTAACCAGATGTCTATATAGTACCACTCTCTCCAATGGTTCCCTCCTCTGCCATTCTAACCAGATGTCTATGTAGTACCAATCTCTCCAGTGGTTCCCTCCTCTCCCATTCTAACCAGATGTCTATGTAGTACTACTCTCTCCAGTGTTTCCCTCCTCTGCCATTCTAACCAGATGTCTATATAGTACCACTCTCTGCAGCGGTTCCCTACTCTCCCATTCTAACCAGATGTCTGTGTAGTATCACTCTCTCCAGTGGTTCCCTCCTCTGCCATTCTAACCAGATGTCTATGTAGTACCACTCTCTCCAGTGGTTCCCTGTTCTCCCATTCTAACCAGATGTCTATATAGTACCACTCTCTCCAGTGCTTCCCTCCTGTGCCATTCTAACCAGATGTCTATATAGTACCACTCTCTCCAGTGGTTCCCTCCTCTCCCATTCTAACCAGATGTCTATGTAGTACCACTCTATCAAGTGGTTCCCTCCTCTGCCATTCTAACCAGATGTTTATATAGTACCACTCTCTCCAGTAGTTCCCTCCTCTCCCATTCTAACCAGATGTCTGTGTAGTACCACTCTCTCCAGTGGTTCCCTCAACTGCCATTCTAACCAGATGTCTATATAGTACCACTCTCTCCAGTGGTTCCCTGCTCTCCCATTCTAACCAGATGATTATGTAGTACCACTACCTCCAGTGGTTCCCTCCTCTGCCATTCTAACCAGATGTTTATATAGTACCACTCTCTCCAGTGGTTCCCTCCTCTCCCATTCTAACCAGATGTCTGTGTAGTACCACTCTCTCCAGTGGTTCCCTCAACTGCCATTCTAACCAGATGTCTATGTAGTACCACTCTCTCCAGTGGTTCCCTCGTCTGCCATTCTAACCAGATGTCTATGTAGTACCACTCTCTCCAGTGGTTCCCTCCTCTGCCATTCTAACCAGATGTCTATGTAGTACCACTCTCTCCAGTGGTTCCCTACTCTCCCCTTCTAACCAGATGTCTATATAGTACCACTCTCTCCAATGGGTCCCTCCTCTGCCATTCTAACCAGATGTTTATATAGTACCACTCTCTCCAGTGGTTCCCTACTCTCCCATTCAAACCAGATGTCTATATAGTACCACTCTCTCCAGTGGTTCCCTCCTCTGCCATTCTAACCAGATGATATATAGTACCACTCTCTCCAGTGGTCCCCTCCATTCCCATTCTAACCAGATGTCTATATATTACCAATCTTTCAAGTGGTTCCCTCCTCTGCCATTCTAAACAGATGTCTATATAGTACCACTCTCTCCAATGGTTCCCTACTCTGCCATTCTAACCAGATGTCTATGTAGTACCAATCTCTCCAGTGGGTCCCTCTTCTGCCATTGTAACTAGATGTCTATGTAGTACCAATCTCTCCAGTGGTTCCCTCCTCTGTCATTCTAACCAGATGTCTCTATAGTACCACTCACTCCAGTGCTTCCCTCCTCTCCCATTCTAACCAGATGTCTGTGTAGTACCACTCTCTCCAGTGGTTCCCTCCTCTGCCATTCTAACCAGATGTCTATATAGTACCACTCTCTCCAATGGTTCCCTCCTCTGCCATTCTAACCAGATGTCTATGTAGTACCAATCTCTCCAGTGGTTCCCTCTTCTGCCATTGTAACTAGATGTCTATGTAGTACCAATCTCTCCAGTGGTTCCCTCCTCTGTCATTCTAACCAGATGTCTCTATAGTACCACTCACTCCAGTGCTTCCCTCCTCTCCCATTCTAACCAGATGTCTGTGTAGTACCACTCTCTCCAGTTGTTCCCTCAACTGCCATTCTAACCAGATGTCTATATAGTACCACTCTCTCCAGTGGTTCCCTCCTCTGCCATTCTAACCAGATGTCTATATAGTACCACTCTCTCCAATGGTTCCCTCCTCTGCCATTCTAACCAGATGTCTATGTAGTACCAATCTCTCCAATGGTTCCCTCTTCTGCCATTGTAACTAGATGTCTATGTAGTACCAATCTCTCCAGTGGTTCCCTCCTCTGTCATTCTAACCAGATGTCTCTATAGTACCACTCACTCCAGTGCTTCCCTCCTCTCACATTCTAACCAGATGTCTGTGTAGTACCACTCTCTCCAGTGGTTCCCTCAACTGCCATTCTAACCAGATGTCTATATAATACCACTCTCTCCAGTGGTTACCTCCTCTGCCATTCTAACCAGATGTCTATGTAGTACCACTCTCTCCACTGGTTCCCTCAACTGCCATTCTAACCAGATGTCTATATAGTACCACTCTCTCCAGTGGTTCCCTCCTCTCCCATTCTATCCAGATGTCTATATAGTACCACTCTCTCCAGTGGTTCCCTCCTCTCCCATTCTAACCAGATGTCTATATAGTACCACTCTCTGCAGCGGTTCCCTACTCTCCCATTCTAACCAGATGCCTATGTAGTACCACTCTCTCCAGTGGTTCCCTCGTCTGCCATTCTAACCAGATGTCTATATAGTACCACTCGCTCCAGTGGTTCCCTCCTCTCCCATTCAAACCAGATGTCTATATAGTCCAACTCTCTCCAGTGGTTCCCTCCTCTCCCATTTTAACCAGATGTCTATATAGTACCACTCGCTCCAGTGGTTCCCTCCTCTCCCATTCTAACCAGATGTCTATATAGTCCAACTCTCTCCAGTTGTTCCCTCCTCTCCCATTCTAAGCAGATGTCTATATAGTACCACTCTCTCCAGTGGTTCCCTACTCTCCCATTCTAACCAGATGTCTATATAGTACCACTCTCTCCATTGGTTCCCTCCTCTCCCATTCTAAGCAGATGTCTATATAGTACCACTCTCTCCAATGGTTCCCTCCTCTCCCATTCTAACCAGATGCCTATATAATACCACTCTCTCCATTGGTTCCCTCCTCTGCCATTCTAACCAGATGTCTATATAGTACCACTCTCTCCAGTGGTTCTCTCCTCTGCCATTCTAACCAGATGTCTATATAGTACCACTCTCTCCAGTGGTTCCCTCCTCTCCCATGCTAACAAGATGTCTATATAGTACCACTCTCTCCAGTGGTTCCCTCCTCTCCCATTCTATCCAGATGTCTATATAGTACCACTCTCTCCATTGGTTCCCTCCTCTGCCATTCTAACCAGATGTCTATACAGTACCACTCTCTCCAGTGGTTCTCTCCTCTGCCATTCTAACCAGATGTCTATATAGTACCACTCTCTCCAGTGGTTCTCTCCTCTCCCATGCTAACAAGATGTCTATATAGTACCACTCTCTCCAGTGGTTCCCTCCTCTCCCATTCTATCCAGATGTCTATATAGTACCACTCTCTCCATTGGTTCCCTCCTCTGCCATTCTAACAAGATGTCTATATAGTACCACTCTCTCCAGTGGTTCCCTCCTCTCCCATTCTAACCAGATGTCTATATAGTACCACTCTCTCCAGTGGTTCCCTCCTCTCCCATTCTATCCAGATGTCTATATAGTACCACTCTCTCCAGTGGTTCCCTCCTCTCCCATTCTAACCAGATGTCTATATAATACCACTCTCTCCAGTGGTTCCCTCCTCTCCCATTCTAACCAGATGTCTATATAGTACCACTCTCTCCAGTGGTTCTCTCCTCTGCCATTCTAACCAGATGTCTATATAGTACCACTCTCTCCAGTGGTTCCCTCCTCTCCCATTCTATCCAGATGTCTATATAGTACCACTCGCTCCAGTGATTCCCTACTCTGCCATTCTAACCAGATGCCTATATAGTACCACTCTCTCCAGTGGTTCCCTCGTCTGCCATTCTAACCAGATGTCTATATAGTACCACTCTCTCCAGTGGTTCCCTCCTCTCCCATTCTAACCAGATGTCTATGTAGTACCACTCTCTCCAGTGGTTCCCTCCTCTGCCATTCTAACCAGATGATATATAGTACCACTCTCTCCAGTGGTTCCCTCATCTGCCATTCTAACCAGATGTCTATATAGTACCACTCTCTCCAGTGGTTCCCTCCTCTCCCATTCTAACCAGATGTCTATGTAGTACCACTCTCTCCAGTGGTTCCCTCCTCTGCCATTCTAACCAGATGATATATAGTACCACTCTCTCCAGTGGTTCCCTCCTCTGCCATTCTAAACAGATGTCTATATAGTACCACTCTCTCCAATGGTTCCCTCCTCTGCCATTCTAACCAGATGTCTATGTAGTACCAATCTCTCCAGTGGTTCCCTCCTCTCCCATTCTAACCAGATGTCTATGTAGTACCACTCACTCCAGTGCTTCCCTCCTCTCCCATTCTAACCAGATGTCTATGTAGTACCCCTCTCTCCAGTGGTTCCCTCCTCTGCCATTCTAACCAGATGTCTATATAGTACCACTCTCCAATGGTTCCCTCCTCTGCCATTCTAACCAGATGTCTATGTAGTACCAATCTCTCCAGTGGTTCCCTCCTCTGCCATTCTAACCAGATGTCTATGTAGTACCATTCTCTCCAGTGGTTCCCTCAACTGCCATTCTAACCAGATGTCTATATAGTACCACTCTCTCCAGTGGTTCCCTCCTCTGCCATTCTAACCAGATGTCTATATAGTACCACTCTCTGCAGCGGTTCCCTACTCTCCCATTCTAACCAGATGTCTGTGTAGTATCACTCTCTCCAGTGGTTCCCTCCTCTGCCATTCTAACCAGATGTCTATGTAGTACCACTCTCTCCAGTGGTTCCCTGTTCTCCCATTCTAACCAGATGTCTATATAGTACCACTCTCTCCAGTGCTTCCCTCCTGTGCCATTCTAACCAGATGTCTATATAGTACCACTCTCTCCAGTGGTTCCCTCCTCTCCCATTCTAACCAGATGTCTATGTAGTACCACTCTATCAAGTGGTTCCCTCCTCTGCCATTCTAACCAGATGTCTATATAGTACCACTCTCTCCAGTAGTTCCCTCCTCTCCCATTCTAACCAGATGTCTGTGTAGTACCACTCTCTCCAGTGGTTCCCTCAACTGCCATTCTAACCAGATGTCTATATAGTACCACTCTCTCCAGTGGTTCCCTGCTCTCCCATTCTAACCAGATGATTATGTAGTACCACTACCTCCAGTGGTTCCCTCCTCTGCCATTCTAACCAGATGTTTATATAGTACCACTCTCTCCAGTGGTTCCCTCCTCTCCCATTCTAACCAGATGTCTGTGTAGTACCACTCTCTCCAGTGGTTCCCTCAACTGCCATTCTAACCAGATGTCTATGTAGTACCACTCTCTCCAGTGGTTCCCTCGTCTGCCATTCTAACCAGATGTCTATGTAGTACCACTCTCTCCAGTGGTTCCCTCCTCTGCCATTCTAACCAGATGTCTATGTAGTACCACTCTCTCCAGTGGTTCCCTACTCTCCCCTTCTAACCAGATGTCTATATAGTACCACTCTCTCCAATGGGTCCCTCCTCTGCCATTCTAACCAGATGTTTATATAGTACCACTCTCTCCAGTGGTTCCCTACTCTCCCATTCAAACCAGATGTCTATATAGTACCACTCTCTCCAGTGGTTCCCTCCTCTGCCATTCTAACCAGATGATATATAGTACCACTCTCTCCAGTGGTCCCCTCCATTCCCATTCTAACCAGATGTCTATATATTACCAATCTTTCAAGTGGTTCCCTCCTCTGCCATTCTAAACAGATGTCTATATAGTACCACTCTCTCCAATGGTTCCCTACTCTGCCATTCTAACCAGATGTCTATGTAGTACCAATCTCTCCAGTGGGTCCCTCTTCTGCCATTGTAACTAGATGTCTATGTAGTACCAATCTCTCCAGTGGTTCCCTCCTCTGTCATTCTAACCAGATGTCTCTATAGTACCACTCACTCCAGTGCTTCCCTCCTCTCCCATTCTAACCAGATGTCTGTGTAGTACCACTCTCTCCAGTGGTTCCCTCCTCTGCCATTCTAACCAGATGTCTATATAGTACCACTCTCTCCAATGGTTCTCTCCTCTGCCATTCTAACCAGATGTCTATGTAGTACCAATCTCTCCAGTGGTTCCCTCTTCTGCCATTGTAACTAGATGTCTATGTAGTACCAATCTCTCCAGTGGTTCCCTCCTCTGTCATTCTAACCAGATGTCTCTATAGTACCACTCACTCCAGTGCTTCCCTCCTCTCCCATTCTAACCAGATGTCTGTGTAGTACCACTCTCTCCAGTGGTTCCCTCAACTGCCATTCTAACCAGATGTCTATATAGTACCACTCTCTCCAGTGGTTCCCTCCTCTGCCATTCTAACCAGATGTCTATATAGTACCACTCTCTCCAATGGTTCCCTCCTCTGCCATTCTAACCAGATGTCTATGTAGTACCAATCTCTCCAATGGTTCCCTCTTCTGCCATTGTAACTAGATGTCTATGTAGTACCAATCTCTCCAGTGGTTCCCTCCTCTGTCATTCTAACCAGATGTCTCTATAGTACCACTCACTCCAGTGCTTCCCTCCTCTCACATTCTAACCAGATGTCTGTGTAGTACCACTCTCTCCAGTGGTTCCCTCAACTGCCATTCTAACCAGATGTCTATATAATACCACTCTCTCCAGTGGTTACCTCCTCTGCCATTCTAACCAGATGTCTATGTAGTACCACTCTCTCCAGTGGTTCCCTCAACTGCCATTCTAACCAGATGTCTATATAGTACCACTCTCTCCAGTGGTTCCCTCCTCTCCCATTCTATCCAGATGTCTATATAGTACCACTCTCTCCAGTGGTTCCCTCCTCTCCCATTCTAACCAGATGTCTATATAGTACCACTCTCTGCAGCGGTTCCCTACTCTCCCATTCTAACCAGATGCCTATGTAGTACCACTCTCTCCAGTGGTTCCCTCGTCTGCCATTCTAACCAGATGTCTATATAGTACCACTCGCTCCAGTGGTTCCCTCCTCTCCCATTCAAACCAGATGTCTATATAGTCCAACTCTCTCCAGTGGTTCCCTCCTCTCCCATTTTAACCAGATGTCTATATAGTACCACTCGCTCCAGTGGTTCCCTCCTCTCCCATTCTAACCAGATGTCTATATAGTCCAACTCTCTCCAGTTGTTCCCTCCTCTCCCATTCTAAGCAGATGTCTATATAGTACCACTCTCTCCAGTGGTTCCCTACTCTCCCATTCTAACCAGATGTCTATATAGTACCACTCTCTCCATTGGTTCCCTCCTCTCCCATTCTAAGCAGATGTCTATATAGTACCACTCTCTCCAATGGTTCCCTCCTCTCCCATTCTAACCAGATGCCTATATAATACCACTCTCTCCATTGGTTCCCTCCTCTGCCATTCTAACCAGATGTCTATATAGTACCACTCTCTCCAGTGGTTCTCTCCTCTGCCATTCTAACCAGATGTCTATATAGTACCACTCTCTCCAGTGGTTCCCTCCTCTCCCATGCTAACAAGATGTCTATATAGTACCACTCTCTCCAGTGGTTCCCTCCTCTCCCATTCTATCCAGATGTCTATATAGTACCACTCTCTCCATTGGTTCCCTCCTCTGCCATTCTAACCAGATGTCTATACAGTACCACTCTCTCCAGTGGTTCTCTCCTCTGCCATTCTAACCAGATGTCTATATAGTACCACTCTCTCCAGTGGTTCTCTCCTCTCCCATGCTAACAAGATGTCTATATAGTACCACTCTCTCCAGTGGTTCCCTCCTCTCCCATTCTATCCAGATGTCTATATAGTACCACTCTCTCCATTGGTTCCCTCCTCTGCCATTCTAACCAGATGTCTATATAGTACCACTCTCTCCAGTGGTTCCCTCCTCTCCCATTCTAACCAGATGTCTATGTAGTACCACTCTCTCCAGTGGTTCCCTCCTCTGCCATTCTAACCAGATGATATATAGTACCACTCTCTCCAGTGGTTCCCTCATCTGCCATTCTAACCAGATGTCTATATAGTACCACTCTCTCCAGTGGTTCCCTCCTCTCCCATTCTAACCAGATGTCTATGTAGTACCACTCTCTCCAGTGGTTCCCTCCTCTGCCATTCTAACCAGATGATATATAGTACCACTCTCTCCAGTGGGTCCCTCCTCTGCCATTCTAAACAGATGTCTATATAGTACCACTCTCTCCAATGGTTCCCTCCTCTGCCATTCTAACCAGATGTCTATGTAGTACCAATCTCTCCAGTGGTTCCCTCCTCTCCCATTCTAACCAGATGTCTATGTAGTACCACTCACTCCAGTGCTTCCCTCCTCTCCCATTCTAACCAGATGTCTATGTAGTACCCCTCTCTCCAGTGGTTCCCTCCTCTGCCATTCTAACCAGATGTCTATATAGTACCACTCTCTCCAGTGGTTCCCTCAACTGCCATTCTAACCAGATGTCTATATAGTACCACTCTCTCCAGTGGTTCCCTCCTCTGCCATTCTAACCAGATGTCTATATAGTACCACTCTCCAATGGTTCCCTCCTCTGCCATTCTAACCAGATGTCTATGTAGTACCATTCTCTCCAGTGGTTCCCTCAACTGCCATTCTAACCAGATGTCTATATAGTACCACTCTCTCCAGTGGTTCCCTCCTCTCCCATTCTATCCAGATGTCTATGTAGTACTACTCTCTCCAGTGTTTCCCTCCTCTGCCATTCTAACCAGATGTCTATATAGTACCACTCTCTGCAGCGGTTCCCTACTCTCCCATTCTAACCAGATGTCTGTGTAGTATCACTCTCACCAGTGGTTCCCTCCTCTGCCATTCTAACCAGATGTTTATATAGTACCACTCACTCCAGTGGTTCCCTCCTCTGCCATTCTAACCAGATGTCTATGTAGTACCACTCTCTCCAGTGGTTCCCTCCTCTCCCATTCTAACCAGATGTCTATGTAGTACCACTCTATCAAGTGGTTCCCTCCTCTGCCATTCTAACCAGATGTTTATATAGTACCACTCTCTCCAGTAGTTCCCTCCTCTCCCATTCTAACCAGATGTCTGTGTAGTACCACTCTCTCCAGTGGTTCCCTCAACTGCCATTCTAACCAGATGTCTATATAGTACCACTCTCTCCAGTGGTTCCCTGCTCTCCCATTCTAACCAGATGATTATGTAGTACCACTACCTCCAGTGGTTCCCTCCTCTGCCATTCTAACCAGATGTTTATATAGCACCACTCTCTCCAGTGGTTCCCTCCTCTCCCATTCTAACCAGATGTCTGTGTAGTACCACTCTCTCCAGTGGTTCCCTCAACTGCCATTCTAACCAGATGTCTATGTAGTACCACTCTCTCCAGTGGTTCCCTCGTCTGCCATTCTAACCAGATGTCTATGTAGTACCACTCTCTCCAGTGGTTCCCTCCTCTGCCATTCTAACCAGATGTCTATGTAGTACCACTCTCTCCAGTGGTTCCCTACTCTCCCCTTCTAACCAGATGTCTATATAGTACCACTCTCTCCAATGGGTCCCTCCTCTGCCATTCTAACCAGATGTTTATATAGTACCACTCTCTCCAGTGGTTCCCTACTCTCCCATTCAAACCAGATGTCTATATAGTACCACTCTCTCCAGTGGTTCCCTCCTCTGCCATTCTAACCAGATGATATATAGTACCACTCTCTCCAGTGGTCCCCTCCATTCCCATTCTAACCAGATGTCTATATATTACCAATCTTTCAAGTGGTTCCCTCCTCTGCCATTCTAAACAGATGTCTATATAGTACCACTCTCTCCAATGGTTCCCTACTCTGCCATTCTAACCAGATGTCTATGTAGTACCAATCTCTCCAGTGGGTCCCTCTTCTGCCATTGTAACTAGATGTCTATGTAGTACCAATCTCTCCAGTGGTTCCCTCCTCTGTCATTCTAACCAGATGTCTCTATAGTACCACTCACTCCAGTGCTTCCCTCCTCTCCCATTCTAACCAGATGTCTGTGTAGTACCACTCTCTCCAGTGGTTCCCTCCTCTGCCATTCTAACCAGATGTCTATATAGTACCACTCTCTCCAATGGTTCCCTCCTCTGCCATTCTAACCAGATGTCTATGTAGTACCAATCTCTCCAGTGGTTCCCTCTTCTGCCATTGTAACTAGATGTCTATGTAGTACCAATCTCTCCAGTGGTTCCCTCCTCTGTCATTCTAACCAGATGTCTCTATAGTACCACTCACTCCAGTGCTTCCCTCCTCTCCCATTCTAACCAGATGTCTGTGTAGTACCACTCTCTCCAGTGGTTCCCTCAACTGCCATTCTAACCAGATGTCTATATAGTACCACTCTCTCCAGTGGTTCCCTCCTCTGCCATTCTAACCAGATGTCTATATAGTACCACTCTCTCCAATGGTTCCCTCCTCTGCCATTCTAACCAGATGTCTATGTAGTACCAATCTCTCCAATGGTTCCCTCTTCTGCCATTGTAACTAGATGTCTATGTAGTACCAATCTCTCCAGTGGTTCCCTCCTCTGTCATTCTAACCAGATGTCTCTATAGTACCACTCACTCCAGTGCTTCCCTCCTCTCACATTCTAACCAGATGTCTGTGTAGTACCACTCTCTCCAGTGGTTCCCTCAACTGCCATTCTAACCAGATGTCTATATAATACCACTCTCTCCAGTGGTTACCTCCTCTGCCATTCTAACCAGATGTCTATGTAGTACCACTCTCTCCAGTGGTTCCCTCAACTGCCATTCTAACCAGATGTCTATATAGTACCACTCTCTCCAGTGGTTCCCTCCTCTCCCATTCTATCCAGATGTCTATATAGTACCACTCTCTCCAGTGGTTCCCTCCTCTCCCATTCTAACCAGATGTCTATATAGTACCACTCTCTGCAGCGGTTCCCTACTCTCCCATTCTAACCAGATGCCTATGTAGTACCACTCTCTCCAGTGGTTCCCTCGTCTGCCATTCTAACCAGATGTCTATATAGTACCACGCGCTCCAGTGGTTCCCTCCTCTCCCATTCAAACCAGATGTCTATATAGTCCAACTCTCTCCAGTGGTTCCCTCCTCTCCCATTTTAACCAGATGTCTATATAGTACCACTCGCTCCAGTGGTTCCCTCCTCTCCCATTCTAACCAGATGTCTATATAGTCCAACTCTCTCCAGTTGTTCCCTCCTCTCCCATTCTAAGCAGATGTCTATATAGTACCACTCTCTCCAGTGGTTCCCTACTCTCCCATTCTAACCAGATGTCTATATAGTACCACTCTCTCCATTGGTTCCCTCCTCTCCCATTCTAAGCAGATGTCTATATAGTACCACTCTCTCCAATGGTTCCCTCCTCTCCCATTCTAACCAGATGCCTATATAATACCACTCTCTCCATTGGTTCCCTCCTCTGCCATTCTAACCAGATGTCTATATAGTACCACTCTCTCCAGTGGTTCTCTCCTCTGCCATTCTAACCAGATGTCTATATAGTACCACTCTCTCCAGTGGTTCCCTCCTCTCCCATGCTAACAAGATGTCTATATAGTACCACTCTCTCCAGTGGTTCCCTCCTCTCCCATTCTATCCAGATGTCTATATAGTACCACTCTCTCCATTGGTTCCCTCCTCTGCCATTCTAACCAGATGTCTATACAGTACCACTCTCTCCAGTGGTTCTCTCCTCTGCCATTCTAACCAGATGTCTATATAGTACCACTCTCTCCAGTGGTTCTCTCCTCTCCCATGCTAACAAGATGTCTATATAGTACCACTCTCTCCAGTGGTTCCCTCCTCTCCCATTCTATCCAGATGTCTATATAGTACCACTCTCTCCATTGGTTCCCTCCTCTGCCATTCTAACAAGATGTCTATATAGTACCACTCTCTCCAGTGGTTCCCTCCTCTCCCATTCTAACCAGATGTCTATATAGTACCACTCTCTCCAGTGGTTCCCTCCTCTCCCATTCTATCCAGATGTCTATATAGTACCACTCTCTCCAGTGGTTCCCTCCTCTCCCATTCTAACCAGATGTCTATATAATACCACTCTCTCCAGTGGTTCCCTCCTCTCCCATTCTAACCAGATGTCTATATAGTACCACTCTCTCCAGTGGTTCTCTCCTCTGCCATTCTAACCAGATGTCTATATAGTACCACTCTCTCCAGTGGTTCCCTCCTCTCCCATTCTATCCAGATGTCTATATAGTACCACTCGCTCCAGTGATTCCCTACTCTGCCATTCTAACCAGATGCCTATATAGTACCACTCTCTCCAGTGGTTCCCTCGTCTGCCATTCTAACCAGATGTCTATATAGTACCACTCTCTCCAGTGGTTCCCTCCTCTCCCATTCTAACCAGATGTCTATGTAGTACCACTCTCTCCAGTGGTTCCCTCCTCTGCCATTCTAACCAGATGATATATAGTACCACTCTCTCCAGTGGTTCCCTCATCTGCCATTCTAACCAGATGTCTATATAGTACCACTCTCTCCAGTGGTTCCCTCCTCTCCCATTCTAACCAGATGTCTATGTAGTACCACTCTCTCCAGTGGTTCCCTCCTCTGCCATTCTAACCAGATGATATATAGTACCACTCTCTCCAGTGGTTCCCTCCTCTGCCATTCTAAACAGATGTCTATATAGTACCACTCTCTCCAATGGTTCCCTCCTCTGCCATTCTAACCAGATGTCTATGTAGTACCAATCTCTCCAGTGGTTCCCTCCTCTCCCATTCTAACCAGATGTCTATGTAGTACCACTCACTCCAGTGCTTCCCTCTTCTCCCATTCTAACCAGATGTCTATGTAGTACCACTCTCTCCAGTGGTTCCCTCCTCTGCCATTCTAACCAGATGTCTATATAGTACCACTCTCTCCAGTGGTTCCCTCAACTGCCATTCTAACCAGATGTCTATATAGTACCACTCTCTCCAGTGGTTCCCTCCTCTGCCATTCTAACCAGATGTCTATATAGTACCACTCTCCAATGGTTCCCTCCTCTGCCATTCTAACCAGATGTCTATGTAGTACCAATCTCTCCAGTGGTTCCCTCCTCTGCCATTCTAACCAGATGTTTATGTAGTACCATTCTCTCCAGTGGTTCCCTCAACTGCCATTCTAACCAGATGTCTATATAGTACCACTCTCTCCAGTGGTTCCCTCCTCTCCCATTCTATCCAGATGTCTATGTAGTACTACTCTCTCCAGTGTTTCCCTCCTCTGCCATTCAAACCAGATGTCTATATAGTACCACTCTCTGCAGCGGTTCCCTACTCTCCCATTCTAACCAGATGTCTGTGTAGTATCACTCTCACCAGTGGTTCCCTCCTCTGCCATTCTAACCAGATGTTTATATAGTACCACTCACTCCAGTGGTTCCCTCCTCTGCCATTCTAACCAGATGTCTATGTAGTACCACTCTCTCCAGTGGTTCCCTGTTCTCCCATTCTAACCAGATGTCTATATAGTACCACTCTCTCCAGTGCTTCCCTCCTGTGCCATTCTAACCAGATGTCTATATAATACCACTCTCTCCAGTGGTTCCCTCAACTGCCATTCTAACCAGATGTCTATATAGTACCACTCTCTCCAGTGGTTCCCTCCTCTCCCATTCTATCCAGATGTCTATGTAGTACTACTCTCTCCAGTGTTTCCCTCCTCTGCCATTCTAACCAGATGTCTATATAGTACCACTCTCTCCGGTGGTTCTCTACTCTCCCATTCTAACCAGATGTCTATATAGTACCTCTCTCTCCAATGGGTCCCTCCTCTGCCATTCTAACCAGATGTTTATATAGTACCACTCTCTCCAGTGGTTCCCTACTCTCCCATTCTAACCAGATGTCTATATAGTACCACTCTCTCCAGTGGTTCCCTCCTCTGCCATTCTAACCAGATGATATATAGTACCACTCTCTCCAGTGGTCCTCTCCATTCCCATTCTAACCAGATGTCTATATAGTACCACTCTCTCCGATGGTTCCCTCCTCTGCCATTCTAACCAGATGTCTATGTAGTACCAATCTCTCCAGTGGTTCCCTCTTCTGCCATTGTAACTAGATGTCTATGTAGTACCAATCTCTCCAGTGGTTCCCTCCTCTGTCATTCTAACCAGATGTCTCTATAGTACCACTCACTCCAGTGCTTCCCTCCTCTCCCATTCTAACCAGATGTCTGTGTAGTACCACTCTCTCCAGTGGTTCCCTCAACTGCCATTCTAACCAGATGTCTTTATAGTACCACTCTCTCCAGTGGTTCCCTCCTCTGCCATTCTAACCAGATGTCTATATAGTACCACTCTCTCCAGTGGTTCCCACCTCTCCCATTCTAACCAGATGTCTATATAGTACCACTCTCTCCAGTGGTTCCCTCCTCTCCCATTCTAACCAGATGTCTATGTAGTACCACTCTCTCCAGTGGTTCCCTCAACTGCCATTCTAACCAGATGTCTATATAGTACCACTCTCTCCAGTGGTTACCTCCTCTGCCATTCTAACCAGATGTCTATGTAGTACCACTCTCTCCAGTGGTTCCCTCAACTGCCATTCTAACCAGATGTCTATATAGTACCACTCTCTCCAGTGGTTCCCTCCTCTCCCATTCTATCAAGATGTCTATGTAGTACTACTCTCTCCAGTGTTTCCCTCCTCTGCCATTCTAACCAGATGTCTATATAGTACCACTCTCTGCAGCGGTTCCCTACTCTCCCATTCTAACCAGATGTCTGTGTAGTATCACTCTCTCCAGTGGTTCCCTCCTCTGCCATTCTAACCAGATGTCTATGTAGTACCACTCTCTCCAGTGGTTCCCTGTTCTCCCATTCTAACCAGATGTCTATATAGTACCACTCACTCCAGTGCTTCCCTCCTCTCCCATTCAAACCAGATGTCTATATAGTACCACTCTCTCCAGTGGTTCCCTCCTCTCCCATTTTAACCAGATGTCTATATAGTACCACTCGCTCCAGTGGTTCCCTCCTCTCCCATTCTAACCAGATGTCTATATAGTCCAACTCTCTCCAGTTGTTCCCTCCTCTCCCATTCTAAGCAGATGTCTATATAGTACCACTCTCTCCAGTGGTTCCCTACTCTCCCATTCTAACCAGATGTCTATATAGTACCACTCTCTCCATTGGTTCCCTCCTCTCCCATTCTAAGCAGATGTCTATATAGTACCACTCTCTCCAATGGTTCCCTCCTCTCCCATTCTAACCAGATGCCTATATAATACCACTCTCTCCATTGGTTCCCTCCTCTGCCATTCTAACCAGATGTCTATATAGTACCACTCTCTCCAGTGGTTCTCTCCTCTGCCATTCTAACCAGATGTCTATATAGTACCACTCTCTCCAGTGGTTCCCTCCTCTCCCATGCTAACAAGATGTCTATATAGTACCACTCTCTCCAGTGGTTCCCTCCTCTCCCATTCTATCCAGATGTCTATATAGTACCACTCTCTCCATTGGTTCCCTCCTCTGCCATTCTAACCAGATGTCTATACAGTACCACTCTCTCCAGTGGTTCTCTCCTCTGCCATTCTAACCAGATGTCTATATAGTACCACTCTCTCCAGTGGTTCTCTCCTCTCCCATGCTAACAAGATGTCTATATAGAACCACTCTCTCCAGTGGTTCCCTCCTCTCCCATTCTATCCAGATGTCTATATAGTACCACTCTCTCCATTGGTTCCCTCCTCTGCCATTCTAACAAGATGTCTATATAGTACCACTCTCTCCAGTGGTTCCCTCCTCTCCCATTCTAACCAGATGTCTATATAGTACCACTCTCTCCAGTGGTTCCCTCCTCTCCCATTCTATCCAGATGTCTATATAGTACCACTCTCTCCAGTGGTTCCCTCCTCTCCCATTCTAACCAGATGTCTATATAATACCACTCTCTCCAGTGGTTCCCTCCTCTCCCATTCTAACCAGATGTCTATATAGTACCACTCTCTCCAGTGGTTCTCTCCTCTGCCATTCTAACCAGATGTCTATATAGTACCACTCTCTCCAGTGGTTCCCTCCTCTCCCATTCTATCCAGATGTCTATATAGTACCACTCGCTCCAGTGATTCCCTACTCTGCCATTCTAACCAGATGCCTATATAGTACCACTCTCTCCAGTGGTTCCCTCGTCTGCCATTCTAACCAGATGTCTATATAGTACCACTCTCTCCAGTGGTTCCCTCCTCTCCCATTCTAACCAGATGTCTATGTAGTACCACTCTCTCCAGTGGTTCCCTCCTCTGCCATTCTAACCAGATGATATATAGTACCACTCTCTCCAGTGGTTCCCTCATCTGCCATTCTAACCAGATGTCTATATAGTACCACTCTCTCCAGTGGTTCCCTCCTCTCCCATTCTAACCAGATGTCTATGTAGTACCACTCTCTCCAGTGGTTCCCTCCTCTGCCATTCTAACCAGATGATATATAGTACCACTCTCTCCAGTGGTTCCCTCCTCTGCCATTCTAACCAGATGTCTATGTAGTACCAATCTCTCCAGTGGGTCCCTCTTCTGCCATTGTAACTAGACGTCTATGTAGTACCAATCTCTCCAGTGGTTCCCTCCTCTGTCATTCTAACCAGATGTCTCTATAGTACCACTCACTCCAGTGCTTCCCTCCTCTCCCAATCTAACCAGATGTCTGTGTAGTACCACTCTCTCCAGTGGTTCCCTCCTCTGCCATTCTAACCAGATGTCTATATAGTACCACTCTCTCCAATGGTTCCCTCCTCTGCCATTCTAACCAGATGTCTATGTAGTACGAATCTCTCCAGTGGTTCCCTCCTCTGTCATTCTAACCAGATGTCTCTATAGTACCACTCACTCCAGTGCTTCCCTCCTCTCCCATTCTAACCAGATGTCTGTGTAGTACCACTCTCTCCAGTGGTTCTCTCAACTGCCATTCTAACCAGATGTCTATATAGTACCACTCGCTCCAGTGGTTCCCTCCTCTGCCATTCTAACCAGATGTCTATATAGTACCACTCTCTCCAATGGTTCCCTCCTCTGCCATTCTAACCAGATGTCTATGTAGTACCAATCTCTCCAGTGGTTCCCTCTTCTGCCATTGTAACTAGATGTCTATGTAGTACCAATCTCTCCAGTGGTTCCCTCCTCTGTCATTCTAACCAGATGTCTCTATAGTACCACTCACTCCAGTGCTCCCCTCCTCTGCCATTCTAACCAGATGTCTATGTAGTACCACTCTCTCCAGTGGTTCCCTCAACTGCCATTCTAACCAGATGTCTATATAGTACCACTCTCTCCAGTGGTTCCCTGCTCTCCCATTCTAACCAGATGTCTATGTAGTACCACTACCTCCAGTGGTTCCCTCCTCTGCCATTCTAACCAGATGTCTATATATTACCACTCTCTCCAGTGGTTCCCTCAACTGCCATTCTAACCAGATGTCTATATAGTACCACTCTCTCCAGTGGTTCCCTCCTCTCCCATTCTATCCAGATGTCTATGTAGTACTACTCTCTCCAGTGTTTCCCTCCTCTGCCATTCTAACCAGATGTCTATATAGTACCACTCTCTGCAGCGTTTCCCTACTCTCCCATTCTAACCAGATGTCTGTGTAGTATCACTCTCTCCAGTGGTTCCCTCCTCTGCCATTCTAACCAGATGTCTATGTAGTACCACTCTCTCCAGTGGTTCCCTGTTCTCCCATTCTAACCAGATGTCTATATAGTACCACTCTCTCCAGTGCTTCCCTCCTGTGCCATTCTAACCAGAGGTCTATATAGTACCACTCTCTCCAGTGGTTCCCTCCTCTCCCATTCTAACCAGATGTCTATGTAGTACCACTCTATCAAGTGGTTCCCTCCTCTGCCATTCTAACCAGATGTTTATATAGTACCACTCTCTCCAGTAGTTCCCTCCTCTCCCATTCTAACCAGATGTCTGTGTAGTACCACTCTCTCCAGTGGTTCCCTCAACTGCCATTCTAACCAGATGTCTATATAGTACCACTCTCTCCAGTGATTCCCTGCTCTCCCATTCTAACTAGATGTCTATGTAGTACCACTACCTCCAGTGGTTCCCTCCTCTGCCATTCTAACCATTTGTTTATATAGTACCACTCTCTCCAGTGGTTCCCTCCTCTCCCATTCTAACCAGATGCCTGTGTAGTACCACTCTCTCCAGTGGTTCCCTCAACTGCCATTCTAACCAGATGTCTATGTAGTACCACTCTCTCCAGTGGTTCCCTCGTCTGCCATTCTAACCAGATGTCTATGTAGTACCACTCTCTCCAGTGGTTCCCTCCTCTGCCATTCTAACCAGATGTCTATGTAGTACCACTCTCTCCAGTGGTTCCCTACTCTCCCATTCTAACCAGATGTCTATATAGTACCACTCTCTCCAATGGGTCCCTCCTCTGCCATTCTAACCAGAGGTTTATATAGTACCACTCTCACCAGTGGTTCCCTCCTCTGCCATTCTAACCAGATGTCTATATAGTACCACTCTCTCCAATGGTTACCTCCTTTGCCATTGTAACCACATGTCTATATAGTACCACTCGCTCCAGTGGTTCCCTCCTCTGCCATTCTAACCAGATGTCTATGTAGTACCACTCTCTCCAGTGGTTCCCTGTTCTCCCATTCTAACCAGATGTCTATATAGTACCACTCTCTCCAGTGCTTCCCTCCTGTGCCATTCTAACCAGAGGTCTATATAGTACCACTCTCTCCAGTGGTTCCCTCCTCTCCCATTCTAACCAGATGTCTATGTAGTACCACTCTATCAAGTGGTTCCCTCCTCTGCCATTCTAACCAGATGTCTATATAGTACCACTCTCTCCAATGGTTACCTCCTTTGCCATTGTAACCACATGTCTATATAGTACCACTCGCTCCAGTGGTTCCCTCCTCTGCCATTCTAACCAGATGTCTATGTAGTACCACTCTCTCCAGTGGTTCCCTGTTCTCCCATTCTAACCAGATGTCTATATAGTACCACTCTCTCCAGTGCTTCCCTCCTGTGCCATTCTAACCAGAGGTCTATATAGTACCACTCTCTCCAGTGGTTCCCTCCTCTCCCATTCTAACCAGATGTCTATGTAGTACCACTCTATCAAGTGGTTCCCTCCTCTGCCATTCTAACCAGATGTTTATATAGTACCACTCTCTCCAGTAGTTCCCTCCTCTCCCATTCTAACCAGATGTCTGTGTAGTACCACTCTCTCCAGTGGTTCCCTCAACTGCCATTCTAACCAGATGTCTATATAGTACCACTCTCTCCAGTGGTTCCCTGCTCTCCCATTCTAACCAGATGTCTATGTAGTACCACTACCTCCAGTGGTTCCCTCCTCTGCCATTCTAACCATTTGTTTATATAGTACCACTCTCTCCAGTGGTTCCCTCCTCTCCCATTCTAACCAGATGCCTGTGTAGTACCACTCTCTCCAGTGGTTCCCTCAACTGCCATTCTAACCAGATGTCTATGTAGTACCACTCTCTCCAGTGGTTCCCTCGTCTGCCATTCTAACCAGATGTCTATGTAGTACCACTCTCTCCAGTGGTTCCCTCCTCTGCCATTCTAACCAGATGTCTATGTAGTACCACTCTCTCCAGTGGTTCCCTACTCTCCCATTCTAACCAGATGTCTATATAGTACCACTCTCTCCAATGGGTCCCTCCTCTGCCATTCTAACCAGAGGTTTATATAGTACCACTCTCACCAGTGGTTCCCTCCTCTGCCATTCTAACCAGATGTCTATATAGTACCACTCTCTCCAATGGTTACCTCCTTTGCCATTGTAACCACATGTCTATATAGTACCACTCGCTCCAGTGGTTCCCTCCTCTGCCATTCTAACCAGATGTCTATATAGTCCAACTCTCTCCAGTTGTTCCCTCCTCTCCCATTCTAAGCAGATGTCTATATAGTACCACTCTCTCCAATGGGTCCCTCCTCTGCCATTCTAACCAGATGTCTATATAGTCCAACTCTCTCCAGTTGTTCCCTCCTCTCCCATTCTAACCAGATGTCTATATAGTACCACTCTCTCCATTGGTTCCCTCCTCTGCCATTCTAACCAGATGTCTATATAGTACCACTCTCTCCAGTGGTTCTCTCCTCTGCCATTCTAACCAGATGTCTATATAGTCCAACTCTCTCCAGTTGTTCCCTCCTCTCCCATTCTAACCAGATGTCTATATAGTACCACTCTCTCCAATGGTTACCTCCTCTGCCATTCTAACCAGATGTCTATATAGTACCACTCTCTCCTGTGGTTCTCTCCTCTGCCATTCTAACCAGATGTCTATATAGTACCACTCTCACCAGTGGTTCCCTCCTCTCCCATTCTATCCAGATGTCTATATAGTACCACTCTCTCCAATGGTTACCTCCTCTGCCATTCTAACCAGATGTCTATATAGTACCACTCTCTCCAGTGGTTCCCTCCTCTGCCATTCTAACCAGATGTCTATATAGTACCACTCTCTCCAGTGGTTCCCTCATCTGCCATTCTAACCAGATGTCTATATAGTACCACTCTCTCCAGTGGTTCCCTCCTCTCCCATTCTAACCAGATGTCTATGTAGTACCACTCTCTCCAGTGGTTCCCTCCTCTGCCATTCTAACCAGATGTCTATGTAGTACCAATCTCTCCAGTGGTTACTTCCTCTGCCATTCTAACCAGATGTCTATATAGTACCAATCTCTCCAGTGGTTCCCTTTTCTCCCATTCTAACCAGATGTCTATATAGTACCACTCTCTCCAGTGGTTCCCTCCTCTGCCATTCTAACCAGATGTCTCTATAGTACCACTCTCTCCAGGGGTTCCCTCCTCTCCCATTCTAACCAAATGTCTCCATAGTACCAATCTGTCCAGTGGTTCCCTCCTCTCCCATCCAAACCAGATGACTATATAGTACCACTCTTTCCAGTGGTTCCCTCGTCTGCCATTCTAACCAGATGTCTATATAGTACCACTCTCTCCAGTGGTTCCCTCCTTTGCCATTCTAACTAGATGTCTATGTAGTACCACTCTATCAAGTGGTTCCCTCCTCTGCCATTCTAACCAGATGATATATAGTACCACTCTCTCCAGTGGGTCCCTCCTCTGCCATCCTAACCAGATGTCTATATAGTACCACTCTCTCCAGTGGTCCCCTCCTCTGCCATTCTAACCAGATGTCTATATAGTACCACTCTATCCAGTGGTCCCCTCCTCTCCCATTCTAACGAGATGTCTATATAGTACCACTCTCTCCAGTGGTCCCCTCCTCTCTCATTCTAACCAGATGTCTATGTAGTAGCACTCTCTCCAGTGGTTCCCTCCTCTCTCATTCTAACCAGATGTCTATATAGTACCACTCTCTCCAGCGGTTCCCTACTCTCCCATTCTAACCAGATGTCTGTGTAGTATCACTCTCTCCAGTGGTTCCCTCCTGTGCCATTCTAACCAGATGTCTATGTAGTACCACTCTCTCCAGTGGTTCCCTGTTCTCCCATTCTAACCAGATGTCTATATAGTACCACTCTCTCCAGTGCTTCCCTCCTGTGCCATTCTAACCAGATGTCTATGTAGTACCACTCTCTCCAGTGGTTCCCTCGTCTGCCATTCTAACCAGATGTCTATGTAGTACCAATCTCTCCAGTGGGTCCCTCTTCTGCCATTGTAACTAGATGTCTATGTAGTACCACTCTCTCCAGTGGTTCCCTCCTTTGCCATTCTAACCAGATGTCTATATAGTACCACTCTCTCCAGTGGTTACCTCCTCTGCCATTCTAACCAGATGTCTATGTAGTACTTCTCTCTCCAGTGGTTCCCTCCTCTCCCATTCTAACCAGATGTCTATATAGTACCACTCTCTCCAATGGTTCCCTCCTCTGCCATTCTAACCAGATGTTTATATAGTACCACTCTCTCCAGTGGTTCCCTACTCTCCCATTCTAACCAGATGTCTGTGTAGTACCACTCTCTCCAGTGGTTCCCTCAACTGCCATTCTAACCAGATGTCTATGTAGTACCACTCTCTCCAGTGGGTCCCTCGTCTGCCATTCTAACCAGATATCTATGTAGTACCTCTCTCTCCAGTGGTTCCCTCCTTTGCCATTCTAACCAGATGTCTATATAGTACCACTCTCTCCAGTGGTTACCTCCTCTGCCATTCTAACCAGATGTCTATGTAGTACCACTCTCTCCAGTGGTTCCCTCCTCTCCCATTCTAACCAGATGTCTATATAGTACCACTCTCTCCAATGGTTCCCTCCTGTGCGATTCTAACCAGATGTCTATATAGTACCACTCTCTCCAATGGTTCCCTCCTCTGCCATTCTAACCAGATGTCTATATAGTACCACTCTCTCCAGTGGTTCCCTCCTGTGCCATTCTAACCAGATGTCTATATAGTACCACTCTCTCCAATGGTTCCCTCCTCTGCCATTCTAACCAGATGTCTCTATAGTACCACTCTCTCCAGGGGTTCCCTCCTCTCCCATTCTAACCAAATGTCTCCATAGTACCAATCTGTCCAGTGGTTCCCTTTTCTCCCATTCTAACCAGATGTCTATATAGTACCACTCTCTCCAGTGGTTCCCTCCTCTCCCATCCAATCCAGATGACTATATAGTACCACTCGCCCCAGTGGTTCCCTCCTCTGCCATTCTAACCAGATGTCTATGTAGTACCACTCTTTCCAGTGGTTCCCTCGTCTGCCATTCTAACCAGATGTCTATATAGTACCACTCTCTCCAGTGGTTCCCTCCTTTGCCATTCTAACTAGATGTCTATGTAGTACCACTCTATCAAGTGGTTCCCTCCTCTGCCATTCTAACCAGATGATATATAGTACCACTCTCTCCAGTGGGTCCCTCCTCTGCCATCCTACCCAGATGTCTATATAGTACCACTCTCTCCAGTGGTCCCCTCCTCTGCCATTCTAACCAGATGTCTATATAGTACCACTCTATCCAGTGGTCCCGTCCTCTCCCATTCTAACGAGATGTCTATATAGTACCACTCTCTCCAGTGGTCCCCTCCTCTCTCATTCTAACCAGATGTCTATGTAGTAGCACTCTCTCTAGTGGTTCCCTCCTCTCTCATTCTAACCAGATGTCTATATAGTACCACTCTCTCCAGCGGTTCCCTACTCTCCCATTCTAACCAGATGTCTGTGTAGTATCACTCTCTCCAGTGGTTCCCTCCTGTGCCATTCTAACCAGATGTCTATGTAGTACCACTCTCTCCAGTGGTTCCCTGTTCTCCCATTCTAACCAGATGTCTATATAGTACCACTCTCTCCAGTGCTTCCCTCCTGTGCCATTCTAACCAGATGTCTATGTAGAACCACTCTCTCCAGTGGTTCCCTCGTCTGCCATTCTAACCAGATGTCTATGTAGTACCACTCTCTCCAGTGGTTCCCTCCTTTGCCATTCTAACCAGATGTCTATATAGTACCACTCTCTCCAGTGGTTACCTCCTCTGCCATTCTAACAAGATGTCTATGTAGTACTTCTCTCTCCAGTGGTTCCCTCCTCTCCCATTCTAACCAGATGTCTATATAGTACCACTCTCTCCAATGGTTCCCTCCTCTGCCATTCTAACCAGATGTTTATATAGTACCACTCTCTCCAGTGGTTCCCTACTCTCCCATTCTAACCAGATGTCTGTGTAGTACCACTCTCTCCAGTGGTTCCCTCAACTGCCATTCTAACCAGATGTCTATGTAGTACCACTCTCTCCAGTGGGTCCCTCGTCTGCCATTCTAACCAGATATCTATGTAGTACCTCTCTCTCCAGTGGTTCCCTCCTTTGCCATTCTAACCAGATGTCTATATAGTACACTCTCTCCAGTGGTTACCTCCTCTGCCATTCTAACCAGATGTCTATGTAGTACCACTCTCTCCAGTGGTTCCCTCCTCTCCCATTCTAACCAGATGTCTATATAGTACCACTCTCTCCAATGGTTCCCTCCTGTGCCATTCTAACCAGATGTCTATATAGTACCACTCTCTCCAATGGTTCCCTCCTCTGCCATTCTAACCAGATGTCTATATAGTACCACTCTCTCCAGTGGTTCCCTCCTCTGCCATTCTAACCAGATGTCTATATAGTACCACTCTATCCACTGATCCCCTCCTTGGCCATTCTAACCAAATGTCTATATAGTACCACTCTCTCCAGTGGTTACCTCCTCTGCCATTCTAACCAGATGTCTATGTAGTACCACTCTCTCCAGTGGTTCCCTGTTCTCCCATACTAACCAGATGTCTATATAGTACCACTCTCTCCAGTGCTTCCTTCCTGTGCCATTCTAACCAGATCTCTATATAGTACCACTCTCTCCAGTGGTTCCCTCCTCTCCTATTCTAACCAGATGTCTATATAGTACCACTCTCTCCAGTGGTTCCCTCCTCTCCCATTCTAACCAGATGTCTATATAGTACCACTCTCTCCAGTGGTTCCCTCCTCTCCCATTCTAACCAGATGTCTATATAGTACCACTCTCTCCAGTGGTTCTCTCCTCTGCCATTCTAACCAGATGTCTATATAGTACCACTCTCTCCAGTGGTTCCCTCCTCTCCCATTCTATCCAGATGTCTATATAGTACCACTCGCTCCAGTGATTCCCTACTCTGCCATTCTAACCAGATGCCTATATAGTACCACTCTCTCCAGTGGTTCCCTCGTCTGCCATTCTAACCAGAT
Organism: Eledone cirrhosa; assembly: GCA_964016885.1. Classification (NCBI taxonomy): domain Eukaryota; kingdom Metazoa; phylum Mollusca; class Cephalopoda; order Octopoda; family Eledonidae; genus Eledone; species Eledone cirrhosa. The sequence continues at coordinate 386,143,127 of OZ024740.1, read as the reverse complement.
GTCTATATAGTACCACTCTCTCCAGTGGTTCCCTCCTCTCCCATTCTAACCAGATGTCTATGTAGTACCACTCTCTCCAGTGGTTCCCTCCTCTGCCATTCTAACCAGATGATATATAGTACCACTCTCTCCAGTGGTTCCCTCATCTGCCATTCTAACCAGATGTCTATATAGTACCACTCTCTCCAGTGGTTCCCTCCTCTCCCATTCTAACCAGATGTCTATGTAGTACCACTCTCTCCAGTGGTTCCCTCCTCTGCCATTCTAACCAGATGATATATAGTACCACTCTCTCCAGTGGTTCCCTCCTCTGCCATTCTAAACAGATGTCTATATAGTACCACTCTCTCCAATGGTTCACTCCTCTGCCATTCTAACCAGATGTCTATGTAGTACCAATCTCTCCAGTGGTTCCCTCCTCTCCCATTCTAACCAGATGTCTATGTAGTACCACTCACTCCAGTGCTTCCCTCTTCTCCCATTCTAACCAGATGTCTATGTAGTACCACTCTCTCCAGTGGTTCCCTCCTCTGCCATTCTAACCAGATGTCTATATAGTACCACTCTCTCCAGTGGTTCCCTCAACTGCCATTCTAACCAGATGTCTATATAGTACCACTCTCTCCAGTGGTTCCCTCCTCTGCCATTCTAACCAGATGTCTATATAGTACCACTCTCCAATGGTTCCCTCCTCTGCCATTCTAACCAGATGTCTATGTAGTACCAATCTCTCCAGTGGTTCCCTCCTCTGCCATTCTAACCAGATGTCTATGTAGTACCATTCTCTCCAGTGGTTCCCTCAACTGCCATTCTAACCAGATGTCTATATAGTACCACTCTCTCCAGTGGTTCCCTCCTCTCCCATTCTATCCAGATGTCTATGTAGTACTACTCTCTCCAGTGTTTCCCTCCTCTGCCATTCTAACCAGATGTCTATATAGTACCACTCTCTGCAGCGGTTCCCTACTCTCCCATTCTAACCAGATGTCTGTGTAGTATCACTCTCACCAGTGGTTCCCTCCTCTGCCATTCTAACCAGATGTTTATATAGTACCACTCACTCCAGTGGTTCCCTCCTCTGCCATTCTAACCAGATGTCTATGTAGTACCACTCTCTCCAGTGGTTCCCTGTTCTCCCATTCTAACCAGATGTCTATATAGTACCACTCTCTCCAGTGCTTCCCTCCTGTGCCATTCTAACCAGATGTCTATATAGTACCACTCTCTCCAGTGGTTCCCTCAACTGCCATTCTAACCAGATGTCTATATAGTACCACTCTCTCCAGTGGTTCCCTCCTCTCCCATTCTATCCAGATGTCTATGTAGTACTACTCTCTCCAGTGTTTCCCTCCTCTGCCATTCTAACCAGATGTCTATATAGTACCACTCTCTCCGGTGGTTCTCTACTCTCCCATTCTAACCAGATGTCTATATAGTACCTCTCTCTCCAATGGGTCCCTCCTCTGCCATTCTAACCAGATGTTTATATAGTACCACTCTCTCCAGTGGTTCCCTACTCTCCCATTCTAACCAGATGTCTATATAGTACCACTCTCTCCAGTGGTTCCCTCCTCTGCCATTCTAACCAGATGATATATAGTACCACTCTCTCCAGTGGTCCTCTCCATTCCCATTCTAACCAGATGTCTATATAGTACCACTCTCTCCAATGGTTCCCTCCTCTGCCATTCTAACCAGATGTCTATGTAGTACCACTCTATCAAGTGGTTCCCTCCTCTGCCATTCTAACCAGATGTCTATGTAGTACCACTCTCTCCAGTGGTTCCCTACTCTCCCATTCTAACCAGATGTCTATATAGTACCACTCTCTCCAATGGGTCCCTCCTCTGCCATTCTAACCAGAGGTTTATATAGTACCACTCTCACCAGTGGTTCCCTCCTCTGCCATTCTAACCAGATGTCTATGTAGTACCACTCTATCAAGTGGTTCACTCCTCTGCCATTCTAACCAGATGTTTATATAGTACCACTCTCTCCAGTAGTTCCCTCCTCTCCCATTCTAACCAGATGTCTGTGTAGTACCACTCTCTCAAGTGGTTCCCTCGACTGCCATTCTAACCAGATGTCTATATAGTACCACTCTCTCCAGTGGTTCCCTGCTCTCCCATTCTAACCAGATGTCTATGTAGTACCACTACCTCCAGTGGTTCCCTCCTCTGCCATTCTAACCATTTGTTTATATAGTACCACTCTCTCCAGTGGTTCCCTCCTCTCCCATTCTAACCAGATAACTGTGTAGTACCACTCTCTCCAGTGGTTCCCTCAACTGCCATTCTAACCAGATGTCTATGTAGTACCACTCTCTCCAGTGGTTCCCTCGTCTGCCATTCTAACCAGATGTCTATGTAGTACCACTCTCTCCAGTGGTTCCCTCCTCTGCCATTCTAACCAGATGTCTATGTAGTACCACTCTCTCCAGTGGTTCCCTCCTCTCCCATTCTATCAAGATGTCTATGTAGTACCACTCTCACCAATGGTTCCCTCCTCTGCCATTCTAACCAGATGTCTATGTAGTACCACTCTATCAAGTGGTTCACTCCTCTGCCATTCTAACCAGATGTTTATATAGTACCACTCTCTCCAGTAGTTCCCTCCTCTCCCATTCTAACCAGATGTCTGTGTAGTACCACTCTCTCCAGTGGTTCCCTCAACTGCCATTCTAACCAGATGTCTTTATAGTACCACTCTCTCCAGTGGTTCCCTCCTCTGCCATTCTAACCAGATGTCTATATAGTAACACTCTCTCCAGTGGTTCCCACCTCTCCCATTCTAACCAGATGTCTATATAGTACCACTCTCTCCAGTGGTTCCCTCCTCTCCCATTCTAACCAGATGTCTATGTAGTACCACTCTCTCCAGTGGTTCCCTCAACTGCCATTCTAACCAGATGTCTATATAGTACCACTCTCTCCAGTGGTTACCTCCTCTGCCATTCTAACCAGATGTCTATGTAGTACCACTCTCTCCAGTGGTTCCCTCAACTGCCATTCTAACCAGATGTCTATATAGTACCACTCTCTCCAGTGGTTCCCTCCTCTCCCATTCTATCAAGATGTCTATGTAGTACTACTCTCTCCAGTGTTTCCCTCCTCTGCCATTCTAACCAGATGTCTATATAGTACCACTCTCTGCAGCGGTTCCCTACTCTCCCATTCTAACCAGATGTCTGTGTAGTATCACTCTCTCCAGTGGTTCCCTCCTCTGCCATTCTAACCAGATGTCTATGTAGTACCACTCTCTCCAGTGGTTCCCTGTTCTCCCATTCTAACCAGATGTCTATATAGTACCACTCACTCCAGTGCTTCCCTCCTGTGCCATTCTAACCAGATGTCTATATAGTACCACTCTCTCCAGTGGTTCCCTCCTCTCCCATTCTAACCAGATGTCTATGTAGTACCACTCTATCAAGTGGTTCCCTCCTCTGCCATTCTAACCAGATGTTTATATAGTACCACTCTCTCCAGTAGTTCCCTCCTCTCCCATTCTAACCAGATGTCTGTGTAGTACCACTCTCTCCAGTAGTTCCCTCAACTGCCATTCTAAACAGATGTCTATATAGTACCACTCTCTCCAGTGGTTCCCTGCTCTCCCATTCTAACCAGATGTATATGTAGTACCACTACTTCCAGTGGTTCCCTCCTCTGCCATTCTAACCAGATGTTTATATAGTACCACTCTCTCCAGTGGTTCCCTCCTCTCCCATTCTAACCAGATGTCTGTGTAGTACCACTCTCTCCAGTGGTTCCCTCAACTGCCATTCTAACCAGATGTCTATGTAGTACCACTCTCTCCAGTGGTTCCCTCATCTGCCATTCTAACCAGATGTCTATGTAGTACCACTCTCTCCAGTGGTTCCCTCCTCTGCCATTCTAACCAGATGTCTATGTAGTACCACTCTCTCCAGTGGTTCCCTACTCTCCCCTTCTAACCAGATGTCTATATAGTACCACTCTCTCCAATGGGTCCCTCCTCTGCCATTCTAACCAGATGTTTATATAGTACCACTCTCTCCAGTGGTTCCCTACTCTCCCATTCTAACCAGATGTCTATATAGTACCACTCTCTCCAGTGGTTCCCTCCTTGGCCATTCTAACCAGATGTCTATATAGTACCACTCTATCCAGTGGTCCCCTCCTCTCCCATTCTAACGAGATGTCTATATAGTACCACTCTCTCCAGTGGTTCCCTCCTCTCCCATTCTATCCAGATGTCTATGTAGTACTACTCTCTCCAGTGTTTCCCTCCTCTGCCATTCTAACCAGATGTCTATATAGTACCACTCTCTCCAGTGGTTCCCTACTCTCCCATTCTAACCAGATGTCTATATAGTACCTCTCTCTCCAATGGGTCCCTCCTCTGCCATTCTAACCAGATGTTTATATAGTACCACTCTCTCCAGTGGTTCCCTACTCTCCCATTCTAACCAGATGTCTATATAGTAGCACTCTCTCCAGTGGTTCCCTCCTCTGCCATTATAACCAGATGATATATAGTACCACTCTCTCCAGTGGTCCCCTCCATTCCCATTCTAACCAGATGTCTATATATTACCAATCTTTCAAGTGGTTCCCTCCTCTGCCATTCTAAACAGATGTCTATATAGTACCACTCTCTCCAATGGTTCCCTCCTCTGCCATTCTAACCAGATGTCTATGTAGTACCAATCTCTCCAGTGGGTCCCTCCTCTGTCATTCTAACCAGATGTCTCTATAGTACCACTCACTCCAGTGCTTCCCTCCTCTCCCATTCTAACCAGATGTCTGTGTAGTACCACTCTCTCCAGTGGTTCCCTCCTCTGCCATTCTAACCAGATGTCTATATAGTACCACTCTCTCCAATGGTTCCCTCCTCTGCCATTCTAACCAGATGTCTATGTAGTACCAATCTCTCCAGTGGGTCCCTCTTCTGCCATTGTAACTAGATGTCTATGTAGTACCAATCTCTCCAGTGGTTCCCTCCTCTGTCATTCTAACCAGATGTCTCTATAGTACCACTCACTCCAGTGCTTCCCTCCTCTCCCATTCTAACCAGATGTCTGTGTAGTACCACTCTCTCCAGTGGTTCCCTCCTCTGCCATTCTAACCAGATGTCTATATAGTACCACTCTCTCCAATGGTTCCCTCCTCTGCCATTCTAACCAGATGTCTATGTAGTACCAATCTCTCCAGTGGGTCCCTCTTCTGCCATTGTAACTAGACGTCTATGTAGTACCAATCTCTCCAGTGGTTCCCTCCTCTGTCATTCTAACCAGATGTCTCTATAGTACCACTCACTCCAGTGCTTCCCTCCTCTCCCAATCTAACCAGATGTCTGTGTAGTACCACTCTCTCCAGTGGTTCCCTCCTCTGCCATTCTAACCAGATGTCTATATAGTACCACTCTCTCCAATGGTTCCCTCCTCTGCCATTCTAACCAGATGTCTATGTAGTACGAATCTCTCCAGTGGTTCCCTCCTCTGTCATTCTAACCAGATGTCTCTATAGTACCACTCACTCCAGTGCTTCCCTCCTCTCCCATTCTAACCAGATGTCTGTGTAGTACCACTCTCTCCAGTGGTTCTCTCAACTGCCATTCTAACCAGATGTCTATATAGTACCACTCGCTCCAGTGGTTCCCTCCTCTGCCATTCTAACCAGATGTCTATATAGTACCACTCTCTCCAATGGTTCCCTCCTCTGCCATTCTAACCAGATGTCTATGTAGTACCAATCTCTCCAGTGGTTCCCTCTTCTGCCATTGTAACTAGATGTCTATGTAGTACCAATCTCTCCAGTGGTTCCCTCCTCTGTCATTCTAACCAGATGTCTCTATAGTACCACTCACTCCAGTGCTCCCCTCCTCTGCCATTCTAACCAGATGTCTATGTAGTACCACTCTCTCCAGTGGTTCCCTCAACTGCCATTCTAACCAGATGTCTATATAGTACCACTCTCTCCAGTGGTTCCCTCCTCTCCCATTCTATCCAGATGTCTATGTAGTACTACTCTCTCCAGTGTTTCCCTCCTCTGCCATTCTAACCAGATGTCTATATAGTACCACTCTCTGCAGCGTTTCCCTACTCTCCCATTCTAACCAGATGTCTGTGTAGTATCACTCTCTCCAGTGGTTCCCTCCTCTGCCATTCTAAACAGATGTCTATGTAGTACCACTCTCTCCAGTGGTTCCCTGTTCTCCCATTCTAACCAGATGTCTATATAGTACCACTCTCTCCAGTGCTTCCCTCCTGTGCCATTCTAACCAGAGGTCTATATAGTACCACTCTCTCCAGTGGTTCCCTCCTCTCCCATTCTAACCAGATGTCTATGTAGTACCACTCTATCAAGTGGTTCCCTCCTCTGCCATTCTAACCAGATGTCTATATAGTACCACTCTCTCCAGTGGTTCCCTGCTCTCCCATTCTAACTAGATGTCTATGTAGTACCACTACCTCCAGTGGTTCCCTCCTCTGCCATTCTAACCATTTGTTTATATAGTACCACTCTCTCCAGTGGTTCCCTCCTCTCCCATTCTAACCAGATGCCTGTGTAGTACCACTCTCTCCAGTGGTTCCCTCAACTGCCATTCTAACCAGATGTCTATGTAGTACCACTCTCTCCAGTGGTTCCCTCGTCTGCCATTCTAACCAGATGTCTATGTAGTACCACTCTCTCCAGTGGTTCCCTCCTCTGCCATTCTAACCAGATGTCTATGTAGTACCACTCTCTCCAGTGGTTCCCTACTCTCCCATTCTAACCAGATGTCTATATAGTACCACTCTCTCCAATGGGTCCCTCCTCTGCCATTCTAACCAGAGGTTTATATAGTACCACTCTCACCAGTGGTACCCTCCTCTGCCATTCTAACCAGATGTCTATATAGTACCACTCTCTCCAATGGTTACCTCCTTTGCCATTGTAAACACATGTCTATATAGTACCACTCGCTCCAGTGGTTCCCTCCTCTGCCATTCTAACCAGATGTCTATGTAGTACCACTCTCTCCAGTGGTTCCCTGTTCTCCCATTCTAACCAGATGTCTATATAGTACCACTCTCTCCAGTGCTTCCCTCCTGTGCCATTCTAACCAGAGGTCTATATAGTACCACTCTCTCCAGTGGTTCCCTCCTCTCCCATTCTAACCAGATGTCTATGTAGTACCACTCTATCAAGTGGTTCCCTCCTCTGCCATTCTAACCAGATGTCTATGTAGTACCACTCTCTCCAGTGGTTCCCTACTCTCCCATTCTAACCAGATGTCTATATAGTACCACTCTCTCCAATGGGTCCCTCCTCTGCCATTCTAACCAGAGGTTTATATAGTACCACTCTCACCAGTGGTTCCCTCCTCTGCCATTCTAACCAGATGTCTATGTAGTACCACTCTATCAAGTGGTTCACTCCTCTGCCATTCTAACCAGATGTTTATATAGTACCACTCTCTCCAGTAGTTCCCTCCTCTCCCATTCTAACCAGATGTCTGTGTAGTACCACTCTCTCAAGTGGTTCCCTCGACTGCCATTCTAACCAGATGTCTATATAGTACCACTCTCTCCAGTGGTTCCCTGCTCTCCCATTCTAACCAGATGTCTATGTAGTACCACTACCTCCAGTGGTTCCCTCCTCTGCCATTCTAACCATTTGTTTATATAGTACCACTCTCTCCAGTGGTTCCCTCCTCTCCCATTCTAACCAGATAACTGTGTAGTACCACTCTCTCCAGTGGTTCCCTCAACTGCCATTCTAACCAGATGTCTATGTAGTACCACTCTCTCCAGTGGTTCCCTCGTCTGCCATTCTAACCAGATGTCTATGTAGTACCACTCTCTCCAGTGGTTCCCTCCTCTGCCATTCTAACCAGATGTCTATGTAGTACCACTCTCTCCAGTGGTTCCCTACTCTCCCATTCTAACCAGATGTCTATATAGTACCACTCTCACCAGTGGTTCCCTCCTCTGCCATTCTAACCAGATGTCTATATAGTACCACTCTCTCCAATGGTTACCTCCTTTGCCATTGTAACCACATGTCTATATAGTACCACTCGCTCCAGTGGTTCCCTCCTCTGCCATTCTAACCAGATGTCTATGTAGTACCACTCTCTCCAGTGGTTCCCTGTTCTCCCATTCTAACCAGATGTCTATATAGTACCACTCTCTCCAGTGCTTCCCTCCTGTGCCATTCTAACCAGAGGTCTATATAGTACCACTCTCTCCAGTGGTTCCCTCCTCTCCCATTCTAACCAGATGTCTATGTAGTACCACTCTATCAAGTGGTTCCCTCCTCTGCCATTCTAACCAGATGTTTATATAGTACCACTCTCTCCAGTAGTTCCCTCCTCTCCCATTCTAACCAGATGTCTGTGTAGTACCACTCTCTCCAGTGGTTCCCTCAACTGCCATTCTAACCAGATGTCTATATAGTACCACTCTCTCCAGTGGTTCCCTGCTCTCCCATTCTAACCAGATGTCTATGTAGTACCACTACCTCCAGTGGTTCCCTCCTCTGCCATTCTAACCATTTGTTTATATAGTACCACTCTCTCCAGTGGTTCCCTCCTCTCCCATTCTAACCAGATGCCTGTGTAGTACCACTCTCTCCAGTGGTTCCCTCAACTGCCATTCTAACCAGATGTCTATGTAGTACCACTCTCTCCAGTGGTTCCCTCGTCTGCCATTCTAACCAGATGTCTATGTAGTACCACTCTCTCCAGTGGTTCCCTCCTCTGCCATTCTAACCAGATGTCTATGTAGTACCACTCTCTCCAGTGGTTCCCTACTCTCCCATTCTAACCAGATGTCTATATAGTACCACTCTCTCCAATGGGTCCCTCCTCTGCCATTCTAACCAGAGGTTTATATAGTACCACTCTCACCAGTGGTTCCCTCCTCTGCCATTCTAACCAGATGTCTATATAGTACCACTCTCTCCAATGGTTACCTCCTTTGCCATTTTAACCACATGTCTATATAGTACCACTCGCTCCAGTGGTTCCCTCCTCTGCCATTCTAACCAGATGTCTATATAGTCCAACTCTCTCCAGTTGTTCCCTCCTCTCCCATTCTAAGCAGATGTCTATATAGTACCACTCTCTCCAATGGGTCCCTCCTCTGCCATTCTAACCAGATGTCTATATAGTCCAACTCTCTCCAGTTGTTCCCTCCTCTCCCATTCTAACCAGATGTCTATATAGTACCACTCTCTCCATTGGTTCCCTCCTCTGCCATTCTAACCAGATGTCTATATAGTACCACTCTCTCCAGTGGTTCTCTCCTCTGCCATTCTAACCAGATGTCTATATAGTCCAACTCTCTCCAGTTGTTCCCTCCTCTCCCATTCTAACCAGATGTCTATATAGTACCACTCTCTCCAATGGTTACCTCCTCTGCCATTCTAACCAGATGTCTATATAGTACCACTCTCTCCTGTGGTTCTCTCCTCTGCCATTCTAACCAGATGTCTATATAGTACCACTCTCACCAGTGGTTCCCTCCTCTCCCATTCTAACCAGATGTCTATATAGTACCACTCTCTCCAATGGTTACCTCCTCTGCCATTCTAACCAGATGTCTATATAGTACCACTCTCTCCAGTGGTTCCCTCCTCTGCCATTCTAACCAGATGTCTATATAGTACCACTCTCTCCAGTGGTTCCCTCATCTGCCATTCTAACCAGATGTCTATATAGTACCACTCTCTCCAGTGGTTCCCTCCTCTCCCATTCTAACCAGATGTCTATGTAGTACCACTCTCTCCAGTGGTTCCCTCCTCTGCCATTCTAACCAGATGTCTATGTAGTACCAATCTCTCCAGTGGTTACTTCCTCTGCCATTCTAACCAGATGTCTATATAGTACCAATCTCTCCAGTGGTTCCCTTTTCTCCCATTCTAACCAGATGTCTATATAGTACCACTCTCTCCAGTGGTTCCCTCCTCTGCCATTCTAACCAGATGTCTATATAGTACCACTCTCTCCAGGGGTTCCCTCCTCTCCCATTCTAACCAAATGTCTCCATAGTACCAATCTGTCCAGTGGTTCCCTTTTCTCCCATTCTAACCAGATGTCTATATAGTACCACTCTCTCCAGTGGTTCCCTCCTCTCCCATCCAAACCAGATGACTATATAGTACCACTCGCCCCAGTGGTTCCCTCCTCTGCCATTCTAACCATATGTCTATGTAGTACCACTCTTTCCAGTGGTTCCCTCGTCTGCCATTCTAACCAGATGTCTATATAGTACCACTCTCTCCAGTGGTTCCCTCCTTTGCCATTCTAACTAGATGTCTATGTAGTACCACTCTATCAAGTGGTTCCCTCCTCTGCCATTCTAACCAGATGATATATAGTACCACTCTCTCCAGTGGGTCCCTCCTCTGCCATCCTAACCAGATGTCTATATAGTACCACTCTCTCCAGTGGTCCCCTCCTCTGCCATTCTAACCAGATGTCTATATAGTACCACTCTATCCAGTGGTCCCCTCCTCTCCCATTCTAACGAGATGTCTATATAGTACCACTCTCTCCAGTGGTCCCCTCCTCTCTCATTCTAACCAGATGTCTATGTAGTAGCACTCTCTCCAGTGGTTCCCTCCTCTCTCATTCTAACCAGATGTCTATATAGTACCACTCTCTCCAGCGGTTCCCTACTCTCCCATTCTAACCAGATGTCTGTGTAGTATCACTCTCTCCAGTGGTTCCCTCCTGTGCCATTCTAACCAGATGTCTATGTAGTACCACTCTCTCCAGTGGTTCCCTGTTCTCCCATTCTAACCAGATGTCTATATAGTACCACTCTCTCCAGTGCTTCCCTCCTGTGCCATTCTAACCAGATGTCTATGTAGTACCACTCTCTCCAGTGGTTCCCTCGTCTGCCATTCTAACCAGATGTCTATGTAGTACCAATCTCTCCAGTGGGTCCCTCTTCTGCCATTGTAACTAGATGTCTATGTAGTACCACTCTCTCCAGTGGTTCCCTCCTTTGCCATTCTAACCAGATGTCTATATAGTACCACTCTCTCCAGTGGTTACCTCCTCTGCCATTCTAACCAGATGTCTATGTAGTACTTCTCTCTCCAGTGGTTCCCTCCTCTCCCATTCTAACCAGATGTCTATATAGTACCACTCTCTCCAATGGTTCCCTCCTCTGCCATTCTAACCAGATGTCTGTGTAGTACCACTCTCTCCAGTGGTTCCCTCGTCTGCCATTCTAACCAGATATCTATGTAGTACCTCTCTCTCCAGTGGTTCCCTCCTTTGCCATTCTAACCAGATGTCTATATAGTACCACTCTCTCCAGTGGTTACCTCCTCTGCCATTCTAACCAGATGTCTATGTAGTACCACTCTCTCCAGTGGTTCCCTCCTCTCCCATTCTAACCAGATGTCTATATAGTACCACTCTCTCCAATGGTTCCCTCCTGTGCCATTCTAACCAGATGTCTATATAGTACCACTCTCTCCAATGGTTCCCTCCTCTGCCATTCTAACCAGATGTCTATATAGTACCACTCTCTCCAGTGGTTCCCTCCTGTGCCATTCTAACCAGATGTCTATATAGTACCACTCTCTCCAATGGTTCCCTCCTCTGCCATTCTAACCAGATGTCTCTATAGTACCACTCTCTCCAGGGGTTCCCTCCTCTCCCATTCTAACCAAATGTCTCCATAGTACCAATCTGTCCAGTGGTTCCCTTTTCTCCCATTCTAACCAGATGTCTATATAGTACCACTCTCTCCAGTGGTTCCCTCCTCTCCCATCCAAACCAGATGACTATATAGTACCACTCGCCCCAGTGGTTCCCTCCTCTGCCATTCTAACCAGATGTCTATGTAGTACCACTCTTTCCAGTGGTTCCCTCGTCTGCCATTCTAACCAGATGTCTATATAGTACCACTCTCTCCAGTGGTTCCCTCCTTTGCCATTCTAACTAGATGTCTATGTAGTACCACTCTATCAAGTGGTTCCCTCCTCTGCCATTCTAACCAGATGATATATAGTACCACTCTCTCCAGTGGGTCCCTCCTCTGCCATCCTAACCAGATGTCTATATAGTACCACTCTCTCCAGTGGTCCCCTCCTCTGCCATTCTAACCAGATGTCTATATAGTACCACTCTATCCAGTGGTCCCGTCCTCTCCCATTCTAACGAGATGTCTATATAGTACCACTCTCTCCAGTGGTCCCCTCCTCTCTCATTCTAACCAGATGTCTATGTAGTAGCACTCTCTCTAGTGGTTCCCTCCTCTCTCATTCTAACCAGATGTCTATATAGTACCACTCTCTCCAGCGGTTCCCTACTCTCCCATTCTAACCAGATGTCTGTGTAGTATCACTCTCTCCAGTGGTTCCCTCCTGTGCCATTCTAACCAGATGTCTATGTAGTACCACTCTCTCCAGTGGTTCCCTGTTCTCCCATTCTAACCAGATGTCTATATAGTACCACTCTCTCCAGTGCTTCCCTCCTGTGCCATTCTAACCAGATGTCTATGTAGAACCACTCTCTCCAGTGGTTCCCTCGTCTGCCATTCTAACCAGATGTCTATGTAGTACCACTCTCTCCAGTGGTTCCCTCCTTTGCCATTCTAACCAGATGTCTATATAGTACCACTCTCTCCAGTGGTTACCTCCTCTGCCATTCTAACAAGATGTCTATGTAGTACTTCTCTCTCCAGTGGTTCCCTCCTCTCCCATTCTAACCAGATGTCTATATAGTACCACTCTCTCCAATGGTTCCCTCCTCTGCCATTCTAACCAGATGTTTATATAGTACCACTCTCTCCAGTGGTTCCCTACTCTCCCATTCTAACCAGATGTCTGTGTAGTACCACTCTCTCCAGTGGTTCCCTCAACTGCCATTCTAACCAGATGTCTATGTAGTACCACTCTCTCCAGTGGGTCCCTCGTCTGCCATTCTAACCAGATATCTATGTAGTACCTCTCTCTCCAGTGGTTCCCTCCTTTGCCATTCTAACCAGATGTCTATATAGTACCACTCTCTCCAGTGGTTACCTCCTCTGCCATTCTAACCAGATGTCTATGTAGTACCACTCTCTCCAGTGGTTCCCTCCTCTCCCATTCTAACCAGATGTCTATATAGTACCACTCTCTCCAATGGTTCCCTCCTGTGCCATTCTAACCAGATGTCTATATAGTACCACTCTCTCCAATGGTTCCCTCCTCTGCCATTCTAACCAGATGTCTATATAGTACCACTCTCTCCAGTGGTTCCCTCCTCTGCCATTCTAACCAGATGTCTATATAGTACCACTCTATCCACTGATCCCCTCCTCTCCCATTCTAACGAGATGACTATATAGTACCACTCTATCCACTGATCCCCTCCTCTCCCATTCTAACCAGATGTCTATATAGTACCACTCTCTCCAGTGGTTCCCTCCTCTCTCATTCTAACCAGATGTCTATATAGTACCAATCTCTCCAGTGGTTCCCTCCTCTCCCATTCTATCCAGAAGTCTATGTAGTACCACTCTCTCCAGTGGTTCCGTCCTTGGCCATTCTAACCAGATGTCTATATAGTACCACTCTCTCCAGTGGTTACCTCCTCTGCCATTCTAACCAGATGTCTATGTAGTACCACTCTCTCCAGTGGTTCCCTGTTCTCCCATACTAACCAGATGTCTATATAGTACCACTCTCTCCAGTGCTTCCCTCCTGTGCCATTCTAACCAGATCTCTATATAGTACCACTCTCTCCAGTGGTTCCCTCCTCTCCTATTCTAACCAGATGTCTATGTAGTACCACTCTCTCCAGTGGTTCCCTCCTCTGCCATTCTAACCAGATGTTTATATAGTACCACTCTCTCCAGTGGTTCCTTCCTCTGCCATTCTAACCAGATGTCTATATAGTACCACTCTCTCCAATGGTTCCCTCCTCTGCCATTCTAACCAGATGTCTATGTAGTACCAATCTCTCCAGTGGTTCCCTCTTCTGCCATTGTAACTAGATGTCTATGTAGTACCACTCTCTCCAGTAGTTCCCTCCTCTCCCATTCTAACCAGATGTCTATATAGTACCACTCTCTCCAATGGATCCCTCCTCTGCCATTCTAACCAGATGTCTATATAGTACCACTCTCTGCAGTGGTTCCCTCCTCTCCCATTCTAACCAGATGTCTGTGTAGTACCACTCTCTCCAGTGGTTCCCTCCTCTGCCATTCTAACCAGATGTCTATGTAGTACCACTCTCTCCAGTGGTTCCCTCATCTGCCATTCTAACCAGATGTTTATATAGTACCACTCTCTCCAGTGGTTCCCTCCTCTCCCATTCTAACCAGATGTCTGTGCAGTACCACTCTCTCCAGTGGTTCCCTCAACTGCCATTCTAACCAGATGTCTATATAGTACCACTCTCTCCAGTGGTTCCCTCCTCTGCCATTCTAACCCGATGTCTATATAGTACCACTCTCTCCAGTGGTTCCCTCCTATGCCATTCTAACCAGATGTCTATATAGTACCACTCTCTCCAGTGGTTCCCTCCTCTGCCATTCTAGCCAGATGTCTATATAGTACCACTCTCTCCAGTGGTCCCCTCCTCTCCCATTCTAACCAGATGTCTATGTAGTACCACTCTCTCCAATGGTTCCCTCCTCTCCCATTCTAACCAAATGTCTATATAGTACCACTCTCTCCAGTGGTTACCTCCTCTCCCATTCTAACCAGATGTCTATATAGTACCACTCTCTCCAGTGGTTCCCTCCTCTGCCATTCTGACCAGATGTCTATATATTCCCAATCTCTCCAGTGGTTCCCTCCTCTGCCATTCTAACCAGATGTCTATATATTCCCAATCTCTCCAGTGGTTCCCTCCTCTTCCATTCTAACCAGATGTCTCTGTAGTACCACTCTCTCCAGTGGTTCCCTCCTCTGCCATTCTAACCAGATGTCTATGTAGTACCACTCACTCCAGTCGTTCCCTGTTCTCCCATTCTAACCAGATGTCTATATTGTACCACTCTCTCCAGTGGTTCCCTCTTCTGCCATTGTAACTAGATGTCTATGTAGTACCAATCTCTCCAGTGGTTCCCTCCTCTGTCATTCTAACCAGACGTCTATATAGTACCACTCTCTCCAGTGCTTCCCTCCTGTGCCATTCTAACCAGATCTCTATATAGTACCACTCTCTCCAGTGGTTCCCACCTCTCCTATTCTAACCAGATGTCTATGTAGTACCACTCTCTCCAGTGGTTCCCTCCTCTGCCATTCTAACCAGATGTTTATATAGTACCACTCTCTCCAGTGGTTCCCTCCTCTGCCATTCTAACCAGATGTCTATATAGTACCACTCTCTCCAATGGTTCCCTCCTCTGCCATTCTAACCAGATGTCTATGTAGTACCAATCTCTCCAGTGGTTCCCTCTTCTGCCATTGTAACTAGATGTCTATGTAGTACCAATCTCTCCAGTGGTTCCCTCCTCTGTCATTCTAACCAGATGTCTCTATAGTACCACTCACTCCAGTGCTTCCCTCAACTGCCATTCTAACCAGATGTCTATATAGTACCACTCTCTCCAGTGGTTACCTCCTCTGCCATTCTAACCAGATGTCTATGTAGTACCACTCTCTCCAGTGGTTCCCTCCTCTCCCATTCTAACCAGATGTCTATATAGTACCACTCTCTCCAATGGATCCCTCCTCTGCCATTCTAACCAGATGTCTATATAGTACCACTCTCTGCAGTGGTTCCCTCCTCTCCCATTCTAACCAGATGTCTATATAGTACCACTCTCTCCAGTGGTTCCCTCCTCTGCCATTCTAACCAGATGTCTATATAGTACCACTCTACAGTGGTTCCCTCCTCTCCCATTCTAACCAGATGTCTATATAGTACCACTCTCTCCAATGGATCCCTCCTCTGCCATTCTAACCAGATGTCTATATAGTACCACTCTCTGCAGTGGTTCCCTCCTCTCCCATTCTAACCAGATGTCTATATAGTACCACTCTCTCCAATGGATCCCTCCTCTGCCATTCTAACCAGATGTTTATATAGTACCACTCTCTGCAGTGGTTCCCTCCTCTCCCATTCTAACCAGATGTCTATATAGTACCACTCTCTCCAATGGATCCCTCCTCTGCCATTCTAACCAGATGTCTATGTAGTACCACTCTCTCCAGTCGTTCCCTCCTCTGCCATTCTAACCAGATGTCTATATAGTACCACTCTCTCCAATGGATCCCTCCTCTGCCATTCTAACCAGATGTCTATGTAGTACCACTCTCTCCAGTCGTTCCCTCCTCTGCCATTCTAACCAGATGTCTATATAGTACCACTCTCTCCAGTGGTTCCCTCCTCTGCCATTCTAACCAGATGTCTATGTAGTACCACTCTCTCCAGTGGTTCCCTGTTCTCCCATTCTAACCAGATGTCTATATTGTACCACTCTCTCCAATGGTTCGCTCCTCTGCCATTCTAACCAGATGTCTATGTAGTACCACTCACTCCAGTGGTTCCCTGTTCTCCCATTCTAACCAGATGTCTATATAGTATCACTCTCTCCAATGGTTCGCTCCTCTGCCATTCTAACCAGATGTCTGTGTAGTACCACTCTCTCCAGTGGTTCCCTCCTCTGCCATTCTAACCAGATGTCTATGTAGTACCACTCTCTCCAGTGGTTCCCTGTTCTCCCATTCTAACCAGATGTCTATATAGTACCACTCTCTCCAGTGCTTCCCTCCTCTGCCATTCTAACCAGATGTCTATGTAGTACCACTCTCTCCAGTGGTTCCCTGTTCTCCCATTCTAACCAGATGTCTATATTGTACCACTCTCTCCAGTGGTTCCCTCCTCTGCCATTCTAACCAGATTTCTATGTTGTACCACTCTCTCCAGTGGTTCCCTCCTCTGCCATTCTAACCAGATTTCTATGTAGTACCACTCTCTCCAGTGGTTCCCTCCTCTGCCATTCTTACCAGATTTCTATGTAGTACCACTCTCTCCAGTGGTTCCCTCCTCTGCCATTCTTACCAGATTTCTATGTAGTACCACTCTTAACTGAAAATCTTTCCAGTTTAACTTTGCCTTTCTTCCAGTAGATCTTTCTATCCCCACCTTCTTTCTCCTCACTATTCTCCTCTTTCTTTTTCTCTCGCTCTTCTACCTCTCTTTCTCTCTCTTCTCCTCTCTCCCCCCATCCCCTCTCTCCCCCCATCCCCTCTCTCTCCCCTTCCCCTCTCACCTTCTCCCCTCTCTCGTTCCTCCCCTCTCTCCATCCTCATCTCCTCCCCTCTCTCCTTCCTCTCCTTCCTCTCCCTCTCTCCTTCCTCATCCTCATCCTCTCCTTCCTCATCCTCTCCTTCCTCCTCCTCTTCTCCTTCCTTCCTCCTCCTTCTCTCTCCTTCCTCCTCTCTTTCTCTTCCCCCTCCTTCTCCTCCTCCTCTCTTTCTCCTCCTCATCTTCCCCTCCCCCTCCTCTTCTCTTTCTCTTCCTCCTCATCTTCCCCCTCCCTCCTAATCCTATTCCCCCTCCCTCCTCTTCCTATTCCCCTTCCCCCTTCTCTTCCACCTTATTCCCCTTCCACTCTTCCTCCTCATTGCGCTTTTCCCCTTCATCCTCCTTCCTCCCTTCCTCTTCCCCCTCTTCCCCCGTTTCCTCCCTCTTTCTCTCTCTCTCTCGTCGAAGAATAATTATCATGTATGTTTTATTGTAATTATTTCTCTATTTTACTGTGTTTCTATTTTTGTTTTAACCATCGATTTTCTTGTTTCTACAGATGCTGAACGGACAAAAATTGAAGTTTTTTGCTTTAATCGTGGTGGTACTTATTTTGGGCATTATCTATATAAATACGAATATATTTACAGAAAGCCCAAAGGTGAGTAGTTTGAACAAAGACACAATTGAGACACGTCAATTTGCTACAATATTTACTTCCTGGTTGACAAATAAAGAAAAAATAACTGTGCATAATAACACATTACGCTTATGGGCACAATTACTTCCTGATATACAGCCAGTTTTGTTTACAAATGAAACAGATCTTGCTCAGAAAGCTATTTCTCTTGGCTGGAAAGTACTACCAATTTTACACGTTACCTGTGGTAACCTACCTGTACTAAAGAGCCTGTTTCTGAATGTAAAACGCAATTTTCCATCCCAAATCTATGGCTATGCTAACTCAGACATTCTCTTTGATCATACACTTAACACAACTCTAAAAGGGATCTGGAAGTTCAAGGATTCTTTCAAGGGAAATGGATTTCTTGTCACTGGCCGCAGAAAAAATGTTAACTTTCGTAATCATCTAATTGTAAATGGTACACAAAACTTGTCGAGGATTGCTTCACGTGGATCTTTATCACGTACATGGGGCGAAGATTATTTTTTTACGGGTGAATATTTTCCCTGGCAAACATTTCCTAATATGGTGATCGGACGGGTTGCCTTTGATAATTATCTTGTCATATTTGGTCTCAATCAGAAATCATATGTCATTGATAGTACGTCAAACATATTAGCTGTACATCAAACCACTAGTGACGGTGACTTTGCTAGTTCCAAACGACCGAATGCAAAATGTAATATCAAATTGGTTGGACCACAAAAATTCCGTCGTGGCTATTCAGACTGTATATTATTTGAGACCAAAAAGGATTTTAAAGACATAGTACAAATTATCAAACGAAATGCTCCAGCTGTTTGTTACAAATGAGTAATTCGAAATGTGTTAAGGCTATTTAAATATTTGACATATGTGATTTTCCCCACAGACATATCGATATAAAATATTTTATGTATAAAACTAACAATGTTTTTCCCAAATTAAAACTCGATCATTTATATTTTAAATTCTTTCAACAGCCATCTCATCAATTCCGTTGGTTATATACACATGTGCATATATCATACTGAACAAATACATATACACAGAAATTAAGCCCCCCCCCCCACACACACACATACCACACACATACCACACACACACACACACACACAGTTTAAGAATACATAAGTATTCCGAGCCGATGAGGAGTCATCTACGTAGTCACTGAACCTGCTAGTAATAGCAGCCAAATATCTCCGAATCACACTATATTGCCATCAAAGAAAGGTGGAAGAGAACACATTGGATACTGATGACGGGATTGTAATGGCTGGAATGTCTTTGAAAATAAACTTGCTTGATTTGGGATTACCTGGAGTTAAACAGCTGCAAACACTTGAGCAGGTGAAAATATGTGGGGAGTGTGAGAACATATGTTGATATATTCTCATATCAACATGAATACAAACGAAATATATCATTTATGTTATATAAAACAATTTATTTTAAATAAAGTTAAATAACGTCATTATTTTTGTAATTTAGTGTTTTGTGAATTATCTTAATCAAATAAACGGTTTCATTATTGGAGTTTAAGTGGGGTAGAAATTTAATTTATAAGAACATCTAAGAAAAATGTAATGTAGTTGTAACTATAATTTATAAACCTCGCTGTGTAAATACTATTCTTTTCGTGCACAAAGTAAAAAAAACAAAAATCGTCATGTGTTTCACAGAAGGAAGTACTCTTATCTTTCCAACTTATATCAAACACAAACCAGAATTTAACTAAAATATCCTAACCAAAATTGATACGATATAAAAACGATGAGCAGAACCCAGGCCTGTAAGCAAGCCCATGATAAAGCAAAATGGACATCTCTTCATGGAGAGCAAAGAGAGCTAAATAAGAAGTTTGGTTTTACTACACTCTAATAAGAAATATTGTCATTTTTAAGAAAATTAATATTACATGAAACAGCCGTGATTACTGCACAGTTGTATATTGATTCATGTTATTGATAGATCTTACGTGCGATAATTGTGGAGTAGAATTTGATCCGTAAGCTAGTCGTACAACATACGACGGTGGCATCTCTATTAACTGCAAGCGTTATAAGCTTACGGTGGAAATGAATACAGTAGTGCATCAGAGCATACCACACGATATCACCATGTGTTAGTTGAGTAGTAAGTGAATTTGCATGAATGATCTAAATGTCGAGGCGTCTCATTTTCGTTTCCAAAATATTAAGTTTTACGTCTATATAATACAAAGTCAGTGAGTGCCAATGCATATAAACATTCGATAACCTAAGTTCATGACATGGTTTTGTTGTCTGGTAGTAAGTATGATTTTAATTTTGTCGCTTCAACACTGTGTAGATTTTATTATTTTTTCAATGAGTTCAAATCCCGCCGAGGTTAACTTTGCCTTTCATCCTTACGGGGTCGATAAAATAAAGTACCAGTAATGCACTGGATATTTGCTGGCCTTGTGCCAAAAGTAGAAACAATTATTTTTTCAATTTAGTTTTAAAGTAATTTTCTAACTTCGTGCCTACGCAAGAAATTAATATTGTTTCCTAGCCCAAAATGGGACATTTACGAGGTCGCTCAACATATTAAAAGTAGCAGCTCAAATTACACCTTACATCGAATAAGAATGTGGTTGGGTGGCGGAGCTGGATGTATATATATATATATTAGGATTGGTGCTCTGAAATAGCGATGTATACAGGAATGTATGTATAGTATATTTGGCAATATACCGTATGTTTAATTAAAAACATTTTGAAGACCATACGCTATCGATTTTAAAGTAGTGGCTGTCATTTCTTTTCGGCGAAAGAAGGGAGAGAAAATAAGTCTGATGATCGCCAAACAGCGTGAAACAGAGCCACGTACTCCCTGCTTCCGCCGAAAATAGAAACTGGATTCTTATAGAATTCCAGTAATAATCAGGAGCTGATTATACAGAGCGATTGCCGGAACCGTTAGAGTATGGTCTTCAAAATGTTTTTAATTAAACATACGATATATTGCCAAATATACTATACATACATTCATGTATACATCGCTATTTCAGAGCACCAATCCTAATACCTAATTTTTACTGGACCGGCAATCGCTCTGTATAATCAGCTCCTGATTATTACTGGCATTCTATAAGAATCCAGCTTCTATAATTTTCGGCGGAAGCAGGGAGTGCGGGCTCTGATGATCGCCAAGCAGCGTGAAACAGACTGTTAGCTTCTCTCCCTTCTTTCGCCGAAAAGAAGTAAGTGACATAGTCACTACTTTAAAACCGATAGCGTATGGTCTTCAAAATGTTTTTAATTAAACATACGGTATATTGCCAAATATACTATACATACATTCATATATATATATATATATATATATATATATTGGCATTGTAACATCAAGTTACTGTAGGTTCACCAAAGTGAGCACTCGATGCGTAGTTTCCAGTATCTATTTTGGGGTTGTATTAAGCAGAGTGTAATGATAATAATATGAATGAGGTGTCAACTTTTCATTAAATTTATTGAGGTGTGACGCGCGTTTCGCTATTGATCAGCTGAAGATCTGTGTAGATCGGGCTCGACTCTGGAATCAAAAGCTCAGAATGATTCCCGTACAGAAGTCTGATGAGCTTTTGATTCCAGAGTCGAGCCCGATCGATACAGATCGAATCTTCAGCTGATCAATAGCGAAATGCGCGTCACACCTCAATACGTGTAATGAAAATTTGACACCTCTATATCATTATTAATATATATATATATATAGCGAGAGAGAAATTATGCCTGAGGGGGATAAATTGTAGTGTGCGGGAGAGGAGACTGGGATGGTATGAACATGTGATGCACATGGAGGATGACTGATGGGTGAAGAAGTGCCAAGAAATGCCAGTTGAAGGAAGACGTAGCAGAGGAAGACCACGAAAAACATGGGCGGGGGTGGTAAGAGCAGACCTCAGATCGCTGAAGCTCACGGTCGAGATGACGAAGGAGTGTGACAAGTGGAGAGATGCTGTGCTGAATAGGACCCGTCCCACCCTTGCAAGCAGGGAAAAGCGGACGTAAAATGAGGATGGTATATATACGAAGGCATGACACATGCTCCAACAGGCACGCACCCACACTTATTGACAATAAACTCCGAAACAAATATAAACAAAAGCCCTCAATGACCTTATAGGGACCAGTAAATGCAACTCTGAATTTACCAATTCTTAGAATTCTGCCAGCCAAACCTTGCTTTCGCACACCTTGGCATTCTTTCTTAGTGAGATACATACTTCCGCCCACTTTTTCTCTTTAATACTCGGCCACTTTCTCAAATCCCTACAAAAGTTATGAAATCGAATGACTGACACTTCAGAATACAGGCTCTGGATATATATCTCTTATCGTTTGGTATACACACGCACACACAGATACAGATAGTTACACACACCTAAACACACGCACACTCATATACATCAACGCACAAATATCCACATAAACTCACTCAGATACATACACACATGCAAACTCATACATAAACACACAAAAACCACAGTCACGCACGTATACATACGCGCACACATACACAAAGAAAAATATATTCAGCAACACGCGCACCCAAGAAATGTTCACAATCTGCACACACATAACATTACCAATGATAGACACGGACTATCCGCCTTGGACCCTACTTCAGCCCCCCCCCCCCCACACCTAATAAAACTTTTACTTTCTTTCCAGCCTTCTCTTTCTCTGAATTTGATGAAAGACTAACGTTAAAACATTGATTTTCCTTTTTCCAATAAGTATGAAACCAAGAAGACTTTGTCTTACTGTATCGCTGTGTTCGTCTTGTTTATCTTGAACTATATATATATTCTTTTTCTTTTGCTCTGTGAACATGTCTCATATATTGCAGTAGCAGTTGAGAATGCCAGATAACCGATACTAAGATGAAAATAAACTAGTCTATATAGATTTTGCGTATTGAGCACACACGCACTCACGCGTATGTCTGTGTATGTATATATATGTATGTGTGTGTGTGTATATATATATATATATATATTATATGTATGTGTGTGTCTATATATATATATTATATGTATGTGTGTGTGTATATATATTATATATATATATGTGTATGTATGTATATGTATGTATTTATTTCCTATCTTATCTTGCTGCACTACTCCACTACATTTCTGACTAGAACATTAATTGAATAACCTCTTGAAAGCATAATTAAAGCAGGTAAGCATTTTCAAATGCCTAAACTGCAATGAAATAGTTTGTCAACCTTAGAGCCCATCGCTTAGTCGTTTAGGGTAGTGGAGTTACGATCATAAAGACGTTGTGTTCTTGAACAAGACGCTTTATTTATGGTTGCTTTTAGTCTGCTACTGAACACTTGAAACACAAAGAGCAGAAGCAAATGATGCGAGGAATGTTCTCTCCATGTACTAAAAATTCTGCCAATCCTGGGTCATGGGTTGGTACTTTATTTTTTCATTCCATCAAAAGGGTGAAAAGCGAAGTTGAACTCGATGCGATATGAACTTAGATCTTAGAGAGTCTCTACTTTTGGCACAAGGCCAGCAATTATTCCAGTGCATTACTGATACTTTATTTTATCGACCCCGTAAGGATGAAAGGCAAAGTTAACCTCGGCGGTATTTGAACTCAGAACGTAAAGGGCCGTAACTCTATGCTGTAAAGCATGGTGTCTGACGCTCCACCGATACTACCAAACTAATAATACAGGTAGGGTTGGATTTAGACCTTGGGGGCCTGGGGCACTTAAGGTTTGGAGGGGAGCGGCTCATACACAACAAAATAGAATACACAGCAAACCCCTCAATTTTACATGTCAAAGTTAAGTTGGCACAATTGGAATTGAAAAGTTATACATACAGGCATTAAATTCAAAAATTATAACCATCCTCAAACTAAAAAGCCCAGCTGAGGGCACAAATAAATTGCTACAGCCGTCACTGGTGGGGGTCCCCCATGGCAGGGGCAATTTCCCCCTTTGTCCCCCATTAAATCCAGCCCTGATTACAGGGCATTTTGTTCTATGTTTTAACGCTTCGCTGTCTATATATTCATGTGTGTATATATTTGCATTCATACATGTATGTATATGCGTTTAGGTGATTTTGTGTAATTTATATGTATGAATGTGTGTGTGTAATCACATGAATTTATATGTTTCTAATTGTGTAAATACTTGTCTAAAATTATTTATCAAAATTTATTTTGATCGCTATTTAATGTTTATTTTACTTTCTACATTTTATGTCATATTTATTTCATTAAACAGCATTCTATTTTATTATTTCTTTTTATTGTTTAGCCATAGAAGGTGGGGAAGAGCACAATGATCTTTTTTCAGGTTCTTTAAAACAGGTGAGTGAGTGGGCGGGAGAAAGGAAATTTCAAATTGAAGACCTGGTCCGAATGCTTGCAACAAAGTGGGCTCCATTAATGGCTAGGTGGTGATATTAAACTGAGTAACCGATAAATTCTACCAGCCAAGAAATTCTATTATTGTATTATACCATTATATATAATCATTGTATCCTTATATATCACCACATAAGACCTGCCAACCTCTAAAAACCCAAACGTGGAGTACCATGAAAAAAGTGCCCGAAAACGGGGAAATAAGGCAAAATGGGGAGATTTTACATAATGAAAGCTATACCCATTTTCACGAGAAGACATCTGTCACCCACCCTAAAGTGGGTTGGGGAACTCCCCGTGGGACGGGTAGAGTTGACAGGTCCGCCACATACTCCAAACCAGCCTGAATTTATGAGAAAGTTCCAGTATCATTAATACCCTGAATCAAACGTCACTGCCTAAATACGCCCGGCTCATGTTTGCGTTGGTGTTTTCTATTCTCCGTTTTATAATATTTTTTAAGTTTTTAATTTATATAGTGTTTACATTGTTGTGTTTTTGTTTGTTAAATTTTCGAGTAGAATATTCTATTTATAAATCTCAATCCACTGCTCTTATCCCCAGTCGCCTACTGAAATGAAACGTTACAATCTGGCGAGTGATTCATAAGATTTCAGCTCTTCATCCCATTCTACTTCACCGTATTGATTACATTTTTCGCTTAATTGCATAAACATTCGTGTAGGTAGTTATTTATCCCACTGTTTCTTGAAGAGTCGAGGGTTCTTAGCATCTATAATGAACCAGTTGGAACACGGAAAAACACTTGACTAATTTTTCAACATAAAACATATCTAGACAAATAAAATATATTTGAAATGTTTGATCCACGAACCCAAGGATTTTTCGAGAAGAATGAGATAGGAAGCGCTATTATACAACAATAACAGTCTCTTATTCCTCTTGAAGAAACAGTACTGTTTGAAGGTCTCGGAAATTCTCCCTCTTTGGAACAATTTAAATCTAATTTCTCCAATAACATCCAGAGGCTAATGTTTTTAAAACTTTTAGCAAATCTTTAATAACAATATGAGAATATTCAAAAAACTACTAGGGCATGTTTGTTCTGTCGGACAAAATTAATAATTGGCTCGAAGCAGACAAACGCATATATACAAAAACATTTTCTTCACCAGTATAACTGGCACATAAAAAAACCATAACACATTCAACTCGATAAACTTAGAAGTCAAAGCATTGAGCACAAATTTGGATGTGGAGAAAATGTTGAATGCTTTTCTCACCGCAGACCCAGTACAACAGTCAGGAACAATATAAGCAATTTCTCCAATAACCTAATCTCCAATATGTTAAAGACTGAATTAGAAATACAAAAAACATTTTTAATAAAATCGTCCTCAAAATAAAGCAACTAGTCCGTCTACTCCTCTGAAATAACAGCATGTCTGTACGGAAATGGCCAATGTGCAACAACAACAACAATTACCTACACAACTCGACATAACAGAATTTTATCTTTCGATAAATACATTTCCACCCCTAAAATTGACTTGGAAAATTAACATTATAATGGCTGAACCAAGATATTTGCGGCCTTGCGACGAGACCGTGTAAATAAAGAAAGGTAACCAAAACGTGTGGAATATTCAACCAAAATCATAGACCTCTATATTTTGCACACAGTACTCACGATATTCAGCAGCTTACTCTATAGCTCATATTGTGACGATATACTTATAGTTAAAAAAAAACATCTCTGGTTACCAGTTAAGAGTTTTTAAAAAATACATCAATTATTTTAAAGAACTAAACCTGATAATCATAACAAGCACTAGTATCATGTCAAACCAGACACCAGTAGTCACCATTCTTTTGGAATACTCAATAAGAAATGTGTATATATTAACACAAGCTCCATCAACCCACTCTCTATTATCAAGAACCTAGCGAGTCTCTGTACTAAAAAGAGGTGCAATGATGAGTGGTTTTAAAGAGAAAACTCATTACACAAAAACAACACCACTAACTCGAGCTCTAGCAAACACAAAGTACTATGAATTCAGTCTCAATATACGCACAAATAACGCTTGAAAAATGTTCACCCCAGCGCAATTACACTTTCATAACAAACAGTACGTGTTGTTCTTCTTGCCCTTGTTACTGTGGTAGGGTAAATTGATTAAATTCTTCAAAATTTGTGGCCTTATATACATCTATGTTAGAAATCATGGTTAGTGGATGTCTAACACAGGACCTATAATAACCCAACATGTGTAAACATTTATAAATCTCTTTAATTTTCAATAGTCTATAGCAAAATTATTAGGAACAGAGAAATTCTGCATGTAAGCAAAAAAGAACCTTCAGCACAATTTTGTCCATTTATCAGCAGTCGAACCAGATCAAATAAGAACGATGAATGAAAAGTATTCCAGCCATAATCATCCCAGCCGGTTTTGGGGGTGGTGGGGGGTTATAATCAACTCGGACTACATCATCCACCATGTTTTCTATAAGACAATTGAGGACAACTTGGTTGCTGTTTCTTTCAGGCTGAGCGATCACATAAAGGCTGTCTCGCTTGTTTTGTGCGTGTTTACTTATGGTGCAGAAACACGAGCATACATGAACTATAGATATATACCAGCAGTGGTACCCGGCGTTGCACAGGATAAGGTATTTTGGAACGCGGGCCGCCAAATGACCTAATCGTGGAAAAACTGCATGCCTGGACAATATGTAAAGAAAATAAACCGAATACTCTGATGGCGGCATAATCTAAGATTTTCCTCGATGAAGCAGGTAAAAGGCAGGTTTTCACCTAATGCGGGCCCTAGGGGATCAAGAAAATGAATTTTTCTATGTGCATGATATGCCTTTAAATTTCGGGTAAATCGGTTAGACGTAACGCCTCAAAAAAGCCCTAAAAAGCTAAATAAAAAAAAAAGTTTTTCACCTAGGCCATAAAAAAGTTGGATTTTCTTTGCTCACAGTATGCAGAAGAGACTGAATAATACATAGTTACAACTCCAAAGAAATCGATCTGACTTAACGCCTCAAAAAACCCCTAAAAAAACTGGAAAAAAACACAGTTTTTCACCTAATGCGGACCATAGGAGATCAAAAAGTAGAATTTTTTTAATGTGCATAACACGGCCTGAAATCTAAGTAATACACTTGTAAAGTTTGAAAAAGATCGGTTGGGTACTACACACACGCACACGCACGCGCACGCACGCACGCACGCACACGCACACGCACACACTTATTTATTTATCTACAGACAAAAACAAACACAACACAAGAAACTTACACTTACATAAACACTGAAAACAATACACTAAGGGGACCATCACGAACGACCCTTCGGTTTTCACCGGAGGGAAAACTTTCGCCCACTATAAAAAATAGCAAAAAACTGAACCTAAAACTGATTAGGGTCCCTATACAAACTTATAGGTTCCTAAAAGAAACATTTGAGAAGGATGTGGGGAATTCCTGCGTGAAACCACTCAACCGCGTCCTTCTCAAATGCCTCCCCACCCCAGACACCCCCATCCCACCAGACCCCACCCCACCAAACATCTGCGTCCCCACCCCGCCGGAAACCACCACCCATCCAGACAACCCCTCCAACATCCCCATGGAAATCGTGCGGCCTGGTCCCCAGGAGGCGAAGGGTGAGTGATCTCTTTTCCTCTTTTAACTTTTCAGCACCAACATGGCCAATATAAGAGTTGGATGTGTGAACGTACGCGGCCTGGGGATGCCCTGGAAACAGGGCAAACTCTTAAACGACCTCAGGTCGCACAGTTTGGATGTGGTAGCCATTTGCGAGTCCAGGATCCACGGCGAGCGACAGCTGGGCCCCATCTTCGATGACTTTGAGATCTACGCATCTCTCTGTCAACCGGGGGGTGGAGTTGCCGTTTTGCTGCGGAAACAACTGGGCCTCGTAACACAGACGGTACATCTGGACCCGGAGGGTCGACTGGTGGTCCTAGACGTTGACGGTAGTGAAGGTGGAGCGTTCAGGCTGGTGGCCGCATATGCCCCATCCGGGACACCGCGGCCAGACTTCTTCAAACGTCTAGAGACTTTTCTGGGAACGTCCCGCTCCTTGTTTTTAGTGGGGGACTGGAATGGAATCCTAGATGCACGTTGGGACTATGTGGGAGCATGTCCCGATAAAGGGGGGTGTAACAGCCTCAAACAGTTAATCGACCGATTTGACCTGGCCGATAGATATCGACTAGATTTTCCGACTGCTCCACTGTGGACGTGGAGTAATCGTAGCGGAACATCTAGATCGTACCTAGATAGGGTTCTAGTTAGAAATAAGGATAGGGACATGTTAAGCTGTCCACAAATGTTCATGGTTGCCTATTCAGATCACAAACTAGTGACCTGCATGGCCAACCTTGATAGAACCCATAGACAAGGACCCGGCTACTGGAAGCTGAACTTGTCGTTACCGACAAGCAAAGCCTACAGTAGACGGATTAGCACTTTAGTTAAACAGCATTTGACAGGGGCCATTGTCAACAACAGATGGTGGTACTCTCTCAAGAGGGCAGTTAGATTAGACTCGATAGCTTTTAGTAAAGAATTAGCGTTAGATAGAAATAGAACCGAGAAGGAACTGGTAGATAAAGTAGAAGAGGCAATTAGAAGTGGCAACGTAGCCAGCGTGCTAGCAACGAGAACGGCCTTGGACCAGTTCTTCGACGCAAAGCACGAGGGCTGCGTTGTCAGAAGCAAAATACGTGCTCTGGGAAACGAGGGAGCCAAAGCTGTTAGCTGGGCCCGAGTGACGGAGGCAAAAAGTGGCAACAAGTCCACGATTCGGTCTTTGAAGGACCAAAACGGACGCGTGATACGTGAGCCGAAGCAGATGTGTGCGGCTTTTCAGCGGCACTTTGCTCGGCTGTTCGGGGGGAGCGGCGCGCCGGGAGAGGCTATGGATTTCGGTCCATACCTCGACGGCTTACCGCGACTCTCGGACAGCGAGGCGAAGTTCTGCGAAAAGCCGATTTCAGCCACTGAGATAGGGGACGCGCTGAGCCAATGCGGCAAACGTAAATCTCCAGGTCTCGACGGTCTACCCTACGAATTTTACGTAGCAATGCCGGACTTATTCTCCGGTCTCCTGGAAACGGTCTACTGCAACTGGCAACAGAACGGGAGAATTCCCAGTTCTGTAACCGGGGGCGTGGTCACACTAATCAGGAAGGACGAGAATAAGGGGGATGACATAGGCAACTTCCGGCCCATAACTCTGCTAAACACAGAGTTACAGATTTTGGCAAAGAGGCTGGCGCTTGTCGTCGAGAACCTGGTGGGAGAAGCGCAGACATGCGCAATCCCGACCAGGTCCATACACGACAACCTCCACCTCATGCGATACATCATAGAGAGGGTAGGGTGTAAACCCGGCTTCGGTGGGGCCCTGATCAACTTGGATCAGTCTAAGGCTTTCGATAGGGTTGACCATCGTTACCTGGATGCGGTGCTCGAGGCGGCAGGCTTCGGACCCGTGTTCAGGGGCTGGATTGCTGCAATGCACAACAGCAACATCTGCTCAAGGGTCAAGGTGAACGGTTACCTCTCGGAGCCGTTCCATATTACGCGATCCATTCGACAGGGATGCCCTCTCTCCTCCCTTCTGTACGTACTGACTCTCGAGCCACTACTGCGGAAGCTGGAGCTATTGCAGGGCATCCCTCTGGAACCGGGACTGCGGAAAGCGGCGTCGGCCTACGCCGACGACGTGACAGTAATGGTGTCGAGCGCCTCGCAAATCGAGGAAGTCGGCACCTTACTGAAGGAATACGAAAGTCTCACAGGAGCGAAGCTGAACTGGGACAAGTCCATTGGTTTGCAACTCGGATCGTGGAGAGGCAGACCGATGCCTTCCGATGGCGTCGTCGGACGCTGGACGGAAGGACCGGTAAAGCTGCTCGGGGTCTGGTTTGGTCCGGACCTCCAGGTGGGGAAGAACTGGAACGAAGTGACGGCCAAGGTGTTTGCACTCACCCAGAAGTGGGCCGAGTGCAAACTATCCTTGAAAGGTCGAGCGGAGGTGGCGAACACTTTTATAGCGTCCGCCATCTACTACCGCTTGACCGTCGTGCCTTGTCCAGCCAAAACGCTCGCCAAAATGGAGCGCGCGCTCTTCCGATTCCTTTGGAAGAGGCGGGCTCCTTTGGTGAGAAGATCCATCTGCTGCCAACACCCTTCTAACGGAGGGCTGGGGATGCCGTGGTTGACGATGCGCAAACACGCGCTCAGGCTGCGGCATCTCTACGTATTCCTCACCGGACAACCGGTGTGGGCCCCGTTCGTGAGGCGAGCCTTCCCACGACTCGTCTCGCTGACCGAGCTGCAGTCCTGGGTCAAGCAGAGACCGAGGAAAATGGGCGACTGGCACATCGAATGTGCTCAGGCGCTCACAGCCCTCTGGCAGGCGGACCCGGAGATCAGTGGAGACTCCACTTCGTCATTCTATAGAGGGTTGGTCCGCAGCAAGTGCGACGACGCGCTCGGTGAAACTCTAGGCGTAGAGGAAGATGAACTGGCCAGTCTGTTCGGTAGGACCTTCCGCCCGGGACCGATGGACAACTTCCAAAAGTCCCTGGCCTGGCAGTGCTACCGAGGAGCTCTACCAGTTCGAGACAAGCTCTACAGACATGGGCACCCGGGCAGGGACCCTGCAAAAAAGATCTGTCCGAGGTGCGTGCGAGACGAAGAAACCGTCGCGCACGCATTCATACACTGCCCGGGCGTCACTGACCTGTGGGGCTATGTAGAACGACTATTGTCGCGGGTGGGACCAATCCAGTTGACCACCGAGTCCATTGTCATGATCAAACCGCCACCCTCCTTCAAAAACGAAGGAGAGGCGGTTTTCCTTTGTGTGATAGCTATGGCGAAAGAGGTTGTATGGTGGACAAGGTTGAAAGGGCTGAGGTCAGACACCTTTCTCTCCGGCCAACAACTGATTCTTTTTTTCAAATACCACTTTGGAAGAAGAATCAGGATGGAGAGAGAGGTGCTGTACCCCAGCAAGTTTTATGAAAGGTGGGTGAAAGTGGCGAGAATGGCCCGAGTGAATGGGCCTTCTCTCTATATCAGCCTGTAGGTTGAGGAAAAGGAGGAGGAGAGGAAAGGAGTACAAGCTCTTCGTACTCCTGGAGATGAGGGTTGCACATTTTTTTTCGGGGGTATGTGTTACCCATATAAACTGTCTCCCTCTATTGGGGAAAATCGACTAACTTTTAAATTCCATCTGTGATAACATTTTACACGTTTTTATTGTATGTAAACTTCCCCCTTTGTATTTGTCCCCTTCTTTTGTGCCCCTGTGGCTAATAAAGAAATATATATATCTATCTATCTATCTATCTATCTATCTATCTATCTATCTCTTTTCTTTGTTGATGACCTGAAGTTGTATGGGCCAAATATCAATGACGTCAAGAAACAATTGGACCTCATTACACAATTTTCAACCGACATCAAAATGAAATTTGGTGAGTCCAAGTGTGCATATTTGGCAGTAAAACGTGGAAGAGCTGTGCCCTCCTCTAGAAATCTAGAGATGAACGGCCTGACAATACAAACTCTACAGTCAGGTGACAACTACAGAGATCTTGGACATGATGAGTATGTCAGATATGATGGACCCATAAATAAGGAGAGAACCAGAACTGAATACCTCAGAAGAGTAAAGAAAATATGGTCATCAGAACTGTCAGCATACAACAAATACATTTCCCACAATACTTATGCTGTGCCAATTCTAACGCCAACATTTGGCCTGCTGAACTGGTCATTGCAAGAACTAAATGAGATGGATGTTAGAACTCGAAAACTTCTCAGTGTTACTGGAACTTTGACATCAATGGTGATGTGGATAGGCTGTACTTCTAACGCAAGGAATATGGCCGGGGTCTAAAATCAATATTAACAACATATGAGACCCGGATAGTAACACTGAAGCAACACCTTCAACAGAGGAAAAAGGTTGGCAACCATCTTGCCCTGGTTTATGAGCATGAAAAAAAAATATCATTAGAATAGCTACTGATCTGGAGGAGAGATATGGAATAAAGCCTGATATAAATCTCTCACCCAGATAAATCGGAAGATCCTATTCAATGTTCAAACAAGATAAAAAAATTGACCAATTTACAGAAAAATACAGAAAAAGTTGTGCATGGATACTTGAGGCGTAAAACACAGGCCATAGAGGGGATAAACCACTCAAAAAGCCTGGCATGGAGTTCCGACAAGTTTATGACATCACACCTTGAGGGATATCTCTATGCAATACAGGAACAAGAACTCCCTACCAAATATCTGCTGCACAAAAGGGGAGGGCCATCAGCTGACAATAAACGTATGCTATGTAAAACAAAGATCGAGGATGTAAGCCACATTGTTGCCAGCTGCGAAAGAATGTCATCTCGCTACTACCTCCCCATGAGACACGATGGGATAGCTAGAACCATCTGGAACGCACTTCGGAAAACAAAATTAACAACAAACGAGGAAGAATATATTTAGACAGATGGCACTAAGGAATACTGGTGGAACCTGAAAATAAAAACTGCCACCAAATTAAAGCACAACCGGCCTGATATTGTTGTTTGGGACCACACATTGAAAACGTGTTCTGTTGTGGAGATCAGCTGCCCACTTGTTGTAAACGTTGTCAGAAAAATACAGGAGAAGGAGGACATCTACGGACCATTGATGAGGAGTTTACAAATCCAGTATCCAAGATACACCTTTAGCTTCATACCCATCATTATTGGAGCTACGGGTTATATACCAACCCGCTTGGACCAAAGTATGACTGAACTTGGATTTGCGGACAAAAAGCGCAGCTCCCTAATTCATAGTCTACAAATGGCTGCGATAGCTGGCACCTTCAAAATTTGCAAAACATTCTTGCGATTCAAGGGATGACAATTTCTTTTCTTTTACAACCTTGCCACTAGGTGGCCGGTCAAAAAAATATACTCGAAATTAAGAGAAAGAGATACATACATACATACATGGTGGCTGCCAACTCGTTTTCGAGTACGGCCACTACTTTATATCCATGTAGGAGAACCCCTACCGATGGGCTGAACGAATGTGACTTTTTAGTCCGGCCAGCAACTTGAAAACTCTTGTACAAACACTACACTTGTCACAATTATTGACACATAGTGCTGGGCCCATGGTACCATGTGACAACAAGTGCTGAGAGATCTCCAGATATAAAGCAATGCCTGTGCCGTGAAGCTTTTATAGTGAGCAAAGGCACTGCACAAAGCCAGTCCCACTCTCTTAACCAAGATGATATTTACCAAAAAGAAGAACAATTCAACATCATTGGATACCATCAGGGTTGCAGGTGTTATATCAGAGTTTTCCTTCTCCTAGAATTCTGCCTTGATAAAGGCTAAGGGGTCATCTCTCCCGGTGATTTTGGATGGCCATTGAATCTTAAGAGCTCCTTTGGCCTTTGACAGGTTTTGTTTTTGTCCTGCAGGATGTCCAAAGTCACCCTCCTCACCAAGAAACCTTAGTAGGGTTGCCAGTTTAGTCGCCAACGACCCGACCATGGGACAGGTTGTACTGGGATACATGTTAACAGTAGCACCATACATATATACATACATACATACATCCAGCGTGGATGCGAAATTTAAAAAGCAAAATTTTGTCCCTGTGACGAAGTATCTCACACATCGCAGTCGTTATGAAATGCAACATAGAGAGCAACTTCACACGACACCGGGAAAACCTAAAAAAAAAGTCAGAGAGACGATTTGGAGATACAAAATTTAAAACTTTGAACTCCAAATTACACCAGTTGAAACAACAACTCACAGCTACAACAGAAAGACTAAAATATAAGTCAACAGCACATAAACGACAAGTGCTAAATAGATTGTTTGCCAGAGATCCTAAATCAGTTTATCGCAGCTTTGGTGGTAAAAGCTCAATCCCTGTAAATGACACCCCTTCAAAAGACCAGGTTGAGAGCTACTGGAGATCTGTATGGGAAACGGATGACGGATTCAACAGACAAACTAATTGGCTAAAAGAACTGGAACAGGACTACTGCCAACATGTCCAGACAAAACAATATGACATAGATGGATCAATACTGGAAACAGCTCTACAGAAAATGTCGAATAGGAAATCGCCAGGCCCAGACCTCATTACAGGATACTGGTTGAAGAATTTCACTTTCTATCGGCAAGATCTCATACGGCTGTTTACAGAAACTATTAAAAGCACACAAGAACTGCCGAGACTGCCACTACTCTCCTCATTCCCCAAAATAGCCAAACCACCCTTGCTAAAAATTACCGCCCAATAGCCTGCCAAACATCATGTATAAATTATATACTGGGTGCCTTAACCTGTTCTTACAGGATCACTGTGCTACCAACAACATCATAACACCCGAGCAAGCTGGTGGAAAGAGGGGGGTATGGGGTTGCATAGATCACCTACTAACTAATAAAATGATTCAAGAAAAAACAACAAAGAATCGCAGAAACATGACTGTGGTGTGGCTGGACTATCAAAAAGCATTAGATAGTGTACCTCATGGGTGGATTGTTAAGGCTTTACAGTTAGCCAAAGTCCCACAACCACTGGTAGCTGCTGTTGAACGTCTGACCAAGAACTGGTATACCAATTTGATCCTTAGAGGTGAGAAGGAGCAAGTTAAGACTGATAGGATACATTACCAGAAGGGCATTTTCAGGGTGATAGCTTGTCAGTGCTACTCTTGGTTCTCTCACTAAATCAACTATCTTACCTACTCAGGAAACAAGGTGGACAAAGAAGTGGGTCAAGAAGTATCTCCCATCTTTTCTTTGTTGATGACCTGGAGTTGTATGGGCCAAATATTAATGACATCAAGAAACAATTGGACCTCATTACACAATTTTCAACAGACATCAAAATGAAATTGTGTGCATATTTGGCAGTAAAACGTGGAAGAGCTGTGCCCTCCTCTAGAAATCTAGAGATGAACGGCCTGACAATACAACCTCTACAGTCAGGTGACAACTACAGATATCTTAAACAGGATGAGAATGTCAGATATGATGGACCCATAAATAAGGAGAGAACCAGAACTGAATACCTCAGAAGAGTAAAGAAAATATGGTCATCAGAACTGTCAGCATACAACAAATACATTGCCCACAATACCTATGCTGTGCCAATTCTAACGCCAACATTTGGCCCGCTGAACTGGTCATTGCAAGAACTAAGTGAGATGGATGTTAGAACTCGAAAACTTCTCAGTGTTACTGGGAACTTTAACATCAATGGTGATGTGGATAGGCTATACTTCTAACGCAAGGAAGGTGGCCGGGGTCTAAAATCCATATTAACATCATATGAGACCCGGATAGTAACACTGAAGCATTACCTTCAACAGAGGAAAAAGGTTGGCAACCATCTTGCCCAGGTTTATGAGCATGAAAAAAAAATATATCATTAGAATAGCCCCTGATCTGGAGGAGAGATATGGAATAAAGCCTGATATAAATCTCTCACCCAGAGAAATCGGAAGATCCTATTCAATGTTCAAACAAGATGAAAAAATTGACCAATTTACAGAAAAAGTTGTGCATGGATACTTGAGACGTAAAACACAGACCATAGAGGTGATAAACCACTCAAAAAGCCTGGCATGGAGTTCCGACAAGTTTATGATATCACACCTTGAGGGATATCTCTATGCAATACAGGAACAAGAACTCCCTACCAAATATCTGCTGCACAAAAGGGGAGGGCCATCAGCTGACAATAAACGTATGCTATGTAAAACAAAGATCGAGGATGTAAGCCACATTGTTGCCAGCTGCGAAAGAATGTCATCTCGCTACTACCTCCCCATGAGACACGATGGGATAGCTAAAACCATCTGGAACGCACTTCGGAAAACAAAATTAACAAACGAGGAAGAATATATTTAGACAGATGGCACTAAGGAATACTGGTGGAACCTGAAAATAAAAACTGCCACCAAATTAAAGCACAACCGGCCTGATATTGTTGTTTGGGACCACACATTGAAAACGTGTTCTGTTGTGGGGATCAGCTGCCCACTTGATGTAAACGTTGTCAGAAAAATACAGGAGAAGGAGGACATCTACGGACCATTGATGAGGAGTTTGCAAATCCAGTATCCAAGATACACCTTTAGCTTCATACCCATCATTATTGAAGCTACGGGTTATATACCAACCCGTTTGGACCAAAGTATGACTGAACTTGGATTTGCGGACAAAGAACGCAGCTCCCTAATTCATAGTCTACAAATAGCTGCGATAGCTGGCACCTTCAAAATTTGCAAAACATTCTTGCGATTCAAAGGATGACAATTTCTTTTCTTTTACAACCTTGCCACCAGGAATGTGGCCGGTCAAAAAAATATACTCGAAATTAAGAGAAAGAGATAACATACATACATACATCCTTCCTCAGTTTTATATATATACATATATAGATTAAAATAACATATTAAAGTTTAAGCAAAAATCGTTGCTTTCACCCTTAACGGGATCTTCTGAAACTAAAAACATCAATCTGTGAACGCAGAAGTAAATATTTCGAAAAACGTTGCAACCGAAGGAAAACAGGAAGACGATACTTTGGTTCGTGAAGACGTTCCCTGACAATGAACGGATAATAGCGAACATAATACGTCGTCAATGTTCGTCAGAATGTCGTAATACAGACAGCCAGGCATACAGACAGATATTATAAGAGCACGACGGAGATGGATAACCGGCGCCTAACTCCCCTTTAACAACAGAAAATTGAAAAATAAAAGCTGCAGTTAATATCTTTAGACCGCAAGGAATATATAAATGCAAGTTTGAAGTCAATCGGAGTAGAAATGTTTATTTGTATAGATTTTGCAAAAATGAGGAGACACACACACACACACACACACACACACACAGACACACAGACACACACACACACACACACACACACACACACACACACACACACACACACACACACACACACACAGACAGACAGACAGACAGACAGACAGACAGACAGACAGACAGACAGACAGACAGACAGACAGACAGACAGACAACATCAGTTTTATATATATAGATAACATAAAATGAATATTTTACAAAAGACGATTATGACACACAGAGATGTGTAGCTAATATTCACCTGGGAATGTAAATCTAGTTCCAGGCTGATACAGTTGAGACAGTTCCAGAGTATATTATGTAAAATACTGTTTATTTTTACTTTTGTCTCTTTAACGTTGTCAAAGAATGAACCAAGACATCTGGACAGAAGTGTAGATTAAAATATCAATATCATTGATTTGTACACACACACATACACACATTATATATATATATATATATATATATATACAATTTTGAACAATGAAAAAAATAAGAAAAGATGTAATAATGTTTTACGATTGTTTCAGAGGGCAAGTAAATTTATCAATGTACAGATCATATGCTGTTTTGTAGCTCCATATCAATAGCACACACACAAAAATCTATTTTACTGTCTATCCTCAGAAAAAGTGGTTTGGGAATGTTAATTAAATGAAACAAACAGTACAGGTTGAGGGCATTAGCGATAGCTAGGTAAAGAGGAAGAGGGAGTAGCAAAAAAGAAGAAAAAAAAGAATATATATATATAATATCATCATCACCACTTAACGTCCATTTTCCACGCTACCATGGGTTAAACGAATTGTCTCGTGAGACAAGTCAGATCAGAAGGCCGTGTCTTGCTCATACAAAAACTGTTTTGGGCTTGGTTTCTACGGCTGGATGTCCTTCCCAACACCAACCACATTTACAACATGTACAGGGTGCGTTTTATGGCGACACTAAAATGGCCTCTTTATAGTGTGCGTTGGGCGCTTTTTAGTCGTGTCACCAATATGAACACTTTTCAGTGTGGACTGGGGGTGAGGTTGAGGTGCGTATATGTAACATGGAGATTGAAAAGATAGATCTAAGGTGATGTACTTAACTAGTGAAGGGTGTGGGAGGTGTAAGGAAAGTGGGTGGGGGGGCGATGCACACTAGTTGTATACTTCATATGAAAGTGGGTCTTCTGTATGACTGCATAACGCCAGAGATCTCGATGCTGTGTCATCGCATTTGAGAGGTGCAATTGTGCAATAGCAGCTTTTAGTACCTCATCCCAAGTCTTCCTATTCCATAGCATCCATCAACTTTGAGCGCCCTGCGCCTTTTTATATAGCTATCACCCTTCATACGCACTACATGTCCATACCAACGCAATCTCCTATTCTGCACACTGCATCGGATCCCTCTTATGCCCAGTTTCTCTCTCGGTTTATGCTTTGTCGTTCATGTATATTACTATTAAATTTCCATTGAAGCTTACATACTTAATTTATTTTCAATCATCGCAGGTCCTCTGCGCACAGCGCCCACGCTGTTCGTATACATGCATCATACAATCTACCCTTCATTTTGAGGGGGAAACGTTTTGTAGCTAACAGCGGTAGTATCTCCCTGAACTTTTTCGATCCCGTTCTCACTTTGGCTATTGTTTTTTCGGAACACCCACTTCCAATGCTAATTTCATCACCCAGGTATCAGAAGCTGTCAACTGCTTCTACGGAACCTTATAGCGCTTGTCTCCTGTGAGCGTTTGTTGCTTACTGCTCCTGAGCAACGGTCACATATAAACCTATGTCCTTAGCTAGACTACTTAAGATCCTACTACATCTCTTGTGTACCCATAGTTTTCTACACACTGAGCAGGGCTATCTCTGAGGGTTGGCTGAGCTTTGTTTTCTTTTCTACTTACTAGGACTTTAGTCCTTTTCAAATTGACTTTAAGGCATTTTGATTCTAGGTCAGGAATCTTTCCTCTAGTTCTGCCATAGATTCAGTTATGAGACTTAGATCATCAACATACAGGAGTTCCCAAGGACATCCTGTTTTAAATTCTTCTGTTATAGCCTGGAGGACGATAATAAGAAAGGGATAAGGACGGAGCCTTGATGGACTCCAGCTTACATGGCCCCGCTGCTTTGCCTGTCTTCATATCCTTAATTACCTTACGCCACTGCCGCTGACTTGTACCGCTGGTCCTTCTGTGGGGTCTATCTGGGACAAGCTATCTTCCTCCCACACATTCTCCTCATTCATCAGTCTCATAATGACACTTCCATGCCACCTTATTTTCGGTTTCAGTAAGGGCAAGTGCACTATTGTCATCTCGAACATACTTCTCTCCCACAACTTCACTATTTTCCGTGACACACAACCTTGTGATTCTGAATATCTCACGTCGTATAATATGCATAAACCTTTTATTTTCAGCTTCTCTCTTGCAAAGCATACTTGTTGCCTCGCCTCTCTCCTGGCCACTTGGTAAAGTTCTCTGCTACCCCCATTTTGCTATTTCTTCCATGCTTGTCTCTTGGCCTTAATTTTTTATCCACCCTACTATTCCACTACCATATCACTCTCCTAGTCCCTGGATCTCGAAAAGGAGGTGACTCAGAATTTGAGTTTTCTGTGTCAATATACATATATTGAAATAAAGGCATACTATTGTGATTATTGCTCGACAACCACGGGCTACTCAGCTAGCATGTATATGTAGCGAAATCTGTCCGCACCTTGAACCCTGGGTGACACAGAAAGGTCAAATTCTGGGTCACCTCCTTTACGGGTAAACAAGTCTATGCGTGAGCGATGATCCCTATTGGCGAGAGACAGGAGGCGACAGATATAAATAGCCTGTATCAGACCAAGCAAAATACAGATCGAAGCAGTACACGAGAGAATAGCTATATAAAAAATGTACTTCCTACAGACCCATTGGGGTCTACAGTCGTTTACAGGGGTCTACAGACATCTACAGACCTCTCTCTCTCTCTCTCTCTCTCTCTCTCTCTCTCTCTCTCTCTCTCTCTCTCTCTCTCTCTCTCTCTCTCTCTCTCTCTCTCTCTCTCACCTGGTCTTACAGGCTCTTACCTTCTTTAGCCACAGACTACACCAGCATAACGAGGTAACGACAAAAACATCGTTAACCGTTATAACTCGTAATAACCTATTCGTTGTTCTTTTTAACTGACGTGAAGTAAATTTTGTATCAATAGTAAACCATTTATTTTGTGCTATTTCACCCCTAACAACATTTACTAACTTTGCTTCGCTTCACACACACACACACACACACACACACACACACACACACACACACACACACACACACACACACACACACACACACACACACACACACACACACACACACACACACACACACACACACACACACACACAAACACACACACAAACACACAAACAAACAAACAAACAAACAAACAAACAAACAAACAAACAAACAAACAAACAAACAAACAAACAAACAAACACACACACACATATATATATGGTAACCTCGTGCCGCGTCCTCGTCAGCAGGGTTCTTCAAAACACAACAGAACCCTCTGTGTTCAGAGAACGTGAGGCCGCCTGTGAGACGTGGGACCGGCTGGGACTTAGCCCAGTAGACGTCCCTCCTCCTTCTCCCCCTGTTGACGTCAAGTCCCCCCAACGCACTTGGGGTGCCATCCAGTGCAGCCTGGCCTCAGACAGGCTCACGCGCCAACTCGACCAGCACCGCCTTGCTTGTTTTCGTGCGGCCTCCAAACCCCACAGTGGTGCCTGGCTCCATGCCCTGCCCTCCTTCTCCACTGGCACGCAACTAGACAACCATAGCTTGCGCTATCCAACTAACAACTGTTTATATATATATATATATATATATTTTTAAATATATATATATATATATATATATATATATATATATATATATATATATATATATATTTATTAAAATAACAGATTAAAGTTTAAGCAAAGAATCGCTGCTTTCACCCTTAACGGGATCTTCTGAAACTAACAAAGTCAATCTGTGAACGCAGAAGTGAATATTTCAAAAAACCTTGCAACCGGAGGAAGACAGGAAGACGATACTTTGGTTCGTGGAAACGTTCCCTATG
The DNA here is from genome assembly GCA_964016885.1 of Eledone cirrhosa. NCBI lineage: Eukaryota > Metazoa > Mollusca > Cephalopoda > Octopoda > Eledonidae > Eledone > Eledone cirrhosa. The sequence continues at coordinate 386,101,834 of OZ024740.1, read as the reverse complement.
CAAATAAGTAATGGTATAAACATAACATATACTTAGCTACCACATCAAGACGTAAAATATCCGCGTATAGATCATACTATCCGTTAGGGTATAATGTGGGGCTGTAATACAGGAGAGTTTTGTGCAATTTATATTTACAAGCCGAAATTGCCTCAGATTTTTTGTTTAAGATGTGGTCTGTGGCGTAGAGTATTTCCAGGGCCTCAGCGACGCAGAGGTCACATGGTCTTTTATTTCCGTTATACGATCTAGCCCTAGCTAGGATCTCCCAGTGTAACTTATATTGGGTGTGGCTGTCTTTTAGACTCCAGATATAAGCTGAAAGTGACGTCATATTCCTTCTTAGAGGGTAACGAAAAGAATGGCTATGCATGTAAAGACGCTGCTTGAATCTATTGGCGGTTAACCCTATGTAGGCCCTACGGGACGTGGGTGTTTCAACCTTACATTTGTAGACAATGTTACTAGAGAGGCATTTGCCGGATAGGGGGCAATCAACCCGATTCCTACAATTACAGTTAGTACTAACTACAGGGTTGCACGTGTTCCTACGGCTAGGTAGTTTAGCTAAATTTGAAGCTGTGATGTTATGTGCAAGTAAGAAATTTAAATATTTGCTCTACGGTTCTTATATATTTGATATATATTTATCCTGATCGAGCCCTCTTTGGATTTTAGTCTTCAAATTTATTATTATTACTATATATATATATATATATATATAATTCGTAAGAAAATGGAAAAACTCGGTATGGAAGCTGTAAAAACAGAAAACGGCTCGATGTGAGTTGACTCGAAGGAAAGAAGAGAAGATAGGAAGGAAGAAATAGAATGGATGAGGGAGAACAGGTCACAAACATTAAAATATGTCCTTCAGATCTCAACTTCCTGCAGTTTCGACGAATTAATGAGATTACTGCGTTGAATAGGAGGCTTGTAACGGAGAAATATATAGCTTCGTTCATATAGAGTTTGTGTTGGGACAGGTTAGAGAGATATCATGCTTAAGGTGAGTTGTCTTTTCTTGCCTTTTCCTCTGTCCCCCGTGCTTTCATGCTTTCTTTCTCTTCCTCTCCCTTTCCCTCCCACAGTTACCTTCTTTCTTTCCCTCTCTCCCTTCCACAGGCCAGCTCTACTTACGACGCCAATATTCTTCCTTTCTCGCGACAACTTGAGGTCGATCAGACGCACTACATCTCTCTCTCTCTCTCTCTCTCTCTCTCTCTCTCTCTCTCTCTCTCTCTCTCTCTCTCTCTCACTCGTCTGAATACAAACATTATATGAACGAAGATATTTATTTGTCCGTTACGAGCCAACTATTCTACGCAGTAATCTCACTAATTCGTCGAAATCGTAATAGCTTGGTGAGGATATCGAAGGTATAGAACAATTCAAGTCCGTAAGAGTATTGATGTATGTATGAATGTGTGTGTGTGCGTGTGTGTATGTACATGTGTGTCTGCGTATGTGTGTATGTGTGTGTGTATTGTTAATAATCTTATAGAATGTTGTCTGCAAATTTATCTCGGTGACATTCAATACCCACTTCATTGAATTTATTTTTCAGTGTTTATTGTTTTCTTGGAGTTTAAATCGAAATCACAGAGTACAGTACATACCTATTATAATTGTCGTTGTAGTTCCTTATATCTACATTGATTTATCTACCGATACAGATGGTAAGTATATAATATATATATATAATATGTATATAATAGAAATATAATATATATATATATATATATATATATATATATATATATGTATCGGTCGATATAACCCTGCAAATTTGTTTATCATTGACTAAAGATTTATTTTTTTACATAATCAATATAGATTCTTGGAAAATTTCTTTGCATAGATATTTTCCAAGTATCTTTATGCAATATGTATAGAAACTTCGTATTTCTAAAGAAATACGGTTTTAGGAAGCCGTAGTTATGCAAAAACCGGGGGGAGATAACGCCCTCTGGTGGTGTCCAGTAGAAGCAAGGGGCACAACCGTCTATGCATTTCAGGCTTTACTGGCCTTCGTCAGGACGGTCCCTCCCACCGCTTGCTACTGCTGGACTTGAAAACAGTCGAGAATATATAGTTTTCTCGTCTGTGTAAATGAAGTGATTAATCTCTGGACACAACCAGAGGGCGTTAGCCCCGGTGTTTGCAAAGTTACGGCTTCCTTAAACCGTATTTCTTTAGAAATACGAAATTTCTATACATATTGTATAAAGTTATGCTTGAAGTAAAATCTTATTTCTATTCTATTATAAGTTGAGCCAACTTATGCAGCTTCATATGCAAATGAGATTAATCACCTCATTTACACAGACGAGAAAACTATATATTCTCGACTGTTTTCAAGTCCACAGTCGCAAGTGGTGGGAGGGACCGTCCTGACGAAGGCCAGTAAAGCCTGAAATGCATAGACGGTTGTGCCCCTTGCTTCTGTTGGACACCACCAGAGGGTGTTATCCACCCAGTGTTTGCATATCTACGGCTTCCTAAAACCCTTATTTCTTTAGAAATACAAAACTCTCTCTCTCTCTCTCTCTCTCTCTCTCTCTCTCTCTCTCTCTCTCTCTCTCTCTCTCTCTGTATATATATATAAGTGGTAACACAACAGTTAGTTCATCATATCGAGATCAATTGTTTCACCTTAGCGGATCTTCAGATCGTAATCGGGGAGACCACAGTATTCAAGGTGGAATCCAGGAACACATTCTGCGGGCCATGTCAACTTTGCTGTTTATATGAGTGGCCTTCCATTACGGAATCCATGTTGGCTGGAGTCAGCAGTCTGTTGCTTTCGAGAACGTGGGTTATTCGTGATCTCATCACTCTCTCAAATACCTTGATGATATGAGAGGTGAGTGAGATTGGACGGTAGTTCACTGCAAGGGACTTCTTACCCTTTTTGAAAACTGGGACAACAGACAGGGACAGAAAGTTTTCAGGAATATAGCCAGCATCCAGTGAATTCCTCCACAGATTAGCAAGAGGAGATGCAAGCTGGTGTCAACACACCTTCAAGACACAAGCAGGGAATCTATCGGGGCCTACTGCTGAATTGTTTTTAATTTCGTTTATTGCCGCTAAGACATCAGGAGCGCCAAACGTTATGTCCGACATAGGGTGTTGGGGATTTACATCACTGATACAGCCCAGATCGGCCATATCAGAATTGCTGAAAACAGAGCAATATTGTTTCTGCAGTATCTCGCTCATGGTTTTGGCATTATCTTGGAGTGTGCCATTTTCATCAATTAGAAGGCCAACAGTGGAGATAGTGACCTTGTGTTTTTTTATTGATTATGGTCTTCATGTGTTGTTGGAGATTATATTTATTTGATTCAAGCAGTGCGATAGCCGTCGAATGTGTGTGTTGCTGTTGGCAGTATTTTAATGTTTTTTTGTTTGTTCTTTTATATTTTTCTGATAATAGTTTTTCTGTTTTGGGGGATACTGCACTTAGTTTTGTTCACAGGTCTTGGTGGGGTGCGTTTTGCACATATATTTGTGACAGTGTGTCTGCCAAGATGTTTTGATGTAGGTGGAAAATAGTGCGTGTGTAAAGGAGCACATATATTTGTGACAGTGTGTCTGCCAAGATGTTTTGATGTAGGTGGAAAATAGTGCGTGTGTAAAGGAGCAGTCAACATGTGATAGCTTGTTCATGATTGCATCCCAGTTGGCATTATAGAGATCCTAAAATATCTTCCTAAAAGCCGTGTTTCTTTAGAAATACGAAACTTCTATACATATCTGTATAACGCTATGCTTGAAGCGATATCCTATTTCTATTCGATTATAAGTTGAGCCAACTTATGCAGCTTCATATGCAAATGAGACTAATCACCTCATTTATACAAATAAGAAAACTATATATTCTCGACTGTTTTCAAGTCCAGCAGTCACAAGTGTGGAAGGAATCGTCCTGAAGAAGGCCAGTCAAGCCTGAAATGCATAGACGGTTGTCCCCCTTGCTTCTGCTGGAGACCACCAGTGGGCGTTAGCCCCGGTGTTTGCATAGCTACGGCTTCCTAAAACATGTTTCTTTAGAAATACGAAATTTCTATACATATTTGTATAACGCTATGCTTGAAGCGAAATCCTACATATATATATATATATATATGTGTGTGTGTGTGTGTGTGTGTGTGTGTGTGTGTGTGTGTGTATGTGTGTGTGTCGGATGGTAGCTAAGATGCTTCTATAGGCGGTATGCCGGTTGAGCACTCTATGCTCTTACAGAGCAGAGTATGATATAATATAAATTATTTATATTATATATATATATATATATATATATATATATATATATAATATGTATATATAATATGTATATATCTGTATCGGTCGATATAACCCTGTAAATCTCTTTATCATTGACTAAATAGTTATTTTTTTACATAATCAATATGAATACAATGGAAAATATCTATGCAAAAAAACACCTACCACAACAGTTATATATATATATATATATATATATATATATATATATATATATATATATATATACGTGGGAAAGTAAAAAATCGGAGAATAGACCGTTAAAACATGTTTATTTAAAACAGCACCTACGTACGTTTCGCCCAGTTGGGCTTCTCGAGGGCATAAATAATCACAAGTGTTCCTTATATTGCCCGGAAAGAGTTTTTGGGGTTAAATCCACATCAAGGTTCATTGCTCGCAAAAATATCTTGTTTTGATTTTGCAGCAGGTCAAGGGAGGTAACTCTGGCCGGTGTTAGGTTTTTTTTTTTTTTTTTTTTTGCCGCATCTGTTTGTCTGAAGCTGGGACTGGTATGCAAGGCGTTATTTTGCAGCGCCTGCCCGCCGGGGTGTTAAGACTTGTTGCAGGGAGATCCGGTGTACGGTTTCACTCATCCTTAACCCATCTGAAGAAGGATATTTTTAAGCGATGTGTACAACTTATCGCTGTTTCAGCTCTGCTGTTGATGAGCTCGTGGGGTGCAGTTATGATGTGGTAGAGCTCCATGAGGCAAAGATCGCATTTCCTCTTGAAGTTGTACGGTGCAGCCCTGCCGACAATCTCCCAGTGCGTGGAGAAGCTGATGTTTAAGTCCTTTAGTGATGTGATGTAGTCCGCGAGCGAAGTGGAGTGCCTTAGTTTTCTATTTGTGAAAGAGTGGAGATGTGTTCGAAACCTAATTTTGAACGGGCATGAGGTAGCCCCCGAATATTTAATACTGCCGGCACTAGTATCGAGCACCTTTGGCAAATAACTATATGTATCACCTATATATATATATATATATATATATATATATATATATATATATATATATATATATATATCAGTGGCGAAGGGTAACCTGGAAAGCAGGGCATGCAGTCCAATCGCCATGGTGGAAAGTGGGGCTGTGCAGCCTTACCCCCCCCCCCCCCCCCCCCTCCCCCCTAATTCCCTCTAAATGACCCTCCCGGTCAAAGCCGCATTTATTGTTATCTAGTGTGTGTGTGTGTTATATTTTTATGTGTCTACGATTTAGTAAGCAGTCAAAAATCTGCTTGCCCCAAAGCTGTCGTGTGTTTGTGTGTATGTGTGTGTGTGTGTTATCTTTTTTGTGTCTATACGTTTTAGTAAGCAGCCAAAATTGTACTTCCTTCAACCGAGGCAATTGATCAACTCAAGATTCTATAACGCATGCACTGCATGCCTTGCAAGTACGAACCCTTTGCCCCTTATATATATATATATATATATATATATATATATATATATATATATATATAAGCTCCGTAACCCCCTCTTCTACCGCCCTCTACCCTCCGATCCCACACCCCTCTACCAACAACAAGTTTCCTCCACCATCCAACACCTCTATCGGTGGTAGTTCCCCCATCGCCCGCCACAACAACGATAACAGGAAAAACACAGACCAACGTCAGTACATAGGCCGTAGCAGTCGTAGTGACGGTACCACCCCGCCGATAATAACAACGATAATAACTTCCACAGCAATAAACGGAGCTCTGGGGTCGGTTGATTCACAGACTTAATGGCATCTATCACTAAGACCATAGCAACAACAATAGTAACGGTAACAAACATTAACACCGCCCATCACCCACCCCGGTCGTCGTAGTAGTGGTGGTATCATTGAAATTAGTATCAAGTTAATGGCAGTGAGTACCCATTACCCGAGAGCCAGACAACGGTAACACCAACAACAATAATAACAACACCAGTGATGAGCCCACTACGGTGACGGTGGCAACAAAAAAGGCCTCGCTTCCATACTAAGGCACAAGGCCAGTAGTAAATACAGTGCAGAAAAAACAAACTAGTTGAAACTAGGAAGCGAAAATAGGGACAGAAATACAGATATCTATACTATAAAGCTTACGTATGTAGGTAACAAACTTTCCGCCAAACGGCTGGACCAAATTTGCACCATAGATTTAACTTTTTCCGAGTAAAAAAGCGAGGGTATTTTTGTCTACTGAATTTTGTTAAAAGATTAACGACTATTTAAATATTCACTTCTTTTAAATTTCAAATGTCAACACTTCCGGTTATACGTCATTCCTCACTTTTTCTTATGACGTCGCACAACATTCCCCTCTTTTTCTTAGTCTGTCTTTTTAGATAGATACATAGCTATAACGTAGCGCCCTTATAATATGTCTCTGTATGTCTGACTGTCTGCATTAGATAACGTTTTTCGAAATATTTACTTCTGCATTCACATACTGATTTTTTAAATTCTTTGGTTAAACTTTAACGTTATTTTGGATTGGCAGTATCAGTAGAGGGTCGGACGCCATGCTTTCCAGCATAGTTACGTCCCTTTACGATCTGAGTTCAAATCCTGCCGAGGTTGACTTTGCCTTTCATCCTTACGGGGTCGATAAAATAAAGTACCAGTAATGCACTGGTTATTTCTGGCCTTGTGCCTAAAGTAGAAACAGTTATTTTAATATTTAGCAGGGTAGCAGTATGAAGGTCGGTAGTTGACAGTGTGGTAAAATGATAGTATCCTCGTTGGATTGTCTTGTCGACATAGACGTGAGGGAAGGTCCCTCGATCTATTTACCATCTTTGTATTTACAATATTCCTTTCGTCGGGTCGCCAATTCTAGCAGCATGGATTATAGATGTTATTGAGACACGAGTAACATAATAATGATTTCAACAGCAGAAATTAGAGATGAAATGTATGTTTATTTTTGATGTAGTACAAACAATGTTTGTTAACTTATATGGTTGAAGTTACAGATAAAAAGAGGTTACAAAAGGGAATGTGCCATTGCGCCGGAAAGCCGGCGAGGCTAGGGTGCAAAATCTCACCGTTACATTATGCGTGTTACTGGCTCGAAGTTTCTGGTACAAGAGATAGATTCTTCAAATCTTCGCGGGGAATTTCTTCCTCAGGGCGCGTAGGGATACATCCTCTTCTACTGGCGCTGATTGGCTGAACTGAGCCAAATCACGCACAGAGAATGTATGTGAGCCCGCGGAATGTAAGTCACTACAATATCTCCGAGCAGATTTTTAGCCGAAAATCGTAAACGAAGAAGCTAAGGACCCACAAGGAAGTCGATACAGATTATTGAATCAGCAAGAACAAATGCTGAAAGAGCACATCAGTTTAAAAAAATAATTGGGCAGAAGGCTGCATGCAAGAAAAAAAATGAGGCGCTACGGGCCGTGTTGAGCCGCTGTGTCAAATGACCAGCTGTTTTGTTGTTTATACGTGACCAGTAAAGGTCTAACAAACACGGATAAAGTCTGACATGGGCGAAGTTGCTGTTCTTGCATTTAATGTTAATGGTAAGTGCTGTACCAGTAGCTGTGGACGAAGCTATTATGGTAGTTTACCAGTGCTGGCAAGAAGATGATGGGTAGACGAGAAAATGTTGGCCTCCCAGATGTATTGCCGAATGTGCTAGGGAGCCAGGAAAAAATGGCTGGTTGCTTTGAAAAGAAAAAAAAGCAAGTTTAATCTGTAGGTGGGTTGCAGTGTAAATTCCATAATTCGGGCGAATCCACAGAAGTGGTGGAAATGCTGACAAGTCCAGTTCAATTTGCCGTTTTCCCAGCGAGTCGGGCAAAAACAGCAAGACGAAGGCCGTCATGGACGATCAGTGTGCAACGAGATGCAAAACTGTTTGAGCTCAGCTGCAATTAGTATTCTCGTGTTGCGGTGCCTGTTTGAATCCAAGTGGATTAAGCTCTGTGAGCTGCTAGCATGTGACAGCATCTCAACCAGGTGAAAAGGGACTCGCAGAATATTATGTTTGAAGAACATATACCAAGAACAACATGTTGGTGTGTGACAAAAAAAATGTGTGCACATGCAGGCATGTAAAACAGCAAAGTATGTGAATGAACAAAAACCATGAGCAAGCAAATAGCAAAAGAGCACAAAACAAGTAAATGCATTCTACAAAGAAATATGTGAATGTAACAAACTGATAATTCAAAGTCAATCTAAGGGAGCAGAGAAATTGCTCAATAAGTTCAAAGTTTTTCAAAGTCAAATAGTTCACACATCACCAGTGTACAGACTTTCTGACACTAGTTCTATCTGAAAACTGAAAAAGAAGTTTGTTAATGCCGTTAGGGGTTAGATGTATATTGTTTTTGAGAGTTTTCGTGGCCATTTTACCGTCCTACCACCTTGTGTGACATAAGGTTGTGTTGCTTGTTGTTAAAGCAAAGTCAATGAATCTTCCGTAGAGTAGCAGTCGAGCGCTGAAGAACCCAGAGTCCAATATGGCAGCCACGTCTGACGCCATAATGGTGAGAAAACTACTGTCTCAATTTCTCGAGTCCCCGTGGTAACGAGACAGAAGGTATGGTAGTTGCGTCGGTAAAGTTACAAGCCGTTTTGAAATTTCCGATGTGTGGTGCTTTGCGTCGGTAAGGCTATGAAGCTGCCACTCACTATTCCCTGTTCTGGTCAGTGGCCAAACAATGCTGTCGCTGCTGCTGCTGCTGCTGCTGCTGCTGCTGCTACTGTCGTTGTTGTTGTCGACTGTAGCCAGGACCTGTCGGTAGCCATTTTGAAATTTCCTCGTGGCGAAAAGTTTTTGAAATACTGCTAATTTTTCAAAAAAAATTTTGAAAGGAATATATTGTATTTTCGCAAGTTGCGAAAAGGCCGGCAACGCGGCAATAAAATTTCAACTGTATAAAAAAGAAGGGCTGCGTTAAATTCTTACGTCGGTCACCACTTTAGCAGGGTAGCAGTATGAAGGTCGTTAGTTGACAGTGTGGTAAAATGATAGTATCCTCGTTGGATTGTCTTGTCGACATAGACGTGAGGGAAGGTCCCTCGATCTATTTACCATCTTTGTATTTACAATATTCCTTTCGTCGGGTCGCCAATTCCAGCAGCATGGATTATAGATGTTATTGAGACACGAGTAACATAATAATGATTTCAACAGCAGAAATTAGAGATGAAATGTATGTTTATTTTTGATGTAGTACAAACAATGTTTGTTAACTTATATGGTTGAAGTTACAGATAAAAAGAGGTTACAAAAGGGAATGTGCCATTGCGCCGGAAAGCCGGCGAGGCTAGGATGCAAAATCTCACTGTTACATTATGCGTGTTACTGGCTCGAAGTTTCTGGTACAAGAGATAGATTCTTCAAATCTTCGTGGGGAATTTCTTCCTCAGGGCGCGTAGGGATACATCCTCTTCTACTGGCGCTGATTGGCTGAACTGAGCCAAATCACGCACAGAGAATGTATGTGAGCCCGCGGAATGTAGGTCACTACAAATATATATATTCGTGTACAGATTTTTTGCATACACAAAAACAAAACCTATTTATTTCATGAAAGCACAGACGGCTTATCGTCATTGTTACTGTTCGAGGTTAGAGGACCACAGTCTTTCCGAGATCTGAGAACCATCAATGTTCCACTTACCGTTTGGCTTGCCAGATGCGTGTTACACGATGACAGCCATTGGCATCTCATCCTACAAGAAGCAGCAACTGCTAAAGTCTCTTCTTAGCTGCGAAAACTTTTTGCTATTATGCTGACCCTCTCGCAATGTGGAACAACCACCGCGAAAGTCTAGCTGAGGACATGCTCCACCACACACGCAGACACAATCCGAACGTAACATACGATGTCTTGAAAACAGTGTCCTGAAGATTGGTGGTAGGCCTCTAAGTTACTACAGCTTACCTGCTCCTGACAGGAATGTCCAGAGGTCAACGTCTACAGAGCTTCTCCGCGAGACGAGCCACGAGATCAATGCTTCTCCCATGGTCAATTGTATGTAGGATGCTCTAGGGTGAGCTCGCCAAATAATCTCTTCATCTTTGCTCCGGAGGGCCGAACAAAAAATATTGTATACTCTGAGGCTCTAACAATGTAATTTAAATATTTTCTGTTACTTGGAATATCCATTATGGTTGTACAAATTATTGTTTGTTAAAAAATGTGTTCTCTGTTCAGCCTTTATTGTTGTAACTATCAATTTTCTTTAACGTACTGGCTACTGAACTGGGGAATCCTAAAAACTATTCAAACCCAACATCAGAGCACGTCAACCCCCTCCCCCCTCGCTGACTTGAAAGGGCATGCGGCATCTTTGCACTGGTGTGGAGGGGGGATTCCTGAAAAGATAAAATGCCGGTATACCTAGACGGAAGCCAGCCGAACGGGCCAATTAGTATATATATATATATATATTAGAAAGTGAGGTTTTTTTTACAAAATGAAAAATAACCGAGGTGTCCTACACGAGTGGAAGTATAAAGAAAAAGGGATGAAATCGAAAATGCAACTGAAGTCTTATTATTTTAAAAAATATATATATGTATTTGGTTCCTTTACCGGTTTCGCAGTTCTTCTGCTTTTCAAAAGGTGAGTTGAGATGGAGGGTCTGTGGTTTGAGAAAAACCACAGACCCTCCATCTCAACTCACCTTTTGAAAAGCAGAAGAACTGCGAAACCGGTAAAGGAACCAAATACATATATATATTTTTTAAAATAATAAGACTTCAGTTGCATTTTCGATTTCATCCCTTTTTCTTTATATATATATATATATATATATATATATATATATATAAATTCATGCTTAGTTAATACAGTCCTCTCTATCATTCTAAGGCACAAGGCTAGCGATAATTACAGTGCAGAAAAAACAGCTAACCACAATAGCATTCAGTTTTAACTACAATGCTATTAATACTATTAAAAGGGGTGCTAGACTATAGAAGAGAGCTACGGGGAGCGAAAGTAGGGACAGAAACATATAGATATAAATTCAAGAACACATATAGAGAACATAATAATAAAAAGAACGGGACAAATATGCATAAAAAACAACAGTAGGTATACAAACAGAGAATAAGGAAAACAAGGGATATGAAACATGGACACACAGAGACTCCAGGTATGCAAACAAGTTATCCAGGGTTCGCCTGGTGTTGGGATTGTTGTGTGGTCATGTCCGGCTCCCAGCGTGAAGATTGCACTAGTCCTCAACCAGTACAACTTTGTTGTTAGTCCGTACAGATGGAGGAAGGTTCAAGATGATCTGTGGAGGAAGGTGCTGAAGAGGTTACTCCTTTTATTGATAACTCGAGCTCCCTTCCCGATTATTTCCATAATTTCGGTGACACACAAATCGCATGAGTCATGTCCACCCCCTCTGTAGGGTTGGGCTGAGGCTACCTTGTACCACGACAAGGTGAATTCCAAGTTATCATGTTTGAGATACCACACCAGTTCTGAGAGGGCGGTGCTGTTTTTCTTATCAACTCTTCTAAAGGTGTAGCAGTGATTGTATCAGCGTTCCTTAAATTTATTAGCCGTGGCTCCAGTATAGGTGAAGGTTTGGTTTTGGCACTCACCCTACATTCATAGACTAAGCCACTGCTAAGGCACTTGCCTTCCAAGGGGCAGTTACTGGGGTTTTTACAGTTACAATTCGGAGGGCTGTTGACGCCCGGATCACCGGATCGCGTTGTATGCTTCCTTGGTCGTTCACGGTTCATGATGTTACCATCGGAGAAGAGGAATTTGTGTAGCGCACTTCCTCGCGGCTGCTGGTTCCCCCGGAGTCGCGGACATTTTTCAATCTACTTCGGTTTAAGGCTTCTATATTTTGCGCTACGTTTTATATATATATATAATTCGTAGGAAAATGGAAAAACTCGGTGTATGGAAGCTGTTAAAACAGCAAAATACCGTCGAAGCGGTGTTAGGTAAAACATTACCTCTAAGGACAGAGATCAGCAGCTCGATGTGAGTTGACACGAAGGAAAGAAGGGAAGATAGGAAGGAAGAAATAGAATGGATGAGGGAGAACAGGTCACAAACATTAAAATATGCTCTACAGATCTCAACCTCCTGCAGTTTCGACGAATTAATGAGATTACTGCGTTGAATAGGAGGCTTGTAACGGAGAAATATATAGCTTCGTTCATATAGAGTTTGTGTTGGGACAGGTTAGAGAGATATCATGCTTAAGGTGAGTTGTCTTTTCTTGCCTTTTCCTCTGTCCCCCGTGCTTTCATGCTTTATTGCTCTCCCTCTCCCTCCCACAGTTACCTTCTTCTTCCTCCTCTCTCCCTTCTACAGGCTAGTTCTACTTACGACGCCAATACTCTTCCTTTCTCGCGACGACTTGAGGTCGATCAGACGCACTCCATCTTTCTCTCTCTAACCTGTCTGGGGTTTCAAACTGTTTGTAGACCAATCAACACAGGGTAGATTAAAGTCTCCCATCAAAAATACGTTACTAGAATGGCACTGTTGAATAAAGCACTTAATGCTGTTGAGGCATTATTTGAAGCACATTATAGGTGTTTGGGGTGGCCTATAGAGCTCAACCACAATCAGGTCATTGGCTTTATATATATGTATATAATATATATATATATATATATATATATATATATATATATATATATATATATATATATATATATATATATATATATATATATATCTACCAAAATATACGGTAGTGTCCAATCCGTATGAAGAACTCAATGTAATCCAAATATCATGAAAAGAGAAGATACATTCAAAAATGTTCGATGAAAATCATAGGAAAACAGAGTCAAGATAAATTAATAAAAACAAAGAACATGTTCCTTATATTAAAAAATTCATCATTTTACGATCGTTTCTAGGATGTATATGTATGTTGGTATGTATATCATATAGATCTATCTAAAAATATTACAAATTATCAGGAGAAATATACATACCTTCACATATACATGCTGTCTTCAGAAATGATGAGATTTGTTTATTGAAAAAAACCAACAAAGATTTAATATAAAAGGTCTGTTTGGGAACAGGTTTTGAATTGACCAATAGAAAAGTAGTTAGAGGTCAAGTTGATAGAATAGTGGTAGTAGAAATTTAATTTAAGGGTAGAGGAGTGCAGACTTATGTTTTGAATGAAAAGAATGCTTTGGGGATGAAAAGAGGTCAAGCCAGTGAAGAGTACACGAAAATTTGATGTTATTAAAGAATAATGTTAAAAACGAAGGAAAATAAAATTTTAAGGTAAGGGTATTAGTGAGAAATACCAATCTTATTTAAACCACAAGGAATCTAGATCTATAACAAGAAATTAAATTAATTGATAGGTATACTTATAGGGATAAAGTTATATTAATTCATATGAATGTGATAAATAAGAATTAGATGTTATTAAAGAGTGTTGTTAAAAACGAAGGAAAGTAAAATTTTGGGATAAGGGTAGCAGTGAGCAATACCAATCTTATATAAACTACAAGGAATCTAGATTCATAACAGGAAATTAAATTAATTTATAGGTATTCTTTTAGGTATTAATTTTAGGAAAAGAGAGCTGTAAGAGGGAAATAAAATTATGAAGTTCTCTGTAGTAAAGTACTAATTATAGATTAACTAAATTAAAAAAACTAATTATAATAATATGTAAAATATAAGTGTAAGGTGTATATTAATTAGGTTTATAATATTTGAAGGTTCTTCTAATTCTATGATTGCAAGATATAATTAATTCCTGTCGCTTATTTAATAGGATATCCTTAGATTTCATGATTTCAAAAAGTTTCTGGGAGCATAACCTACACTCGTATCTGTTATTTTGATAAGGGGTGGCCCTTTTGAGCACATTCCAGGTCAGATTGTAATCGATATTCTTCTTTCTATAATTATTAATTGTTTCAGCCAAGGATGTTCTATTAGCTAATGCGGCATTTTAAAAACTATGTTTGTGGGTATTAAATCTTACTTTAAATTGGTTAGACGTAGCTCCTATATATGAATAAGTGGAGTCCTTAGTGCTAATTTTACATTCATAGACTATGTTATTAATAAGACAATTTCCCTTTAATGGGCAATTTCTTTTGATTCTACAGTTACAACCATTCGTGAATATTATATCAGGGGAGTTAGTCAAATTTGGTGTGGAATTTACTCGACTTGTTATAGGTGAAGGAGATGGTGGTTTGTTGCGGTTTATTTTAGTATTATGGTTGGTTTGATGTGTTGGTGGTATATTTGTGTGTTTTTTTTTACATTTATATGCGTTGTACGCACTTATATTTTGTTGTATATTTTTGGTAGCGGAGTAGGAAAATTTGACAGTTGATCTATTTAAAATTTGATGATATTTATGGTTAGGCGGGAAGTTTTTCTCTAGGATAGTAAAACATTTTTAGGGATATTATCTTTAATTTGTAGATTAAATGGATCATTATACCAAGTAACCCGTCTATTACGGTTTCGATATTGTTTTTTATATTTATACGATGTATCAGGATGTTTACTAAGAGAGTTACTATTAGTGAATTTATTATATATAGGTTTAGTTAGATTAACTGATTTAGGTGCTTTAGTCTGATTACTAGGAATTTTGTTAGTAATGTTGTTAACATATATTGGAGTATTAGGATGAATGGTTTTTTGAAAGTCATTATATTTTATGTGAGAAGAGGTAGAGAAATTAAGTTTTAGGTTGGTATTTTGGGGTGTAGTATGAGTGGTATTTAGGTGTGGGTTTTTCATTTGGTTTTTGTTGGTAATATTGGGTTGTATGTTTGAAGTATTATTGGTGCAAGGTATATAGACTAATTTGTTTTTGTGGCCGCTTCTAGCCAAAGCTTCGTTATAAAAAGGCGCGTTTTTATCGAATACATCCTGGTTAGATGAAAGGTTAGAGATTCTGAGTGAGATATTATATGCTAGGTTTTTAAGGATAGATCTAGGGTGATTGGATTGTGAGTGTATATAATGTAAGTTTTGGTTAGGTTTATGGTAAGGTTGGTAGATACCCGTAGATAGGTTTAAAGTTATATCTAGGAAATTGACTATTTTACTGGTGTTTTCAAATGTAATAGTGAGATTGTAATCGTCTTTGAGGAAAGTTCTAATAAGTTTTTTTTTTCAATTTCTGATAGGCTAAGATTAGTGGAAAGAAGAAGACAGTCATCACGATATATATATATATATATATATATATATATATATATATATATATATATATATATATAAACATTTGTATATGTATAATAAAGCCAAAACAATGCAGGTATGGACATAGAATAAAGAATGCAAATGCAAAAGATATTGTTGACAATTAGTCTGTTACCTTAGATTTATTTAAATGTCCTTAATTTTCGATATAATATCTCTTCGGAGGGAAGTCAAGCGGTTAAACCAGTGTTCTAAATAGCTTGCCAAGTCATGTTGACAGGAATGGTATAGAGTATCTGTTCTATCTCTAATGTTAAAGAGTTAAGGTTAGGTGGATAAAGATTAGTCTCCCTTTAAAAGGGTTTTCTTTGTACATGCCTGTTTAATTGTGTGGGAGAATGCGTGAAGGTGTAAGTATGTGTGTGTGTGTGTGAGTGTGAGAAGATATGTCTATACGTAAATGTGGGGGATAGATGTTATCTCGTGTTAGAACTGGTCTTTGTGTGTGTATGTGTGTGTGTGAGAGAGAATAAGTGGAGGTGTAAGCGTGTGTGTGTGTGTGCGTGTGTGTGGGAGGGGGTGTAAATATGAGGCTAGATGCTCTATCAAGTTATAAATTGGGTGTCTATTATTGATTGGTGGTTGTGTTTTGTCTATAATTAGTGCTACCTTAATTCTAAGGTTGCCGAGGTTTCTTTCCTTAGTTTCTATCCTAACTGGTATGGTTTTGTCGGTGTTTTTGCATTTAACTAGATGTTTCTTAAATGAGGAAGCGTTAGTATTGAGGTGTTCTTCTATTCTTATGTGGAGTGGTCTGGTGGTGCTACCTACGTAGAAGTTGCTGCATTTGTCGCACTCTAGTCTGTATACGACGTAAGCCTGGTGGCATAGGTCTGTGTCGTTGATGGGCCAGTTGGCTAGCCTGCAGCGGTTGTCATGTCTGGTGGAGTGTCTTTTGGTTAGCTTTCCGCGTAGAGAAGGACCTGAGTGGGCCAGTTGGATATCTAGTCCCTCTCGTCTGATAGCTCAGCGGATGGCTGTTGTTGTTTCGTCACTGAAGTGTGGGAGCTTCAGGAAGCAAGTGTTAGTGCCTCGGATGTGGTGTCCTCTGTTCTTTCTGGCCCGGTTTGTGGTGGATGTCGTGTATCCGTTCAGTTTGAGTACTTCCAGGAAATGTGTGGTGTGTGTGTCTCGGTCTCTAGCGTCGGTGCATTTGTTCTGGATACGTGCCAGTTTGTTCCTTATGTATCCGAACTTAGCGCCGGCTGGGAGGGCCGATCTGAAATGTACGAACAGGTCCCTGCTGGCGGCTTTTTTATAGAAGCAGGTGTGGATGTTGCCTTCCTCTGTTACCCTGAGTTGGAAGTCCAGTAGGGATAGGGATCCGCGGTCATCGGGGTGTTCCATGCTGAACTTTATACTGGCCTCCATGCTGGAGAATGTTGTGTATATTTTATCCGCCTCCTCACGGGATGATGTAAGGATGAGTATGTCATCTACATATCGGGTGAAGAAGGTATGGGAATGGCAGGTGTTGAGGGCTCGGCATTCTAGCTGGTTCATATAGGTGATGACCAGCAGGCCCGATAGGCTGGATCCAATGGGTAATCCTGTTGTCTGTCTGTATGTGTGGTGGTTGAAGGTGAAGTACGCGTTGTCTACTGTGAAGGACAAAAGCTGGTGTATGTCCGTCGGATGGAGGTCGTAGCAGTGGATGTGCTCTGCGACCACGCAGTCCGTCAATAAATCGACAGCTGGATGAGTGGGGACTGTAGTGTAGAGGAAGACAACGTCGAGGCTAAAGGCGTATCTATTTAGTTTAAGTTGTTCTGGCTGGAGTTGGTGTAGTCTACGTATGACTTCGTCGGAGCTACTGACATGCCCGGGAAAGGTGGAGAGTAGAGGCTTGAGGACCTGGGAGAGGAGCCAGGAAATTTTGTATAGGGGCCCTTCTATGCTAGAGACGATGGGTCTTATTTGTGTCTTAGTACTATTCTTGTGGGTCTTGATGAGGTGGTAGAAAGTGGGCAGTCTGCTATTTCTAGTGGTGTAGTTGAGCTTAACTTTATTTAGGAGTTGTCTTCTCCTACAGATGTCGAACCAGATGGAGTTGGTCTGTTTTTCGATCTGGGCTGCAGTCATGTCCGGGATCTCTGTATATAGTTCATTGTCGCTTAGGTGTTCAAAGGCTAGGTTGTTGTATGTGGCTTGAGAGATGACGCAAAACTCTTTACCTTTGTCCGATATATATATATATATATACTAGCATTAAAGCCCGGCGTTGCTCGGGGTCATTAAGTTACCCAAGTTAGGTTGCACCACCCATTTTATGGCAGCACTTTTTTGTCTGCCAGGCACTGGGTGAATGAATTGCAGACCTGGAAGCATGAGCTGCGCCAGCAGTGACAATTGTAGTTTCGCCTATGGATATTATCTCTGTGCAAAAAAGTGTTGAAATTTATTGTTTCACAGTACTTGCGCAACACGCGCGTAGACGATGCCAGCCGAACACAGAGCTGCGATGGAGTTGTTCTGCATGGTTGTCTGCGTGTTTTCTAAATTTAAGACAGTAGGACGGTTGTGATATGAGCGAGAGTTAGCTGTTGTTTCTAGCAGGTTTAGTGACCTCATAGAGGATATGTGTTTTCTAAATTTAAGACAGTAGGGAGTGGTGTGATATGGGGGAGAGTTAGCTGCTGTTTCTAGCAGGTTTAGTGACCTCATAGAAGATATGTTTTCTAAATTTAAGACAGTAGGGAGGGGGTGTGATATGGGGGAGAGTTAGCTGCTGTTTCTAGCAGGTTTAGTAACCTCATAGAGGATATGTGTTTTCTAAATTTAAGACAGTAGGGAGTGGTGTGAACGGACAGTATCACCATCAAGCTTGGAAAGAGAAAGTAGCAGAAAGTATGAAGTTGTATAGATTTTGAATGGTAGTAGAAAGAATTCAGCAGTTTAAATGAGAGAGAAAAATCGTAAAATATTGAGTTTTATCTATTTTTTGCGTAATTGTGGGTGAAATTGAAAAAATTATCTGCGTCAAGACGCAATCGAAACTACTTCGAATACTGAATTGTAAATTTCAATTGAAGAAATTCTATATCGTAGATTTCTATAACGAAGGAGCATGACCACACACTGAGCTTTATAGATTATGATATATAGTTATAGTTATGTAATAAACAACATAAGATAATTATTTCATTTACCAATTTCTTGAAGGCAGATTTTTATGTCTGTCTTTATTCATAAGAAGAAAATTTATTTATGAAGTAGTAATATGGATTTGAAAAGAGAGTATAGGATAAATGAAAGTGAGGCTGAAATAAAAAAAAAACGGGCAAAAATTGAGGGGAAAAAATTAATAAATAAATATCCAAATACGTAAACATACACAGACAAACTCACTCATATACGTAATAGTACGTAAAGATATACATAAGTATATGATTCACACATAAGTATATGTGCGTCTGCATTGAAATACAAATACACACATGTGCGTGTGATCTTTCACTCATATATGCGCAACGACAATTCGGGAAGTAGTTGGGGAACAGATATAAATAAATAAAATCAAAAATCAAAGAATGAAGGATAGGAAATACAATGAAAGCAAAAAGGGACGGGTTGACAATGAACGGTGGGGAGGAAATAAAAAAAAATATATATTTACATATATATATATATATATATATATACATATATATAT